>BMAV01006591.1:531459-574725 GCA_019973955.1 Trichonephila inaurata madagascariensis | reverse complement strand
TGTATAGCATTTTGCCAATGCAAATCCTGACTAGTTCATTTCATCATTTCACTGAAACAGTTCGGGGATTTGATAAAATCACTTACTTTCATCAGGGAAACGACCTTGAAAAGAGACGTTATTTTAACTCTTCCGTCAATTGATCATCTCCCTCGGAGATTTGATGAAATTCCTAATTTCGCCATTTCTCTGCGACAGCGGAAAATTTCTTTAGTTGGGGGAAATTGAACATGATACTGACGGATAGAGCAATTACAGATTCATGTGAATGTATTTAAAATGAATTATTCACTTGTTATTAGTTCTCATTTATAAAAATTTTTATATTTCGTAAACATCCGATATCAATTAACCTTTTTACACTATTTTTTTAAATATTTTTTTACAAGAACTTGTTGAGAATTTGGGGTGCGGCTTTGAATCGATAGCGGCTTAGATTCAAACAAATACTGTATATAGTTTAAATGATACTATACTATATTTAACTTAAATTAGTGCCGCAACAGCCCATGAGGGCCAAGACCCACTATGCCCAACTCAGTATACGTGATCTTGGGCCCTGAGGTGCTTTAGCAAATGTTCCGGTCAGGTGGTCGAAACCCCCCAGTGTTAAGTTCCCAAGTAAGCTTGATACTCATTTATCGACCCACTGAAGGGTTGAGTCAACCTTGCTCAGCCCGGGGTTTGAACCTCGGACCCGTGGTGTGTAAGCGCGATGCACAAACCACTCAGCCACTGGTCTTCACTGGTCACTGGTTCACTAGACCATTTACCGAAGTAAATTAAAATGATGTCTGAATGATGCAATTTTTAGAAATAAAAACAGTTAAAATTTTAAAAATATAGATAATTTAATTATATATATATTGCCATTGTTGGCGCTGCGATCGTCACCCCCCACTTTGCTCCTTCTCTTGTTCTCTCTTGCAAGGGAGACACTGCACAAAGCAGTCACAATAAATGTTTATGCCTTAAAACATGCATTTTTAATGGAATACACTACCATTCGCATTAATAACCGTCTACTATATATTTACAAAAAAAAAAAAAAAAAAAATTCACGTCTGATGTATAATATTGTCATTGTTATTTCTTAAAATTTTCAACTAAAAAAAATTTACTGTTTAAACTGTATATATATTTTATTTTCCGAGAACTCTGAATTCATATTTCGGTATTATTATAAAGTTTCGCTTACAATTTTTATTTCATGCGTGAATATTCGAAATCACAACATCTAATTCTCGTCTTTTGTTTAGTTACTTAAGACTATTGTTTATTTTAACGGAATACATTAAAAAAAACATATCGATTCAATAAAAAAATGAAAAATAGAAACTGCATGAACTGAACTTTTGAATGATGGATAGCATTATTTCAATCAATATTTACAAAACACAAATCTATTTCGAAAATACAGAGTTCGGTGAATGTAAACATCAAAGCTATAATAATGTTTTCTATTCGAGGTAAAAATTTACTAGAGCTACGTATATATTCTGAAAAGCACAAACACAACAATTCAGTTTCTTACCCGGATTTATATGGAGAATAAAGTTTTGAAAACTTTTTTTTAAAAAACAATAACGGAAAGACAACCTTATAAAATATTTGAAAATAAATCGAAGGTATTATAATAACACGATCTTGCTGAAATGAACCCTGTGCGTTTTCCGAACTCTTCGGTCCTAAACTGTTGTCACAGCGTTTCGTTGACCTTCAAAGCATTAGTCAAGGTGAATGGTATTTACATCCGCCCGGCGAAGTTACTGAAACAGAAAATATGCGATTTGTATAACCATATCATGACAGGCTTCTCAGCTTTTTGGAGTGTCTTCATTTCATATAATGGAGGGCGAATACACAAGAGCTACATTTCTATGCCAGAACCGCTTGCGGCTTATGTTTAATGTCAGGAAAATTAGCATACTGTTTCCATTGTTCCAGGAAACAGATTGTTTTTCTATGAAGATTATACCGCGGTTTTTATCTTTATACATATACTATTAACTTACACGAAATTATTATCGTTATTTATATCATTTTTGCAACTAAATAAATGGGATAAATATTCATTCATGTGGTAAAGGAACGAAATAAATATTTTCAAATTTTGCAGAAATAAAAACTCTTTCAGTATATTTTCTCACAGAGAATATCAAATTTCATTTTTTGTAAATATAATTTAGCAGTGTGAATTCCACGTTATGTAAATGCCTTTGTATAGAATGTTAAAATCATTTTATAAAAGCTTAAGCTTTAAGTCTAAATATACATTGAATATTTGGAGAATCAGACTTTTAATCACTCCAACGAAAAGAATTATGGATGTAATCAACGAATATATTTCTTTTTTCAAGAATTAGAAATTTTTTAAAGGGAACTTATTTTATTGAGAAACTTATAAAAATAATATATTGACGAGATTGCTGTAATTGAACATTTAATAATAAAAATCCGGTATAAAATTTATTATTTTCCATCATTTTCTTTTCTGGTTTCAGATTAATCTTAATCGTAAAATAAGGAACTTTTTCTTTCCATCGGTATTAATTTTTCAAATGTGTGTGTGTATATATATACACACACACATTGTACTCTGCTGTTTGTAAAAAAATGCAACATCATGAAGCAATTATCAGAATTAAATGAACTTTGCAGCAAATATCAATTCTAGGATGTTACGTAAAATAGTAAAGTTTCAGAGCCACCGTGGCGTGTGCAGCGCCCTCTGAATTGATGCTAAAAGCGTATAAATAGAGGACTGTAGCGGGACGTTGAAAATAGTTAACGATTATTTGTTAGTGGCGAACGATTTAGTGAGACCTAAGTATGCCTCCACGAAATAAGGAGAAATTCCAACAACTTACGGAGTTTAAAGGGGGGAGGATTATCGGCCTTCGAGAAAAAGGATTTTTCCTATCGCGCAATAAGAGCTCGTGTGCAGTGGAACAGTTCCATAGTGATGCGAGTTTGGAAGCAGTGGACCAACGAACACCGAACAACTAAAAAAACTGGCAGTGGACAATGGAAGGTAACGTCAGCGCGCGAAGATTGATACCTGCTCCGCATGGAGGTGAATGACCATACAGCTTCCTCCAGGCAGCACTTTGGTCTACTGCTACAGGTCTACTAATGTCGGCTTCGTAAATTCGTCGACATCTACTGCACCTTGGATTGCAGGATCCCCCTCACGGCAAACCATAGACGGCTGCGTCTGCAATGGGTTCATGAGCGCAGAGCCTGGCAAGCTGACTGGCACCAAGTTGTCTTTTCAGATGAATCACGCTTCAATTTGTGGGACCATTATGGCCTCATTCGTATTAGATGCTATGCCGATGAAAGCTGTCTTCCAGAGTGCTTTATCAAACGACATAGTGTCCTAACATCCGGAGTTATGGTTTGGGGTGCGTTTTTACATCATGGAGATCCAATTTGCTACGAATTGAGGGTAATCTCAATAGCAACAGGTACGTTCGTCAAGTGCTACAGCCCGAAGTCGTTCCCTTCCTTCAAGACATCCCTGGAGCTATCTTTCAACAGGATAATGCACGTCCACATATTGCAAAGACTGTTCGAGACTTCTGTTCAGCCCAACACATGTAACTTCTTCCTTGGCCTGCTTATTCGCTCGATATGTCGCCTATTAAGCACGTGTGGGATTTGGTTGGTCGGCGTCACGCTCGCGATCCGCGTCCAGCAGCTTCAAAAGACAAACTTTTGCTGAGCATGCAAGCAATATGGAATTCTCTTCCACATGTTCAAAATCTGTTTGACTCCATGCCACGTCGTATAGCAGCACTTATTGGAGCGCTTGGCGGCTACACCAAATACTCATTTCGGATACTTAATATTGTATTTTTTGTTTTGAAAATTTCGTCATTTATTTGTACTAATACAAGTCGTTTGTGCATTAAATTGCATTTAATTCTGATGACTCCTTCATGGTGATGCATTTTTTTTTACAAACAGCAGTTTATATATAAATATATATAAATGTGTAAACAGTGGCGTAATGGAGAATGTTAGGACCCCCTTTGCAAAGTCTGGTTTTGTCTTTAACATTTTATAAATTGGGTAAATACGTACTTGGCGTTAGTTAGGCCTTGGGCCCCCTAGAGTTCTAGGACCCCCCGCGAGGTGGGGGTTGCGGGGTGTACGTTACGCCACTCTGTGTGTATGTGAGTGAGTGTTTGTATGATATAATAATATTATTAATAAGGGTCCACTTCTACGCTCTTGAAATGGTCATGGTGGTGAAATCATGGCCACCGTTGTTTCCGTCGGGTCGTGATGTCACTGAGGACTTTCCGTGTAGGAAGAAGCGCAATTTCTTCTCGTTGATGTGGTGTGGAAGTTTGAAGAATGGGGTTCAAGCTTGGGTATCATCCTCGTAACTTGACCGTGGTTTAAAATTATGAAGTCCAACAGCCTTTGTGTCACTTCAAAAAATGCAATCGTAACAAACATTGAATGAATCTATTGCTCTTTTTTGTAACCAAAACAATTGCTTGTCGCATTGAAGTGATGTGTAAAAGTAAAAACAGAAAAACACGTAACATGTAAGAAAAAAAAACGTTTTTTTTTATTTATTTACAACGTCTTCGTAAAGTTCTTTACTGCAATTTTTAAAAGAAAGGCTTAAAATCATGACTACCAACAGTAATTATAAGCTTGATTGCAGCAATGGCATGGTTGGCTGGCAATGTTAACAGTCGAGATCATTAAGTGATGTTCCGCTCGTAATCTGATGCGTCTGTGAGAAAATGCATTTATGCTTTCGGCCGTGATGGTGACTTTATAAATGCTTGAAAGGTAGACTTGATCTAATATTGTTCAAGACAAAGAATTACAGAGGACCACTTTTAGGGCACAACGGATTTGGGGTGGAGAGTTAACCTTAATGGTATCCCGATTGCCGGATTAATTCAGTATCGACTGTTTTTTTACATTTGAAGGACCTCATTTATGAAACTCCAATTGACACTACTAAGAAACTTGTAAAGAGTAATTTTACATTGAGGCTTCATATGTGTGCGAAATATCTAGAATTTTAAAACTAGTTGACAATCACTCTTCTGAAGCTTGGCAGCTTGAGAAGAGTGCATTGTGCCTTTATGGGTCAATTCTTACCATACATTCCCATGTAAAAATGTTTGTTTGTGGAGAAGGAGTAAAATTTGTTCAATGATTTTCAAATACCATTGTATATTTAAAATTATTATTTTTAATCAATTTAAGTATTATTTTTAATCGTTTTCATAATGATTAAAAATAAAACTTCTGAAAAAAATCAAAAACTAATACGTGAAGAAAAATTAATAAAAGTAAAAAAAGTTGACGAAAAACACTTTCAGTAATTAAAAAAGATGACCTAAAATGTGCTCGAACTAGCAAAAAAATGAGGCAATAAATACACAGTCTTTAAAATTTTATTGCATAGACTAGTAATATGTAAATATATATACAATCATGGACAAAAAAATTAGCAAACCAAGAAAAAGTCGTCAGAATGAAACGAAATTTTACATCCGTAATGACTACTTTGATATAAGTAAATGATTAGAAAATCGAAGAAAAAGGATAATTTATTTCAGAGAAAAAGGCAAAACAACGGAGGATTTAATACCCTGTTGAACCCCCTCTAGCGCGAATGCACGATGGGATACGATCGGGAATTGAGGCATACAAGTTCTGTATGATATCTTGAGACATTTCGTTCCATATTTGCTGTAACCTTGCCTCTAATTCTTTCAAACACTTGGGATTCCCAACTCGCCGTCCCAAATGGTCCCAGATAGGCTCGATTGGAGACAAATCTGGGGATCGGGCAGGCCAAGGAAGGATAGTAACAGTGCGGGGACAGCCTTGTAACACCCTTGCCTTGCGAGGCCGAGAATTGTCTTGCTGAAAAATGGCTCCTGGGAGGCGTTGCATGAGTGGCAGCACATGTGGTTGCAGGATGTCATGGACATACCGCTGGGCTGTCATGGTGCCCCGGATCAATACTAAGGGTGACCGTGTATTGTAGGCAATGGCACCCCATACCATCACAGGGGCCCCTAGTGAAGGTGCTACCTGTGCCTGGATGGCGACCGATGTAGCATGCATTTTTTACGATTTGGCGGTCTTCTCGACGACTGGTCTGTCAAGGGTGTCCATAGCCTGGTCTTCGTGTAAATGACATCTCTCGGACACACTGGTCCCAACACAATCATAGCGACCTAATTGACGAGCTACTCGCCTAGCTGACCACCCAGCTTCCATCATGCTGATGATTCTCCCCCTCTCAAACTGCGACAGCTGCTCATATTGTCTTCGAAAACGGGCGTAATGGCATGTCTACCTCAGCTCTTTCTTTGTAAACGATTCAACACACTCAAACAAGCTTTAGTTACCTGTTTTATACTCCACGGAGAACGAAGTTAAACGCCCTCTACCGGTTATACGTAATGCGCAATCACGCTGCATTTCTAATTATTTACATATCTCCCCTACATGTACATTCATGTCAAGTTTCGTTACGATCCCGCAATTATTTCTTGGTGCTCTAATTTTTTTGTCCATGAGTATATATATATATATATATGTATACATGTGTGCATGTTTATGTATTAGAAATATAGTATAAAATAATATTACATCAATACATGAATATATATTTTTAAAGTAATAGTTAATTACTTTTAAATTAATTAATTTTTGGACTGTTTTTTTAATGGACACTATAAAGCAACACGAGGCCTGCGGGTGACAGACCTCGTAATTTTCAGCCATGGTCAAGGGACAAGGACAGCACCTGAGACAGCAACTCTGATTTCTATATCACGCCAACGGAAGTACTTTGAACCACGACAAATTTAACGTACGCATCAGCTCCTCTACACGGCGGGTCTTCAGCGGCACTAGAGCTCAACATGTGACACGCTGGTCACGAGTCCTTGACCTTGACCAAAGGCTAAAGCGGCCATTTTTTGGAAGAAAAAGTTCTTAAGAAGTTTAAATAATTCTTCAACTAATTCTGAAATTCCGCTCGAATGAAACTTGCTAGAAATACCGAGAAAACCTAAGTCATTTTAACGATGCGCGTTTTATTTTTAAGTGTGTCTTTAGCTAAAAAGTACTAAAAGTATTGAACAAATTCTATTATCAAAACGCTACAAGCTTTCAGCCACTGAAGAATCGGAAACTCCAAGCATGTCTCGGTCGGTCATGCATGGCGATCGTTTGATTGTTAACAAACCGACTTTGTTTTGTACGCATGCCACAGAATTAAAGCATACAAGAAAACGTAATCTTCCAGACAAAGAATGTTAATAAGAAGGACATGTTAACAAAACAAAGAGCTGTGTTCTAAGCCGAAGAACAAGAACCATAAAACAATAAACGGCCATCAATATCAGTTGCTCATTCCACTGGAGATTAAGAGTAATGCATTTTAATTCTTCAATCAACTTCAAGTAAATGTAAACACGTGTTTCATCTCTTTCAGGGTCAGACATAATTTTTTCTTAGGAAGATTTGTTATAAATAAATTGCTAAGCTATATTTGACTTAAATAATCAACATTAAGATTAATTGATGAGATAGATCTGAAATAAGAGTTTCTTTTGTTTTATTCTGTGTATCAATATTTACTGGGCATGCACATACATATAATCTAGTTTGTGATATTGATGCCATATTTCAAGTTACGAAGCGATCGTGACTGCTTTTCAAATTCATTATTGCTGGAATTTGTAAAAAGTTCATTCGATGCACTAAAGGAATAGTGGCCTAATAGTGAGATGTCTTTTGAAAATATGTAATAAATTTTAAATCTTTTCTCTTTTATTATATAATATACCCTTTATATTAAAATATGAGAGAGATAGAGAATAAAGGGCTTAAAATAAATTCTCTGTAGATAAAAAAAATATGACTGAGCTTGAGGTAATTCAATGTATAGAAAATTTCATATTCTAATATTTACTGCTTCTTGTAATACACGTTTTGTAAGTTACTAGTATCGATCCCCGCCGATTATATATAGGTATAAAAAAAACAAATTTAAAAAAATCCGGTAACTGAAATTTTTTATTTTTCCCTCTTTGCAATCAAACTTGTTTTCTTTCGAAGACCGTGATCAATATTTTTGAAAGAAAAAGAAGCAAGTTGTGAAAGAATTGAGGTGTGTGTTGTTATTCAAAAATGCATGAACTTCCAAAAGACACAAATAATGCATTGGTTTTTTTACTACGCATTATTTCTACATAGATGTCCTCTTAAATACCATCGTAGAACCAGGTCCTAGATTGGGTCTTAAAACAAGTAATATATAAAAAAAATTAAGTCAATTCCTACTTAGATCAACAAAGAAAATATTTATTTTAGCTACTTTTTATCAAATAGTTACAATTAATATACATATGACAGAATCACAACATTAAGTGGTAATTGATCTTTATTAATTATCATTAAAGTATCGTATTGTTGTCGAAAACAATCATGTAAAAATAATTTCAGTTCAACTGAATGCTTTAAAACATGAAAAAAAAAAAATCTTTTACAGTTTTGACAGAAGTCGTCAAAAATGATGCCAACGTGGCTGTATTTATAATTATTTGAATAATTAGTTTTAATCAATTAATTCTTATTAATTATAATTAAATTACTGTATTGTCATCCAAAATAATCATGTATATAAAATTTCAGCTCAATTGAGCGCTTTAAAATTTATTTTTTTAACGATTGAAAATTCCACCAAATTAAATAAATAAATAAACAGAGAGTGTGAGTTAATAGTAGGAATTGAACAAGGGGAGAAGGGTAAAAAGCAAACAGGTGATAAAATGTACTAGAAGTTGTAGGGAGAGTATCTGAGCGGGGTAAAGAATAAAATTGTGAAAAAAAAAGTTATACAAAATGGCAAGTTTTTGATATATTGCAGTTAGACAAAAAATGTTTGCCAACTTTTGTATGGTAATAACAATTTTCTGAGATTTTGATATGTAACTTTTCGAAACGAAATACTATGTGAGTATTCGCTACTTGCTGTGGTGCTTTTGTGACAAGCTATGCTGTTGACACAGCCACAAGGGAATCTTGACTTTATATGAACCATCAACCTGCCGGTCCTTAACCGTGCCATACACGCGTTAGACGACTGAGAAGAACAGGAATCCCTTCACTAGTCAGCAATTAAACACTTTTATTCCTGTGTTATTGCTGTTTGCGACTTTGAGGGAAAAGGACTCCTAAATACCCCTTTCGTAGTGAGAAAAGTCTTTTTGCTGTTGATGGACTTTTTAAGCGAGACATAGAGAAGTTTGTTTTCCAGCCATTGCTATACATCCCCAGTAGGCTTGAGTATCATCGGAACGTTTTGGGCAGTCTCTTGTTGAGATGGCTGTCTGGCCATCTACAGCGTGCGCGATGGCTGTCTGCATTTCTTGTCGTGATTTATTGAAAAAGTCTTAGATTCTACATGGAATGCATAATCAACCAGTAGCGTTAGAGTTTGTTGCTAATTAGTGTTCAGTTCTTGAGGTCTCATTTCAGCGCCAACCTACGTCGTGTTGCATTACACGACTTAGGGATCCCTTCATGGGACAGTCGCTTTTATTCTTGTCCTTTTGCTATTTGCGACTTTGCGGAAGAAGGGGCCATTGTAGTGTAATAGGAATCGATTTGCTACAACGTAAAAGTCTTAATAACTGAGACATAACGCATGAAAATTTTCTCCATCGAATAATTTGTTTAATAATTAAAAAAAGAAGATAATTATATGATAAGGATAACAGGGTTTGCACAAAATTGGTTCTTTATCAGAGTGTGTTAGAAGAAGCTATAATATATGGGAAATTTAATCCCTGTTAAAAAGCGAGAAGTGATCGCCTTTTCTGCTTATCCTTAATAGTTATTGGCCGTATGATGAAATTGCCTTTTAAGACACCCTACATCGAAAAATAATGTAGTTAAAGTTAATAAGTTGAAAATGACAAATAGGCTGAGTTATCATGACATATTCTAAAAACACGTATACAAAAGCACCGAGGAGGTAATCGCTATGGTAAAAATTCAAATGCTGTTGGTCTATGCAAGGGTGAGAGGTTGAACCCGCTAAGCCCTACCCCTGTGTAAGCCACTGGACATCGAGACAGAATCCATTTGAGCAATTTCTGACATTGAATGGCTGTTTAAACCGAAGATCAGCTAAGCACAATAGCTGCTTATCAGGGCTTCAGCAATAATAGCTTGTATTTAAAATGACGACATCAAATCAATTGCACTTTTCATTGTACCTTTAGTTTAATCAGTAACAATTAGTGTTGCATCAAGAAAAACAACCATCTCTTGACCCTTCTGCTTTTACAAAAGCTTTTTTTTTATTGATATCACTTAAAATTAAATTTTTAATATTAGCTCCATTTGGCATCAGATAAACCTGAAGCACAAGTAAATAGAATTGAACGACAACGCTTCATTAGAAATCTATCCTTTCCGTATCTGAGAATTGTCCGAATTATTATATAAAATTATATCATATCATTTGAGTACAATAATACCCCGAACTTACGCGATAGGTGTGACTGAGTAATAACCGCGTAAGTCGAATTCGTATACGTCGAGGATATAAATGCATTATACCCCCATTATCGTGTATGTCGGGGGGGGGGGGGCGCATTAAATACATATAAATTATCTTTAGTTGGGGCCTGAGACGAAAAATAATAATAATTTAGAAAAAAATATGTTTAGTAAAATCTTAGATAACACAAATACAAAAACGCAAACCGAAGTTATTTTGATGTAGGAGGTTTCGTAAAATCTAACAAGGTAATCTGCCGGCTCAAAGTTTTTTTTTTCTAGCAAAATTTCCTCGTAGCAAGCTAATAATTTTTTTATTCCTTGTTTTATTGAAAAAATACGCTAATCGTTTACTCTATATTTTTTTTAAAATATGCGATCCCTTTTCTACTAAACAGAGGCATTCTGTCAAATTCCCAACTGTCATTCGATCTTCCGATTGAATAGGGTCTAAAGACTCAAGTCCTTCTATGTCTTTTCTTGCCCATGTATTTTTATAAGCTCATCAATTTTCAGCTCCTGATTGTGAGAATATAAGAGTTGAACGCCATCACTATCCACCTAAATTTATCTGCCTGGAAAGAGAGAGAGAGAGAGATCAATAACTTCTTCAATCACTAAATTCTCTAAACATGAAGCGGGGAGTGAGAAATAGAATTGTGTAAAAGATTTGAAAAGCGAATCGACGAGATTTGAAAATCGTATAACTTCGGGTTCGCGTTAGTCGGAGTAGCACATAAGGCGAGGTATTACTGTATTTAAATAATAGGGCCAATACAAAAAAAACAAAAAGCTAATTAACTTTGTAGTGTCTGAGACTACTGTTGGCAGGAGGTTATGGAACGTTGGCGCGAAGCGGCGCGGTTTTTCGGAGGGGTTGCTGTGTTTTGAAGAGAGAAGGGTTTTTGACCGCGCAAGCGAAAAAAAGAAAGTCCCTTGTTTTGGAAATGCGCAGTGCTGAGCTGTTTTGGGGTGAAGGAAATTGAATTACTTCGGTGAGATCGACGCACAGGAGTGATCTGGTATAATAAAGAAGAGAGAGAGTCTTGGGAGTGTTTTAACACGATGGACAGTAGTTATTTGATTGTAGTAATAATCAAGAGAATTATGTTTAGTCAAGATAATTGTATTTAATCAAGATAATTATGTAGTAATTGATTATATGGAGAAGTGATTTGGAAAATAAATGAGAAGTTACAACAAACATTTTTAAAAAAAATGAAATTAAGTAACCATATAACCTATTCGAGTAGGGTGCAAAAACATATTTTTCAAATATGTTTTTTAAGAATTAAATTTTTTTTTAAATTTATTTTTTACGCGACACATGTTTCATCGTACTTCTTTTATCGTGACACTTACAAGATTACATGACATGGAACAAGTCCAATTTTGATAAATGTTCCATGACACATCAAGGCTTATATTTACTCCTTGGTTCACTTTACAAATACTTGAAAGGATTGTTTTGGTTTCTTTTGATGTTTTCTGCAAACTTCACGCCAAAAAAAGAGAAATAAACACAAACAACAACAATAAAAAGGATGGCCCTTATCTGACAATGGTTTTATTACCTGTTCGTGATGGGATTGCTCGTCGCGACAAAATAAGGATCGTGTCCTTAGGTGTCTAGCTCAACAGAAAAAGAAGAAAAATAAAAAAGAATTTAAATGTGTTATTTTCTTTCTCCCACACATTTGCATTGAATCTCTTTTTATGTCCAAACAGAATACCGCAGACGATGGAGGAAGAACCGGCTGAGTGGTAAAAAAGAGGTGAATGCTCGCTCAAAAACTTAACGCTCGATGGATTTTTCCAAGTTTCCGGCAAAAAAACATCACTATCAACATGGCCACTTCTTGGTCCTCACGCGACGATGCGCTGAAGTGTGCACTCAATCGTCCCTGCTTTTGAAGGGCCCTTCTTTGCACGAAGGTCAATGAGACGGAAAAGTGAAGGTCGCTGAGCGATATTGGTTCTCAAGGAAAAGAAATAATACGAATTGCAGTTGGGGGTTCATCAATGAAATAACTGTTACTTCGAACTTCCTTCGAAATAAATATTATTTCTTAAATACAGTCGGTAGCTAAATCCCAGAAAAAAGTTTATATAGAGGTTCATCTTTTAATATACTTTATAAACCATATAATATACAAATTTTAAATTCATAAACACTATATATTAAAAAGAGTAATTATTCAAACCTTTTTTTTAAAATTAATATATGTTTATTTCATATATCTTACCCATCAAAAAAGAAAGAAAAACTTCAAGGAAAAAATAATGGCGAAGAATTCACTGTATTTTCAATATTAAGAAAATAATTTTATATACAGCGGGTGATCGGTTAACGAACATAATCCGTTCCAAAACTATGTTCGCTATCCGAATTGTTCGTTAACCGATTATCGATTCACCATAGACTTCTATGTGAAATCGTTTAATTCGTTCTGGAGACCCTAAAAAAATGAAATTAAAACCGAAACTGATGGTCTAATGTGTATGAATATTCTATTGGATTTTTTTTTCAATATAACTTTGAAGTTTAGTAGGTAAGCAACATAAATCAGGAGAGATGAAAAACGATTTTTAGTCCGTTTCTCATATTTCACGTATTTTTACGGTGGTAGCGCATCATCGGCACCTTTATATTTTATAGTCTGTACTGTTTGAAAAAATTAAGAATTAGCTTAATTTATTTGCCATGTCAGCAAATCCACTCGTTCATAACTTATCAGCTGTCAAAAAATATTGATATTCATATTGAAATTCAAGTATTTAAGTGTATTGATTTTAGTCATAATAATAATTATTGAATGACCTTTAAATTCATTGTTAATTCAAGTTTCATTTAGTAATTAACAGTACTAAGCGTACTTTAAACATTTCTCCTTTCAGTGATCTTATTTTTTATGCAAAATGATAACAAATGTTTAATATTAATTTTTTTTCAGAGCCGAGAAGTGTTCGTTAGAATTCGTTTTGTTCATTATCCGAATATGTGTTCGTTGTCCAAACACGAAAACTCTTTCTTGAAAGTGTTCGTTATCCGAACACAAAAATCTTTCGTGAAAGTGTTCGTTAACCGATTTGTTCGTTAACCGATCTGTTCGTTAACCGATCACCCACAGTACTAAAATTAATGTATTTTAAGGACATTTTATAATTTAAAGCATACAAGTAATATAAAAAATACATTATTTTATAATTAGAACACGGGACAACTCCACTGAGGGTGAAAGAGGATATCGAAGATGCTTCTAGTAAACTAGGCAATGGGGGTTAAGGGTTGCACTTCTTGGATGAAACGTCGAGAACTCTGTTGCTCTCGGCGAGTTAGGATCTAATAAAACCAGTTCAAGATTTATGACTAACATAAAATGTATTAAAGAGAGAATAACTTGAAATTTTTTCAGAAATATTTTAAAAAAAGGGAGAACAAAAATTGAATCACAAAAGAAAAAGTTCGTTATACAAAAAATGCACTTCGCTATAGAGAGGTTATTTTATGAAGAAAATCGTGAAATGTTCAAGGTTCCAGGAAAAAGTTCGCTATATAGAAAAATTCGCAATATAGAGGTTCGTTATATAGAGGTTCTACTGTATTTTCTTACGAGATAAATAAAATAATTTAGCTTCATATTTTAATCCACATTGCTATACTTTTACATTTAAAACTACCCAAACTTTTGATTTAAAAATCTCATTCCCTTCAAATTAAAAAAAAACATTGAAGGAGAATTAAAATTGATGTTAAAGGCATTTTTAGAAGGGGAAGAAATTGCTAAGAAAATCTTGAATATTTAATTTTCTCTTACTTCAGTAGAAATTGTTTTCATCAAGAGGAGGTTTTGAAATCGTGTTTATCGTAAAATCCAGCGTATAACGCGCATCTATACTTTCAAGCTGCAATATTAGGTCTTGGCGCACCCCCTTTTTTAAGAAGAAACCTGAAAAGTACTATACAATGCTCTTATATTTTCAAGTAATTTATTCGAGATATTATACCAGGTTTCTTAGAAAAATAGTTTACTTCTAGAACTCCAACCCTTTAAGTTCACAGAGTGTCCTTTCTTTGAAAAAAAAAAAAAAAAACAGTATTTCGATGTACGAAAAATTCTAATATTTTTCTTTGCTCATGTATTTTTTAAACCTATAATTTTTATACACGGCGTATAACGCGCACCCGTAGTTTTCGAGCTTGTTTTTTGTGTTAAAAGTGCGCGTTATACGCCGGATTTTACGGTTAGTTAAATTTATTTTAGAAAATCGAATTATCTCAAATGAAAGGCAAATTACGAAATAAAATCAACGAAAATCATGATAAGGAATCTGGCAGCATATGAAATACGTAATTATGAATGGGAAATGTAAGCAAAAATTACGTCAGTGGCAACATGTTTTCAGGAGTAAAGGAGCATTTCAAATCAAACTTAAAACGAAGAAGTTCTCTTACTCAATGGAGATTCATATTGTCAAAATTTTATTCTTTAATTTAATAGACTGACCAGTTTTGAAAAAACTAGATTTGGTGGGAAGTTTGTCAGAATGGAAATGGAAAAATTTTCGTTTTCTTCCCTTAGAAATTTTTGTAGTGTTTTCGGAAAATTAATAGATAGGATAAAATTTGTAACTTGTACCCTTCCTCCCCCAAACAGCCATTGTCTTTTTGAATCCTGAAAATTACTTTTATGATATTAATTAAACTTAAATTTATTTCTCCAAATGATTTTGAGTCGTTTAATTCTAACATTATTTCTCATATAAATTTTTAGTAACATCTAAATAATGGGTAGAGACTTAGATTCGCAGAGACGCATACCATAAAATATATTATCGTTAACATACCATTATGTAATACATAATAGTCGTATAGTAATGTAAATAAAAATTATTCTTTTGGTAAAAAAAGAAATTCTTCAAAATTTTGTAAACAATAATAATACATACTTGATATTTTTAAAAGGTTCTTCTCTTAAAAAAAATGTAATACAAGAAGCGAACTAAAATATCCGGTTATAAAATCTAAAAGATTAAAACAGGAATAAAATATTCAAGGGTAATAAATATAAAGTAAAATCATTCACATACTATCAAGTATTTAACAAAATATCTATACTTTGTAGGAGTACCGAATAAAATAAGAAAAAAAATACGCTCAAAATAACTGAATAAATGCAAAGAATGCAGGATTTACAAAATGAATAATTTCTTAGTCAACTATAACTGGAATAAATGGTACTGAAAAGCTCTTTACTTAATGAGTAGCTTACATAGGCAGTTAAAATTTATTTTCTCAAAAAATCTAGCAAAATTAGATACATTATTTAAAATATCTGAAAAAAGGCAGTAATAAAAGAAATACAAAGTCAATCATGAAGTCTTAAATATAAAAGCATATTTTAAAAGTTCTCTTTTTCCCGAGAGGATAAAGTATTAGTTAAACAAAAACCCTATTTTGAATCAACTTAACAGTATATACACAAATCTCTCAAAGGAATTCGCAAACTTAACATCCTTAAGTAAAATAAAAACACACACAAAAAAATAGTTTTGTTCTGAAATTGGTTTTACTGACACTACGAAAAAAATAGGGATGAAATAAAAATAAGAATGTTACCTAACTACAAGATCTTTTAAGTTGACATTCTTGTACAATACTAAAAGGTACTCATTATTATAGGGCCTAAACATGGTATTTCTCTACTAAAATAACTAAAAACAAAAAAAAAAATCTGGTGAATTCAGTTGAAGAATATTTCAATTGTACTAAGAAAAGCGAGCATCTAGATTCTACAGCAGCAATTGACAGTCAGAAAATCGAAGAAATTGGTTCAAAACCTTTGAATCCAATAAATAATAAAAAAATTAGGGAAGTCACTAATAAGTATTAAACAATACAAATAAGATCTCTGAAAAAAAGGGTTTCTCTAGAATTTTAAAAAACCAAAAACAGAATTACAAAAATTAGAGAATTAGAATAGCTCAAAATCCAAATTCTTTCTACAAGCAAAATTTCAAATATGATAAATTAAATTCAAATAAAATTAATTAAGTTGTAAATTAAGTACATGCAATTAAATATTAATTTGTTTTAAATACTTAAATTTTAATTAATTATGTAAAAAAATTTTAGTAATAGATTAAATATATACATATAAAGTAATTTAGAGAACATTTCAGAGTTGTTTGATGTTATTTAAATCAAATAATTGTTTTGTAAATGACCAAAGAAATTAAATATTTAAAGATTTCTTTTTCCCCATTTTTATTCATTTATTATTATTATTATTATTATTTTTTGTGCTGTCTATGAAAAGTTTAAGAAGTAAGTATTGCTTTAATACGTACTTATAACTACTCTAAAAATAAATTGAAAGAAAACCAATTTCCGGAGTATGGAAATTTTCTTTCACTACAGTAACTTTTATTTTCGTATGAAAAATTTCATTTGAATTAATCACATCGTAAGATTAAGCGACGGGAACTAGTTTAGCACTTGATTAGCTTATGTGATTAAATAAAATAAGCAATTTTCTCAAAAAATTAATAGCAACTTTTATTGCTTGGAGGAAAAATTATCATTACCTCGCAATGCTCATGAGGAAGATTTTGAAAGCTGGTGAAAGGGTCACAGCCCTTTGTGGGGCTTATTATTTTTTTGTTGTTGTTGCTTAAATATTTATAAGAAAAACTTGCATGCATCATATTTGAGCATATATTTAAATTTTTATGTTTATTTACGACGTTTTTAAAGGAAACAAATATTTAAAAATTTTGATTATTTTTAAAACATATATCAGTACTTTAAAATTTTACTTCTACAAATTTTAATGTTTTATTAAAAAAAAATTTTTTTTTTTGAGTGTTTCTAATATTGCTGTTCTTGAATTTGGAGTTACTAGTATTTCTTACATTTTTACAATTTTCTTCCTCTCGGTTATTATAAAAAACAACTATATTAAAGTTTGTGAAATTTTTAATTTGTGAAAATAACTATTTATTTAAATCCTTATTCCTTTTCACAGAACTATCAAACATATTGTACAAAGCAACAAGAAAAATTTAAAATTTTGCATTGATTTGTATGTATATGTTACTGTTAAAGTGTGAAGCGCGTTATTTTATAGAATAACTAGGTATTTCAAGAAATAACTAGACACAAGTCAGTTAAAATATATAAAATTATTGAATTCTACGATTTAATTAGGTATTTTATAGAATAACGATTACTTGATCGTTAAAGTATGAAATACAGTACTCGAAAGTTCTTTGAACCGATTCTAGCTGCTTTTAGTCAGTTTTGAACTAAGGCAGTATATTTGCGTTAGGCGGTATATTTACGTTAGCGTTTTATATTTTGCATTATTAGCAAATATTTTTGCAACCTGTGTTTTCAAATAATGACTACTGCAGGAATGGGAGACTAATCTGTAAATAAGAAAGATTTAATGAAAAGAGATTTAATTTTTTTATTAAAAAAGCGTGGGACAAAGGAAAACAGTGCTACAGTTACTCGTTAAAAAGTATTACTTTTGATAGCCAAGTAAAAATACCACGTGACTATTGATTACTTCAGTATTATGAGATATCCTTGAAATTCAAGGAACAGAAAAATTAATTGTGCCAGTAACAAATGCAGAACACACATATTCTTTTTCTTCGTTCTGTTTAATTAATGTTAGCAGTATGAGCAATAAGGAATTATATCGTCAGCCTTTCCTAGTTATTCATCAATTAATCATATCCGCAATAGGGATAAAATGTATTTTTCCAGAGGTTTTAGCTATTTTTGATCAATTAATTGATAAAATAACTTCAAAATTATTTATTTTTCACTTTAATGGTCCTTCATTCGTTATTTCACAGAATAACTAGTTATTTCGTTGAATGTTAACTTGGTAAAGTATGAAATTTTTCATCTATCATGCACTTTAACTGACTTATCTAGTTATTTAATGAAACACATAGTTATTCCATAATATAACTGAATCATACACTTTAACGATAACATAAAACTTAGTCTTTCAAATACATAAGCATCGTGCAAAATTAAAATTTGAGAAAAATTAGTTTGGTGTTTTGAAGGGGTTAATAACATAAATCACACAAAAAACTAAAGGATAGTATTCATTCTTATGTATAAAATATTGTAATCATTCTTATTTATAATGCAGGCTATATTAAGTATTTTAAAAGCAAAATCCAACCTAAGTTATCGTAAACTAAAAACTAAATGCTTTAAAATCAAATGGAATGGAAGATTGCAAAATGTATCAAATGCATTTCTATTTATTTCTGGGCATACAGTTTACAATTTAAGTTTATATTATCATTTATTCTAATTTTATTTAAAAATATTATTACAAAGCACCACACAAGCTGATATGTAATCCCTTCCTTTTTATACAGAGAGCAATTTTACTTGGAATAATTGTATATTCTGCCACTATTTCGTATCCTTTGATAACAGTTACTGTAATTCCACCAAACAGCTAATATTTTTTGTTTATTTAAAAGAATCCCATTTTTCCCTTTTAAATTTTCTCACGCTTTTTTGTTTTTGCATTGAATTCACTACCTGCAAAAGTAACTTCATATTGTGCTCATTTGGCGCTAATCTTTGATAGATTGGCATAATTTTTGCCAAATGAGCCTCGTTTAAGATTGCCTTCACAAGTTTCAAGTGTGGCCAAGTATAACATGCGAGCATATGCTACTGTGCAGAAGTCACGTTCTTGTTTCAGTTTTCTGTTCCATACTGTTAAAAAAAAGTTAAACAACTAACTAAATAAGGTAGTTAAGAGCTATGAAATTTTGTGCACATGTGTAGAAAAGTCACCCTCCCGATTCGATAAAAGATATAAACAAATCGATATTTTGATCATTTTTGAAATTATATGATCCAGATATCAATGACCGTAAATAAGAGAAATTAATTTTGAAACATACATCTCATATCCGCAATTCTATTTCCTCAAGTATAAAATGACTCTTTTTAACAGGAGATAAAAATGAAAGTATTCTAATTTAAAATATAAGAAACTAACAAAACGCAATGTTCCATATTTCTGTATAAATAAAAAGAATAAATTATATATTCTTGAACACATTATGCAAACAACAGAACAATAACTAATATCTGGTGAAACAATACGAATAGCTATTTACTCCATTTATAAAACTTTAATTAAAATATTCTATTGTTAATGATAACAATACTTTATCGCTATATATTGGAGCGAGTAAATAGTTTTGTTGACCGAATTTTTGAAATTTCTGCAATCACAAAAACTAAATATTTGTGATAATATATTGCAAAAGGAAGATAGATAGATAGATAGAACAGCTTTTTTCAGAAGTTCAAGTGAATGACTAGACTTAAAATATAATGAATATGTGATCATACAATTTATAAGCAAAATCCTGTCTCAAAATAAGAAAAAACTTGAGAAATCCATTTTTAACAGATGAAATTTAAATTTGTAAAACTGATTGAATTTCATCTATTTTTATGTAGAATTTTTCATTGATTTCTTTTTTATTTTCCTTTAGTAACATTGGAATTGGAATTATTGGAATAATTTCCTGTAATTTCTTACCTCAAAATTTCCATACAGAAATATAAATTAATTTTTTAATATATTAATAAAATAGCTACTAGAAAATAAAGTAAATAAATTTTAAAATTATTTCAACTTTTCCCGACCCAATATTGAAAGAAATCATTCTACATATAAATTAAACCATGAAATAGAATATGAAAGAGTAGGAACTCAAATAGTTAATGAACATATCAGCAAAACTGCAAGACTATTATAAAATCTTAGAGAATATATTAAACTTAAAACTCTACGAGACATTTCTACTTTAATACGCTCAACTAAACTGATCACGAATTCATTTCTACTTCCTTTTTAATTTCAAATAAATAGTATTAAAATACATATTTGTATTCAAGATGATGAAAAAACAACAGTTTTGAAAAATTCGAAGTAAAAAACATAAAAAATGACTTATAATACAGTATAAACACTATTCATAAAACTTCGACTCAGCAAAAATGCCCGAAATTTCAGTTCAATCACCGAGAATAAATATACCAATTCATTTGAGAAAAAATACTAAAAAATGCCAATTTACAAAAATGAATTGTAATAAAATACCGATTGAAATAAATATAATATGAAAGAGGGAAATTATTTACAGTTTTCTTTTTTTTTTCCCCTTTTCAGAATGGGAATTCCTTCTTATTATAATATCAATCTAAAATGAGTTTATTTACTCGAAAGTTCGAGATTGAGATATGGATAATCAAGAAATATCGTCTGATACATACGCAATGCCGGAAATTATAATAATAACAATCTAGATAAAAATTGTGGGAAATTAAATTTTTTGAAATTTATTACGAGAACAAAATAAAGAACTTTGATATTTTTCACTGAATATTCATCAAGATTTTCTTTTAAAAAAATCTCTGCAATTAATTTCCAATAAATTTTATTTACAAATGCTTCAAACACTGACATTGTTATTTTATTTTTAGTTTTGGATTAAAAAATAATTATTCCATTTTAAAAAAATTAATTACTGTTTTGTTGTTGAAAAACAATGAACGGTGACTTGACCTTACAAAAGTTTCTGACACGTGCGCTGAAATACTATTTATTACTAGTCCAGTCTTCACGCTTCATTTCCTAATTAGTTTGCATGCGGCAAACTAATTTTGTTTTGCACATTGCGAAGTATTTTAAGATTTAAAAAGTACTAATGTTGTTCTAGAATAACAATGTCTTGAAATATATATATTTTTTAAAAAAAACAACAACTAATTCCTTACTTCCGAAGAACATTTTAAGCCGAAAACACATTTCTAGACTTTCATTCTGAAAAAAAGAAAGAAAAAAGAAACCATTCTGTTTTTAATCATTTTATCTCTCTAAAAAATAATCATCATTGGTTCAATCACCGAAGGATGGTGTCGCAGACAGGGAAAAACCAACGATACATAAACTTTTTATAAAGTATTTCTGTTTCGACTTCTGAAGCAGTTGTAATCAATTCCTTCACGTCTCGATGAGTTTCACACACTTCGCAAGATGCCAACCAGTGTGAGAGAACACACATTATCCCCACTTCTCGCCATGTGCCGAAACAAAAGAATCTCTAAATGGCACTAAAAGAAGAGGTCTCAAGGCAAAAATGAATTATCGGAGCAGAAAGACGGATAATTTGGGTGAGACGGCGGTATTTACCAGTGATAGCCATCTGAACGCAAGGTATTCCAGATAAATGTCTCTATGTATATCTTCTAAGACGTAAGCCACCATTGCTGAATGAATGAATTCAAAGCACGGATGGGTTCAAAGAGTTGATTTTAACCTTGATTGACGTATCCTAAAGAATGCGGGGAAGAGACAAAGCCGGGAGCCAGATTTAGATCTGATTCCTTGACTTTTTATCTAAATATAAATGCTTCAAATGCACGTGTTGAAGTTCGAGAGAAGGGGGTAAGAAACTGTCACGTGTGGAACAAATGAATAACTGATATTTTTAGCTTGAAAATTTTTTTAAGTTTAAAAACATTTCCTGGTTATGATACAAAACAGTTACATACTATAATACAATGAACTACATTTAACGCGAAAACGGTTAACACAAAATAATACTATGGTCCCAGAAAACAACTGTGTATTTTCATGCATTCCCCCCCCCCCCTTATCAAGAAAAGAAAACCGCTTAACACGAAAAGATTTCTCTTCACTTAATGAAATGTTTGAGAAAGTTTCTATGTTATTAAACTGTCCTACAGTATCATCGGAAGAACTCGTTGCAGTATACACGGATAATGTGTGTACAGCCCCAATTATAGCAGACAAAGGCATTTAGGAGTTTCTTTAAAGCTAAAAAAATATCATTGATGAAGATTCCAACCAGCTCCTGTTTCCACGTCATCCAAAATGAGGAGCATCAAGAAAAGTACTCGGAGATATTCAGACGCACATTCTAATGTTGAAATGAATCACAAAATGTACGACATCGATCAATTTGGTGACAGTTTGATGCTAAAAAGATAATGCAAAGAAAAATAGATTATTTTCCAAAAGCTCAATAAATGTTTTGTTTTTCAAAAAAACTTGAAATTTTGTATTAAATTTCACTAAGTTCTTGTGAATGTCTTTGTTTAATTGATCTTTATTAAAGACATGCAAATAAAATGTTTTCCAATAAACTTAATTTTGTTGAATATATGCTTTTTTTGCAATATCCTTTAACTCGAAATTCTTTTAACACGGAAAACTATTTCAGTCCCCCTCAGTTTCGTGTCAAACGATTTTCACTGTACTCAATCTTTTTGGTAGTTTTTGTAACACTAAGATTTTGCAATGGATCATTATTAAGGTAAAATTTACATTATTTTACAATAAAAAGGAGGACGAAAAATGTAAGAAAAAATTACGATTTAAATATATGAAACGTTTTTTAAATCAAACAAAAATAAGCTAATTACGCTTACATTCTTTTTAATTATAATCTTAAACAAGTATTTGTCCATCGATTTTTTTTGTCAACATATAGTTTTCTAATATATCGGAAAGTTCGGTCAAAAAATATCCTTCATACTGAATTTTACGGTAAGCACTGCAGTTAAAATATTAGCATTCAATTTTGATTTCTCTCTGAGTCACTTCACAAAAATCATCACCAACGGAAAAAAACTCTTTCTACTGCTGCATTAGTTCCAGGGTAGCACAACGTAAATTCAACAAGAATCTGTACATTTTCATATGGAATGTATTCATTTTTGAAATGGCTTAAGTAATTTCCCCCATCTTTTACCAATTTCTCAGTATGTTGATTTTCCAATTGTTCTAATTTATTAGAATTTAAATATACATTCAGTCTTCTTTGTACTTCAAACAGATAATTGTCATCGATATTAATACTAGGCATTTCTTTCCATAAAAACTCGACGTAATTTTCTGTATCTGCCCAATTTACTTGCGACAAAATCAAAAAACACCATTGAAAACTCTTATTTCCAGTGATATTTGCTTCAGACCAGGGGCGTAGCTACCGCCGTATCATTGATACGGGGCCCCCAAGCTACAGGGACCCCAACATTTGTAACAACAGTCCCACTAACAGGGTTCTCATACTTAAAAAAGAGCCCCGAAGTAATTTTGATACAGGTCCTACTCAGAACTAGCTACCCCAGTGCTTCAAACCCTTCTTCGATATGTTGGGAACATGTTTGGTTCATCTCTGAATACAGATTAACAGATCAGTTTTTTAAAATATTGAAAAGGAGGACAAAAAGGAGAACACTTTTAGAGGAAGGACAGAACCTATAAAAGGAGGACTGTCCTCCCTAAAGGAGGACGATTGGTCACCTTCACTTCAAATTAAGTTTCATGTATTCCGTACTCTAAGAATCCCGATTCGGTAGCTGAGTTGTGGAGAAACTTGCCAACAATCTTGGGATAAAAAGACCTTTACATTATTTTAAATATGTATTTGAAGAACCTCAATATATCCATCAAAAGGTTGAAAATGAATAATGACTGGTGTAAACGGTTTATCGATTTACAAAAAATATCAAGAGAAATTTTAAAAATAGAATTTTTTATTTATATATATATATGTACCTAAAATTTTTTTCAATGTACTAAAAAATCTGCTGAAAAGAAACGCAGTATCACTTAGAAGTGATTTTTAGTTTAAAATGTAAAAATAAAAAAATAAAATACGAAAAACCTTTTAAAATTTATGAATTTAGCGAAAATGGTTCAGGGGGGGGGAGGATTACATATATAGGTATATACATATTCAATAAGTTTCCAAAAATTAATTATGTTTTTGATGCTTGATATGGCAACGTTGTTTAGGTAATTTGCTGATAATCACGTTTATAAATCCAAAAAGCGCCCAATTTAAATTTAATTGACCAAGTAAATAGAAAAACGGCAGAACACTGACAGAAAGGAAGAAGATTAAAATATATTTTTTAAAAAAATAAGAATTTCAATTAAGTTAAAATGTATTGGAAATATGTATTTTAATATATTGAAAAAGTAACATAAATTTTCATGTAGTTGTTCGAATTATTATTTTTAATGCTGGTCATTTTGTGTGTGTGTATGAATAATATAATTCCGAAAATGGGTTTTTAATTGAATTAGATTCAAAACAAAGTTTTGATACAATAATATCTCTTCTTGAAAGTGATATAAAAAATATAAATGATAATATAATATTCTTATGTGAATCGAGAGCAATATCCTTAGTAAAGGGATTTTGTTTTCAAATGGAAGAAAAGTAACATTTAAGAAATCTAATTTCATCAGTATTAAGTTATTGTAATTTGCAAGATTTTTAGAACTAAATAAAATTTAAAAAATCATTTGCATTTATATTTGCAACAGAAACTTAGCAAAAATTCATTCATTATAAAAGAAATCAAAACATTTGTTCTAAAATCAACTGATAAAGAAATTTCTAGATTAATCCTAAATGATAACATAGATATTTTTTTAACTGATCGTGCATCTTTGAATAAAAGTTTTTCTTAAATAGAAAATTATTTCTAAAAAAGATATATGCAATTTATTATACATAGTATAAATTCCCAAAGAGAGCTAATACTTAACAACAAAAATTGACAGCAATCCAAAATGTATGAGCAAATTTAGAATAAAAATTCAGTATTTCTTCAAAGCTTCTACTAAAAATTTATAAAAATGAAAAGCATTCAACGATGTATAATTAAAATCCTCTTAAGAAGAAAAAAGAACATGGAATCAGAATATATATATTTCATAATCAAAAAAGGAACTTGATATTTACTTAACTGCTTTTCAGAATGTTCTGTTTATCAACTCCGAAACCGAAGCTTTTTGCATATAGTTTGCTTGATAAACATTTTCAATCGTTATTTTCTTTTCAACTGTAAATAATTAATCATTCTGCAAAGGTAAACAAGTTTCTGTTTATATTTATGAAATATTTATTTTTTTTAAGCATTGTGATGATTAACAACCGTAAAAATGGAATTTCGTAACTCATATAAAGAATTGCCTGAGCTTAACGTTACACCTGCTATTTATTAAAGTTATTTCTTCTTTTCGTGATTATTTTTAAATGTTGCCATTTTGTAAAAAAAAAAAAAATGTATCCGGAATTTAGTGATCAATGACCTCATGAGAGATCGAAGTTCAATCATGGAAGCTCACATCAAAGACACCAACGTCACGATAAAGGTTTCATCAATTCATAAAAAGCGCCACCGGCGGTGAAATAAAAAAAAACAAAAAAGAATTTAAAGGTCGAATATCTGAGTCGTGTTCGTTCCGAGAAAATTGACCACAGCTGAAAAACACGAACAATGGAAGCTTTCGTTACAAACGATTACTGTTGACAATCTTTTTTTGGTATTGCTCTACTCATGTTTCATCAGATATCGAATTTTATCTTGTTAATAAAGAATTATTTCCTTTTATTTTCGTTAATCATAATTTTCAAAAATTGATATATTTTATTAATTTAAAAAAAATAGCGTTAAATTCTATAAATTTTCGTTTAATATTCAAGAGAATTGGAAAAAAAAACTTTAGAATGAGATGCGCTTTATTGAGATATGTTGAAATATGTTATAATGAGATTTTGATTGAAATATGTTAATTTTTGAAGCATCGTTTTTAAAATTATATCAAGTCATATCAATGAAAAATTAGTTCGAATTTTTATCGCATATTTGCGTTACTGTGCATAAATAGTGCAAAATATAGTTTTTAAGACCAAATGCTATCTTAGACTTATGCAGTGGCGGTTTATCCATTGGATGTTTGGGGCGGATAAGTTGGACTTAACCAGATTATCTGGTTATAAATTTCGATCTGCCAGTGCCAAGGGGGCCTGTAGATCTTCCACCCCCAGGGCTCGAAATGAGCTTAAATCGCCACTGGACCTATGTAATCATTTTGTTGAATCATATCTGACAAGCCTCAGACATGGCTATTATTTTAAGATAATTAACAATATGCGGGTTGGTTACGCCGACCACCTGTGAAAAAAAATAGAAGCAACAGATGTACGACATATAACCGGTAAAGAATAGCAAGATATTTACATTCACGTTAGTATGGACAGGGATATCTCACTTAATGGAGCTTCTCATTCAATGTTGTTCGCCGCTATACAGAGGGTTACTGTAATTTGAGTAATAAATTTCAATTAGTACTGATTGGTATTCATTATTATTTTTTGGCGAAAGATTTTGCACCAAATTGTTCTCACTAAAATAATGCCAAAATGAACGGTGCTAATTGGTCACGGTCAAGCTCGATGATTTGTGAGGGCATTGGTATTAACTCGATTGCCGAGACAAAGAGCTCGTGGTAAATGCATCCTTCAGAGATAACTTACCTTCAGTCTTTTCGATAGCCTCATCACGAGCGCATTGGTTATTCTTGACATCCGATTTACGTCATTGATTTTTTTCGCTCTTTTTTAAAATTGTTATATATAATATTCCTTAACCCATTTTCAAATGAATGGGAAACGAAAATCAGCAGCTGCGTTGCGATTTGGACATGATTTAGGATTCGATCCATCAGATACTGCGGATGTCATGAAATGTATTCGATGATTCTCTTGATGTCGAAACTCTCATTAGTGCAGAAAAAAAACGCGCTTATGACAAATACAGTGGGGATCGGTTAACGAACATAATCCGTTCCAAGACTATGTTCGCTATCCGAATTGTTCGTTAACCGATCATCGATTCACCATAGATTTCTATGTGAAATCGATTAACTCGTTCTGGAGACCCTAAAAAAATGAAATCAAAACCGAAACTGATGGTCTAATTTGTATCAACATTCTATTGGATTTTTTTTTCAATAGAACTTTCAAGTTTAATAGGTAAGCAACATAATTCAGGAGAGATAAGAAACGATTTTTTTAGTCCGTTTCTCATATTTCACGTATTTTTACGGCGGTAGCGCGTCATCGGCACCTTTATATTTTATAGTCTGCACTGTTTGAAAAAAATTAAGAATTAGCTTAATTTATTTGCCATGTCAGCAAATCCACTCGCCCATAACTTATCAGCTGTCAGAAAATATTGATATTCATATTGAAATTCAAGTGTGCATTGATTTTAGTCATAATAATTATTGAATGACCTTTAAATTCATTGTTAATTCAAGTTTCATTTAGTAATTATCAATAATACTAAGCATGCTTTAAACATTTCTCCTTTCAGTGATCTTATTTTTTATGCAAAATGATAACAAATGTTTAATATTAATTTTTTTTAGAGTCGAGAAGTGTTCGTTAGAATTCGTTTTGTTCGCTATCCGAATATGTGTTCGTTGTCCAAACACAAAAAATCTTTCTTGAAAGTGTTCGTTATCAGAATATGTGTTCGTTATCCGTACACAAAAATCTTTCGTGAAAGCGTTCGTTAACCGATTTGTTCGTTAATCGATCTGTTCGTTAACCGATCACCCACTGTAAAGGGAAATTGAATGGCATGTACAAGCAGATACTTTACTCTGAAAAATCTTGGCGTATTGTTCAATGGTATGGGAAGAGAATGTAAATTGATTGGAAAATATGACCCAAATGAAAAAAAAAATTGATCTTTTGAAAAAGGCGAAAGTTAGAAAATGATATTCTTTGCATGATGTACCCAAACGTAAAAGGCTGAGAAGGGAGGAGGATAATGAAAAACGCTGGCTGATTTTTCTAGTTAAAAAATTAATGTTTTTCTTTCTTATTTTGTAAACATTAAGCAATAAAAGTGTTCCATTATTTTTACTTTTCACTTTTTTACCATTTTTCATTAATTTTTGGTAAACATACAATTATTTTTTTAACAAAATTTGATAGGAATGAATTATTTATTTTGCTTACAGAAATAATGTTTCGCACCGTGCAGATTCATAATATTATATTTTACCTGGCACTTTCGAGGAACCAGTAAAGAACTCTCAGGACCCTTAACAGCTATCCGTACACTCGAAAATAACATCCTTCTCCAAACCGATATAACTTAGCAGCAAAACAACAATAATTTGAAATTCTTACTACATGATAATCATATATATTTACAATATTTCTCAAATTTTCAGAGAATTTGAGAAAAAATATTTAAAAAGTTATAAGGAAATAAAAATTGGACAATTTTTCAAAAATATGAAAATTAGTATTTTACACCGCGCAGGATTCTGAAGTACAAATTGGAACAAAATTTACAAAATTAATTTTACTTGGTATAAAAATGTTCACTTTTGAAGTTATACATACTTTTAAGAAATTTAGAGGGAAAAAAATTTTAAATACAATTATAACGACAATTTTAAAATTTTTAGAAAAAAATAAATTAAAATTCAAATAAAAAAAATTCTATTAATTTTTTTTAAAAAAAATTGATGTATAAGTTATGAAGAGCCTTATTTTGAACACGAGTATTAAATTTCAAATTGATATCATAAATAGTTTCTGAGTAATCCTGCGCGGAAGCTAAATTTTTTTTGTTTCGCGAAAAATGAAGTTAAAGATAAGAAAGAGAGGGTTTTTATTTAAATTTCATTACTTATTTCTCAATAACTTTGGAAGTTTTCACAGTATCAACACAATTTTAGCACCAAAATACTCAGAAATATTGAGGCTGTAACATATATTTTTTTCAAAAAATTGAAAAATTTGCAATTTAAGAGTCCTGTGAGGCCTGCATAACTCTTAGTAATGTGTTTATCTATTCCTGATTTTAATGTTTTTCGAATAAACACAGAAATGAGTCACGAATGATTATATTTTCAGAATTTGGTTTTATTATTTATTTAATAATATTAAGAATTTTATTTAACAGTTTTTAATTTCTACATTTCTAGTGTTCTTGTATACAACAAATAACTTAAGAAAGAAAACATTTCATATACTTGAACATTTGAATAGATCTACCTGTGTTAATTTTACGAGGCACTAAATAAGGAGTCAACTCATATTTTGAGCAGACTCCTAAGCGGCAAGCATCGTTTAAAATGTGTATTTTAATACTTCCTCTCTTCTCTTAATGTATCACTACTAATCTGTAAATCTCACCAACGTTATAGAATAGCTATTCACAAGAATTTTGATAGTGATTCCACTTCAATTTTTAAATCGTTTGCCTAATTTAACAAATAAGACTTCCAAAGTAAGAAAAAATTTAATTATGTTTGAGTCAAAGAGTTATATATTGAGATAGTTATGATGCACTGAAGAAATACACAATTGGAAAATATTTACATCGAATACTGAAACCAATTATTCTGAGATTACATTTAATTTTTACTCCATTTTTTTAGTCTTTTATATCCCAGCGTGAAGACATTCGGACAATCTTGTTCTGTTTTATTTGTAAGAAAAAATAAATTTATATGGCTGTATTCAATTACCTTTTTAAGAAAAAAAAAAAGAAAAAAAAAAGATGCTGTAATAAGTAATGAGTATTAAGTAATGAAACAGACACTAAATAAATGTTTTACTTCAAACGGCATTTTTGTAGTAGAAGTATTTATTCAAATTGGTAAAGTTCAATTTAGAATACTTCTGAACAGGAATGTGTCTTTCTTTGTTTCTATAAAATATTATTAATATTCCAATAATCATTTTTAGAGGGTTCTTGTTCTGTTAACATTTCTTTTTTTTTCTGGAAGCATCATATACACCATGAAGTAGGTGAGTCACAGTTTCAGAACTGTTAGAACAGCATATAAAATAAAAATCATGCAGAGAAATATGCCATTAATTCGCCTCGCTAGTTGAGGAAGACCGATAGGTTGATAATTTCTGTTATTCACGATAACTTACACAATGTAGACATCCTCCTAACTGACCATAAATCAACCAGTTTCTCAATCTAGAATTTGGTTCATGCGCTTTTAGAATTTATTGAGCTTTTTACACACTAGTGTTATTCCTAAACTCTTAGTTATAATATATTCTTTTTGTATTTCCTGTTACTTAGTGAAGATTAATATTATCCATGTCTCTTTGACTATTGAATGTTTAGTGTACTATTTGCTTAGGAGGTAGATGGCGCTATTTAAACAACTGTATGATAAACATATCCCCAGTAAAGTGTGGGAGGAAGATAAATAAGATTGTGTGTGTGTAAATTTACGATGTTGTGCAGAGGAATGATATAATTTGGTTGCAAGGGTCGTACATTAAAAGTTGTTCGTTTAGTTTTGATTGAGTTTCGAACTGAGATCATCAACATGCCCACCGTTGTCATTTCTTTTTCGTGAAGAGATCTTAGCTTTCAGCTATGAATACATTAAATAGCATAAAAATATAAAAAGGAATAATTTTTATTTAAAAAAACTAAATAATCGAATTTTAATGAAGAAAATAAGTATTTTGTTTATATGTAAAAAAAATATTTTGTTGGCCTTGTAACTCCTAATTTAAATTATGATTCTACACGCAACAGATTTTTCTGAATCCTGTAAAACATTTACAATAAATGTGGATTCTTAGAAAAGTTCAATGAAGCCTTGGAGTCAATGAGCTACAACCTAATAGTTTCTGTTCTATTTATAAAAACGGTAGAAATGCACACTTCAACCGTTTTTTTTAAACACCGTTTTATAATAAATATAATACATATTTTTATGAGGTATATTTATTACTTCTGTTTATTCATTGTAATTTAATGTGTTAATTCCATGTACCGTATTTATTCAAATCTAAGTCACATATCTTTTCTCCATGTTAATGCTATTGAAAATCAGGTGAGGCTTAGAATCGAAGACGGAAAAATTTGTTGGATGGGGGAAATTGTACATGATAGGGACGGTTAGAACAATTACATGTTCATATATGTATTTAAAAATTTATAAAACTGATAAAATAAATTAGTTAATCATTTCTTACTAGTTCATGTTTTTTAATTCTTTTCAATTTCGTAAATATCGGATATTCATAAACCTTTTCCCACTTTTATTTTGTCACAAAAACGTGTTTAGAACTTGGGGTGTGGCTTAGATTCGAATAAATACGATAGTTAAATTTAAACAATTCGTTTATTATCCATCCAAGAATACCATAATGATTGGCGCTACAACAGTAACTTTCGAATAAATATATTTTAATAAATAATTGCTATCAAATACAAACACTAATTAAATTAACTTAAAAAAAAAGGCATGATTTTTCTCAAGTTCATCTTGTCCAGGTATGTATATATTATTATACAACAATGAATAGGATATGTATATATGTCATATATAAAGCAACAGCTGAAGAATGTTTACAGACTAAAAACTTCCTTCGCGTTCAGTGAACTGGAATTCCTTTTTTAAATCAGATGTTTCGCATCCCATGCCTCATTTATCTAGACAAATGTTAGTTGAAACAAAAAGAAACTAGATGTTTTTAAAGGTATCGAACTATTTAATGAAATGTTTGGAATGAAGAAAAGGTTTGTGCTATCTGCTTCAGCATTCATATTCAGTTACGATGGCTGCAATATAAAATGGATTCAATATTCAAAAATATTTCAATTGTTTTGTATACTGTTTTTTTTTGTGTGTGTGTATGTATAGCTTGTGAACTTCCCTAAATCAACCATAGTTCTTTAATGAGAATGTATTTTAATGATGATAAACTATTTAGATGACCTGCATTATATAATTTTAAAGAATTACTTTTATTATTAGTTGCTTACAATTGTGTATTCTTCTAAGAAAGTAAACAATGATATCTAATGACACAAAACTGCAAAATATTCAGTTTAGAATATAATTGCTGAATAGAAGTGCAAAATATCTGCATGCACTTACAAGAAGAAATGCTAAAAGGTCAAAATTCGTGAGAAAAACAGAATGTAATGTGAGTTTTTATGAAAAAGGATCATGCAGAAAATACTTTTTTTTGTTTGTTTAAGGTATCCGACTACATTCGGAAGCATGATTCTAAAACAGCGCATAAATGGATAGTTTTAATGCTATTTAGTGTCATTTAGATTAGAATACATGTATAAAATTATTTTATGGACATTTTGACAAAAAAAAAAATTATTTACAATATTTCGGCAAAAAATTAACTTAGAATAACCTTTTTTCAAAATGTTCTCTTTTTGTGAAAAATGCTTTTATTATAATAATATTTTGCCTGTATATAGCTCAGATCTCTGTACAGAAGCTCAACTATGATTTTTGAAAAATTCACATTAGTTTCAGAGTTACAACCCATTGAAATAATTATCGGCGTTTTTTTCTTAAAATTTCTCCCCTCTGTTGTCGTAATACATGGATAAACCCACTTCTAAGTTATATATTTCGAAAATTCTAGTTGAGCTTTTGTACAGAGGTCTGAGCTATACACAGGCAAAATATTATTATAATAGAAGCATTTTTCACAAAAGGAGAACATTTTGAAAAAAGGTTATTCTAAGTTAATTTTTTGCCGAAATATTGTATTTAAATCAAATTTTTTGTCAAAATATCCTTAAAATAATTTTATACATGCGTTATAATCTAAGTGTCACGAAATATCATGAAAATTATCCATTTATGCGCCTTTTTAAAATCACGGTTCCGAACGTAGTCGGATACCTTAAATAAAGCTAAAAAATCCAAGATGTAAAAGAACATTTTTTTATGTACATTTCTTATTTTTTATAATTTCAAATTATCAGTGGCGTAACGTACTGGGGGCCCCCCCCCCGCCCTGCGGCGTTGAGAAGGCAGGGTAGGATTCTAGAGGGCCCATAGATTATGGTTTTGCAATTCTTTGTAAGATCTGGCTTGGGGTCCAAAACCTGCCTTTACCGGGAGGCCTTAATTTTCTCCGTTACGTCACTGCTTATGATATTTAAAGGGTAACATAATTTCCACATGAGTCTATTTCCTCAATAAATAATATTCAATGGTTTTTCGATTAATGTCATTCTTATTTAAGATTTTTTTTCCTTCTAATTTATGTATTTCCGATTGTACTTTTTTTTGTGTTGGACTTGCACTGTGGATACCATCGATAATCCACAGTGGTTTAATCTCAATCATGAAACCTAAGTGCATTGTATGCTAATTGCAAATCCTATGATAGGTCTTTCAGAAATCGTTTATTTGCATTTGATAACTTGCCTACAGATTCGAACAGGAATTTTTTTCAAGTAAAGCCTCTGTCAGAAAACTGTCATCGTATGTTTGTATAAATGAAAAAGATATCTACTTTTAAATACAGTTTTAATACAGATGAAATGCTTCCAAACACATATTGATGTTTACAAAAAACAACTATAACAATATAAAAAAGTTTATTTCATCGTTTATCAAGGGATATAATACTCTATGAATAAGCGTCTTTTGTATTAAAAACTACATTTTTTATGTATCCTCTTTCGTTTGTTTATATTTTAATCATGACGTTTACTTACGATCTTATTATCTAAACTTCTGCAACACAATATGCGATAATTTTGACTTTCAGCTTAATTAAACGAGAAGCAGATGCTATTATTCCATCTTTGCTCTTTGGTGGAATCAAGATTTCAAACCTTTGTCCTTCTCGCATTTTGACCGCCAGTGAAGCTTGTCTTTTTTACTTCTGTCCTATGATGGCCTCGTAATGATCTTAACTGATTTCTTCATTTTTCGTAAAATTGTCTGAATTTTGGATGTGGCAACAAATTCTTATTCAACAACGAAATGCAGTAGAATGCAGAAAAGAAGATTAATGGAGAATCTTACATAATTTAAACTCAATTAACCTTTCAAAGTTCTTGCATGGGATGATTTGAAAGTTGTTGAGAGCAAGGCCATACTCAAATGCCGTGCTCATCGATTTATCACTTGTTTTTCTATGAAAATTATGAAGTCCGCTGCTAGCTAGAGTAGTTTTAGATCAACATATTGACAATGAGTTAATAATTTTTTTTAGAAAAAATAATCATTAATAAATGGAATTATGAAAATAAATTTGTGGTGGTGTAATAAATCTACGAAATTATCATTTAGTTATTAAACAATAAGTATGGTTTCCCACAGTAAAATTAATACAATATATTGAAATACAACAAAGTTTTGTGCAATCATTTATTTTTCGGAAATATGCAACAATAGAACTGAAATTGGGATAACTATAAACATTAAGTGACATTGACAATGTAACACCAAGTAGGAGGGTTCAGAAAATTAATCAAATTTCAGGGGAAGTGTACCTTAACGAGTAATGTAAATATTGAGAAATGAGCAACTCTCCGGTACTTGTTGAGCAGAATATAAGGGACGAGAGTATATCAAAAAAACATTAGAGAACCAGCGCAGAAAATTGTGCATTTGAAGGAACCTCAAGAATGGAATCTCGCTCATCCCCCTTGGGTAGCCAATCAAGAGTCAACTCACAATGTGGCACCAACCTATAAGAATTCAAGCTCTTTCAGCTGTTTTGAACTATTTTCTTTTACATGGAAACAACTTTCCAGCAAGCACCACATCTCCCCCAGTCACAATCAAGAACATCTGGTCTAATCAGGATGTTCTCACTCTTATGCAGGCAAAAACTCGACTTTTTCTCAAGATACCACGAAGAAACTGTTAGCCAGAGAGAGAGAGTGTGTGTCACTGTGCGATCCAGTTGCCCCCAAACATCAAAGTCAACGTCAAATGTATAAAATGGGTATATCCGAGCCATAATTTCTGCCAGCGAAATCAATGTGCGGAAAATCTTCTTTTTCTTGTCTCAGAGGGCATGTGTAATAACTGAGAATGTTAGGCCGCCGGTAATTAAAGCAGATAGACGAAGGCATGTTGTTTGGTAAGTCAAAAGGGGAAGTTGATCAGTACGTCAAATCTCAGTTGACACCTTCCTAGACGCATTCACAGAGAACCAGCTGTAGTAAAGATGGTTGGAAAAAGAAAATGTGGGAAATTTTAAGGGGTGCTGGTGAGGCCAGAGCGATTTTGACACGCGTTGATTAACGAATCCATTAAAACCCGATGTCGACCCCAAGCTATTTCAGTTGACAGTAACAGAATGCACAGGATATTCTTACTATTCCCACATAGACTAGGAGCATCAAATGTCGACTGGTTATTAGTGAGTTGCGTTTAAGGCACCTGTTATGAAGACTCCATAGAACAAACAACTTCATTTGCAACAGTTTAGAGTTAAAGCGATAAAGACGTTCTATTGGCAGAGGGTCTTGTCAGACGAATCAAGTTGTTGTTTTCCAGTGGTAGAAGTCGTGTACAAGTGTGGCATCGATGTGATTGCAATTCCACTCCAGCTGCATTACTCCACCACTAAACAAGGCCGTGGTAGCCGAGTGGTCAGGGTATCAGATCGTGGCTTGCCTTGTCACGAGTTCGAGCCCAGTCCCACTAAAGACCCACCGTGTAGGGAAACGATGCACGTTAAATCTGTCGGGAACTCAAACGTCCTCCCGTTGGTGTGGTGTGGTAGTTAGGAGAGGGGAATGCCAACTCAGGTGTCGTCCACGTCACTTGACCATGGCTCGAAATTACGTGGTCTGTCGCCAAAAGCCCTCGTGTAGCTGAACAGTGTGCGAAGTTAATACTCACTTCACCATTAAACAAGTAGCATCATGCTTTTGGGTTCTATCGTGTGCGACAGTAAATTGCCTATGATTTGCATTCAAGGTATTTTGACAGTTCAACGATATTTGATAACAGTGACACTTCATTAATATCAGTGCGCTTCATCAGCCCGACCACATCTGCTCTACAAAATATGCAGATGTTTTCCTGGCTCTCCTGATTTCTAATAAATTGAATACTTTTAATAAGTAATTGAACCCCCGTTTACAATCTAAAACTCTTATTAAACTTGTATTACAAAAAAATTTCATTGCTTTAATCAAAATTTCCATAAGTAGGTTAAGTGTCTGCCTCAAGGTGGTCCTGCTAGTTGTCAGGCCAATGACATTACGTACACTCCGCATTGCGAGGGGCCAGGGATTCTAAGGGGCCCAAAGCTTGACTGACGCTTTCTTATTTGGGCTTGAGCCCTATACTTGAATTTACACGGGGGGGGGGACTAATATTCTGCGTTACGTCACTGTGTTTGGAAAACCTTTATTTATAACTTTTTTATGTAGACCACATTGATAATGAATCCAACTTTCTTTACCGTTATATTGATGATTTAATTGTTTTAGGTAAAAGTAGTGAATTTAAACCAAATATTACGTTCTACTCTGACTATCCTAACTTGTTAAAAACTAACTTTAACATCGGATTTGAACTTGTAACAAATTAATAATAAAATGGTAATATTTATATTAAAAGAGACGTAATTATATATTCCTTATAAATAAGATTCCTTTTTGAAATAACTACTTTAATATGTTGATTTATAGAAATACTACATTGGTTTTTTTACTTTGAAGTAATAACTTAATTTCATATATGTTTGCTTTCTTTACTCTTTTACTACTTGGATTATTTTCTGTCTGGTTTTCTTTTCAGTTTAGAATTTACCTTAATAGCCTACCGAGTCCCAAAAAGGAAGGTTGATAACATCAAATTAATTTAACCCCAATTATTTGGCCCTAAGCCCGAAATTGATTTTGACTTGCTAGCTTCAATTAAAAAAATTTTTCCTATGTATTTTCTACTTCCTTTTACAAATTTATTTTGATGTTTTGTTGAATTTTTGCTTTTATTATTTATTTTGTCATATTTCTAAATATGCTTCATATTTTCCCTACATTTAAAGCATACTTCTGGTTGCTTTGTGCTTCTATTTATATATGAATTGAGATCTTCAGGATATGGATATAATGTTAATATCCTTACTTATAGCTAATTTTAAATTCAGCTTATATTCAAAATTTTGATTATGAATGTTATTTATTCAATAAGTTTGTTACTTTTTACTTTTCAACTCTCCTTTTTTACTGCTTGTTCTTTTCATATTGTACAAATATTGCTCTCTTTGTTTTATGTCTATGTGATGTTTCTTTGCAATGAGTCCGTAGGTGGATTTGTGATTGCTTAAAAATTGCTCGATTTTTTTTTTCTCGATTTTCTCGAGATTTTAGAGATTACAAAGATAGTTTACAAAGTTTTAGTTTTTCCCCCAAAAGGCACATTCTTATTTATTTACTACGATATTCAAAACGTCGAAATTTATGGCTTGCAGTTTTGCATACCGTGGTATGTCCTTACTCTGTGGTACAGTATAATGGTATTTGTACCATCATCGAACATTTACCCTTTTCCTTTGCCATCCAGGTCTTTGTGAATTTATTTATTTTATTAGTGGAATGAATATTAGGAGCTGTTGTAATGGGCTCATTTAAAGTCTGCATATAAAAAAGAAAACTCAAAAAATAGGAAAAAAAAATATTGGTTTAAGCAAAAATACGGATTTTTATGAATATCCTTCTAGTTCTCGATCTTGTTTTACTAAATATTTTTAAATTTTTTGGAACACAAGGTTTATTAAGAATTTCTTTAATGCATCAGGGTAGAAAATTCATAATAAAAATAATAGACAATATGAGAAAAAAATAATGTCGTTCTACTTAACACATCTGAATTTGGTCTTTTGAAAGTTTTCTGTCAATTTAACTTGAGATTCAAATAGTTATTCGATTAAACATGCAAGACCTGTAATATGATAGGAGTGGAGCTATCTGATCCCGATTCAAATTTTCCACTTTGTAAAATCGTTAATTGCGTATATATGATGGCATGCAATATTTGTAAATATTCATATATATTGCTCAGATCTCCATTACGGTTAATATCAGATTGAACCAATGTGGATCAAATGAAAAAAACTGTACTAGTGACTAAATTTCGGAAAATTTGCAGTAGGACATTCTAGCAAATATAGCTTTCAAACATTACACAGTTTACACAATTAAAATTGTGCCTAACACTAGAGATAGATATTACAGAAAATTTTACAGTCATTTATTTAGCTTATTTTATCCTTATGGATTAAATATAATATGGATTAGAAAAAAATATCTTATATGTTATCCACATTGAAAATTCTTCAATCGTCCTAGATCTCAAAATTAATAATAAATAAAAGCTTCAGAATTTTAAGAGCTTATTACAACAATAGAAATTCGAGGGAGACAGAGAAACATTCAAAAGGAGAATGCTGGAATTGATTCCTGATTCTAAGAACTTCAGTACAAGACATATTAAACACTTTATGTTTGGTATGGGCAAAAAAGAAACTTTGATTATGATACTCGTGGATATTTTAAAAGATAACGATTTTTCTGATATATATTTATGGTTTACATATGGTTAGAATCATTAATAACTTGTTAATACATAAAATTGACATTAAATTGGGTAGTGATAAAATTATAATGCAGAATATATATTGCACTTTGCTGCTTTTGAACACAAATCATTTCATACAATTAATTTTTCTAGTATTTTTGAAAAATATCCAACTTACATTTCCAATTTAAATTTTCTCAATAATAAAAGACTTTACATATAACAAGAAACGAATCAGAATTTTTTAAAATTATAATCACGCAGAGTTACAGAAATCTGTAGAAGTTGGACATGCTAATAATACATTGTGCTTACGGTCGACATGTCATAAAGGGTGACCTAAATTTATTTAAAGAGGAATTATTAAGGAAATTTATATGTAAATGTACTGGCTTCGAACTGATGATCGTTATTAGCTATTCAGTTCCTTAGAAAGCAGATTACAACAGACTTGGATGCTTTGCATTCGAAAACTGCTATTAAATATGAAATGCCACAATTGAGGCTTTTGATCAATTGAAATCCCATGTGTTGAAGGAGATAAGGAATTTGGATTTCAATGCGGAAAATGACAAAATATAAAGGTGTTGGACTTTCAACAGAGAATTTATTGAAGGATTTTATGATTGTGTATGTTAATAAAGCACATTATATGTAATATTATTATATGGTAATATTACTATAGTAAGCTACTAAATGAACATATATATATATTTTAAATAATAATGCATTTCAAAACTCAAAATATAGTAATAGCGAAACTAATAAACGTCTTTTAGCACTGTATGGAAAACTCTTGACGAATATTACAAATCCTTTTAACACTTTAACTTCATAGAAAAACTGTTTAATTCTATAATAGTACTAATGACCAACACGTATATTATAAAACCTAGAAGGGTTTTACAATTGTTTTTAAAAATACCATCGATAATTTTATAGAATCACACACACAGCTATAATTAAAAACAGCTTATAGAAAAGTCATGAAGGACACAATAATTTTTTTTGTACATGGTTTTGACTTCGAAGGTCTTTTTAGCTCCATAGATGTTGATGATATGGTTAAAATTATGCTCATTTATGATAAATATCATTTATATAAATCAATAAAAATGAAAAATTAAATACTCTTATCAAACCCGTATTACAAGAATTCTATTGCTTTCAATCGAAGTTTTTAAAAACCCTGATAAGAATCTACCTCAAGGTGGTCCTGATAATAATTATTTTTTTGGCCAACCTCTCTCTCTATATATTTTTAAATATACCATATTGATAATCAATATATATATTTTTTAAATATACCATATGTCAGTTCTCGGCGTGCGAAACGCCATCTGTGTAATTAAGAGAAGTAGGAGTGAATTGTTGTGTCTTCAAATAAGAATATGTGAACTGTGTTTGCGCCAGCCCAACTGCGCATGCCCAGTAATTCTGATATGAATGTAAAAAGTGTTGTGAGATAAAAATAAAGCCAGTCCACTAGAAACTGTGTCGTGATTGTGTCATGAGAATAGTGAAGGAGTAATTAAGCTATCGACTAAAAGATAACCATAAATATGGACAGTGTTTGCACCATAAAATTGGTTATTGTGCTAGAGACTCTGGAGTCAACTGCTTAAGTGTTGAAGTTGACCCAACACCATATATTGATAATCAATCTGTCTTCGTTTACCTTTATATTGATGATTCAATTGATTTTGGTAAAAATAGTGAATTTAAACCAAATACCTTGCCCCGATTGCCGTAACTTGTTAAAAATTAACTTTACTTGAATTTTGGTTTTGGAAAAATTAACTGGTTGAATTTTTGAATTTGGATTCGAAACTAATTAATAATAAAGTAGAGAAAGTAATATTTACCGCGTAAAGTAATGTATTTGCATTCCATGTAATTAAAATACCGTTCTGAAATAGAAATTTGCATACATATATCGACTAAGAGAAATAGTACGTTGCAGCGGTTTTTAAACTGAGTTCACTCGGGGGTCTCCAGCGTTTTTCTAGGGGGTTCTCAAGGTCTCTCATCTAATTTTAAGATTTTCTTCTTTTACATACCTGTACTTTGAAATGCCTCGCAGAAAAATTGAAAGATGTGCCATCCTGGAATAGATCCCTAAAGTGCCGCCGATGACAAAGGTCTATTAGAACATGTATTTCGATCAAGAATAATAATTCAGGAAGGGGTGTTCAAATTCTTGGGGGTCCGCAATGTCAAGCTAATACACAGAGGGGGAGGGGAAGGTGATCAAAAGTTTAAAAGCAGCTAGTATTTTGATTTTTTTTTTTTACGAAATAATGCTTCAGCTACACACAAAATAGACAAATTCAAAAATATTGACAAATTCATACATTACTGCTGAATTATGACTATCAAATAATCTTCTTAAAAATATATGAATATCATGAACACATTGATAGTTTAGTAACTTTTTATTCCAAAAAGTCATCTCATGGCACTAGAATTACTGAGTCAGTACGTAAGTGGTCTGGCTGAAAAAATTAAAAATACTTTTCTCACAGTTGCACGTTCCATCGCGCATTCTGAGAAATTTTATCCAATACCAAATTACATCATTTTACACAATCAAACAACTAATAATGAACCAAGTGCAAACAGTGTGTATCTTTTTCAACATGCTGATAATGGTGGTTTTCATGTAATCAAGATCTGTATTCAGAAAACACAGAGACTTAACAATAATTGCAAGATTTTCATTTCTTCAAATTCTGCTGTGAGTAGTTCCTTTTAAATTCATTCTTTATAAATCTAGGAATTTTTGCAAACTTAAATTGTTTAACTTTGCATTCATATATTTGGTAGTTTTTGCTTATTTTTCTCTTTTGCTGTTTGGATTCTTCTGTTTGGTAAATTTTCTTACAGAATCATAAAGGGGGAATATTGTTATCATCAAACAAGTTTCACCTCACTTATTCGGCACCAAACCCGAAATTGTACTTTAACTTGCCAGGCATGAAAATGCTTTTCACACTAAAAAAATAAGATTCGTTTTTTTAAAGATATTTTGTTCCAATTTTATTTTTTTCTCCATAAATGTTATAAATTGTCGTCTGGGTGGTGTGGTTGATTTGTCGCTGGCCCTCTGTACCCAAGGTTGCGGGTTCGGCCCAAGTCGGTGAATTTTCATGATGCAGAAAATCGATAGCGGCCATGTCATATAATTATACGGCATGTAAAAGATCCCTAGGGGTACTCTAGGCAAAATTAAACCCTAGTACAGGTTCGCATCGTCAGAGCTCAGGTGCCTCCCTCTAGGGAGGAAACTGGGCGTCAAAATTATCTGCGGTGATTGGTATCCGCCAGTATGACACCGCACTAAAAAGAGATACCAGCTTTCGGTGATGTACTAGGTACATTGATGAACTCTATTAATAACTGTTCATAATCTGCCATTAGAAATAAAAAAAATGTTATAAACTTAGCAAACATTTTTCAATTTTTCAATCTAAATCATGCGCATAAGTTTGTAGAACACACAGCAAAGTTAAGTATTCCAAAAACTAAAAAAAAAATTTTTTTTTCACCAAGCTTTAAAAAATCATTAAAAATAAGAACATTATTTCTCAAAATTATGTATAACCCTAACAAATGAAGACAAGCACATCTGACAAGCGTGAAAGCAATGTCTCTCGACATTTCTCATCGAAATAAAATAAAAGTGAAAGGAGACAATACTAAATTGGAATTAATCAAGTGTCATGAGAAATGAAATCATTCCATTACCACTCATTCAGTTTCAATCATAGAATCGTTTCATCATTCGCAGAACAAATAACCGCGTCCTTGAAATGATGCATAATTTACAAAGCACAAAATAAGCTAAAAATCAAATATAAGAAATTGCCATGAATAATCTGCCAAACGCAATAAAATAAAAAATTTTAAAAAAATTACCCTTTTAGGTTATTTTTTTTAAAAAATCGGACTTCAGTTTCACCCCAAAGATATTTCCTTTCCAGGTGTTTCTGCTATTTACGCTAACTACAGAACAGGTTGGTTCTGTTTTTTGCAATGAATAAATTCGTCACACAAATTAGTTTAAAAGCGTATTTAATTAAACTTTGAAAAGTGCTTGAGAATTCTTTATTTTAATGTTTTATTGACGTAAAATGAATGAAGATTGTGTAAATAGAAAAAACGTGTGGTTATTGTAATTCAAATTAACTCTTTCTTATTACACAGATAAGGCATTAGAAACTAGTATTTTACTTTTTTTAAAATTATCCTTCGATCATGCAATTATGTATTATTTTAATATAAGATATAATCATGGGCAATTATCTGCTTATTTCATAGAAATATACTTTTATTAATTGAAACAAAATGACTAAAGCCTACATTACTTGAAAAATAATCACAACTTTGAAATCTTTTTAATCGTTTGGGGCAATCCATCGTAATA
>BMAV01006591.1:501534-531059 GCA_019973955.1 Trichonephila inaurata madagascariensis | reverse complement strand
TTTTTTGCTTTGGTTTTCGATTGTTTTTCAAGAAACAAAATGCGAGCAAAATTATACACTTTATTTGATATTTTGTAAACACTTGCTTTATTTCAAATACTACATACTTTCATATACATTTGTTGTCATTTGCGTAGCTTTGGAAACAGGGGTGTAGCTACCGCCGTATCAGCCTTATCAATGATACGGGGACCCCAAGCTTTAGGAACCCCAAAATGTGTAAAAAGGTATCGTAAAATATTGAGAGCCCACCGAAAAGGGCCTCCAAAGAATTTGGATACGGGGTCCACTTAGGACTAGCTACACCAGTGTTTGGAATTGTAATGATCAAACTGAAGGTTATAGACAACATTTAAATTGCATTTGTGTCAATGGGTTTGAAAAATTCAAATAGAATATAAATAGTCCACACAAATTAGAAAGTTTAAATAAACCTTCGTAGGCAAAAAAGTGGTTGCCTAGCAATCGTGGGTCAGTTAAAAAGCTTGCGTGGGTCAGTGTCTGACCCACGGGTCATAGGTTCGCCATCACTGCTCTAGATCGACAGGATGAGGAGGGACGAATTCCTTGTCCTTTACGTACCTCCGCAGGAAGAAATCACAAAGTGTTAAGTCAGGACTTAAGTGGTCTGTTGTAGTCCGGGATTCGTTCTATCCATCGGTGAAGGAGATGTTCATTTAGGAAATCTCCCATGTTGGCTGACCAGTGTAGAGGTGCATCTTCCAATTGGAGAATAAAGTTGTCAATGTCGTCCTGCAACTGTGGCATCCACCAAAGGCAGTTAACAAATCCAAAAAAGTGGCTAACTTGATATTTTGCTAAATTTTACGGTTTGCTAAGATGGTGCTTGTCTTTGATTGTTACTGTTTTAAAGCATCTGGAAAGTGTATACTTCTTTATGAATCACCCTGTATAACTGCTTTAAAAAGTTGTTGACATCGATAATGTATCTATTATTCTGTTCTGTAAAACTAAATTTGAAAAAATATAATAGAAAAACAAATCTTATGAGTTTTTTCGAAAAAAAATACTTCATTGTATCGGTCAATGGTGCGCAAATCGTAGGTTGTGGACCACAGAGCGATCGCGAGAAAATTTTTGTAAGTAGCCGAATTCAACAAAATTAACAAGATTCAAGTACCAGAAAATCTCAAGAATGAAATAATAAAATTTATAAGAATAGATCTACACATTTTACGATGACAATTATCTGCATTAGTATACAATATCTGTACTTCCGCAACTGTCGAGAAAACATAGCGATAAAAAATAATTTCCAGTTTGAGGTACCCTCCATCTGCTATCTGGTGAAATTTATAGGTAAACTTAGGTCGGTCTGAAGCTTAGTTGTGACCATCTTTGCTAAAGATTTTTCAATCTAGGTGTACTTGTCATATGGCGAACCTGTGTTAGCCAGGACGGTAAGAGCTGAGTAATTCTGAGATATAGTGAAAGTTTAAAATCGATCTTTATTTGAACTTAATCCAAAATATATATAAAACAGCTAAGAAAGTAGAGGGTTTTCAACACAACACTAACGAAGTAAAACAATTTGCACTCATCTCTCAAGGAAGGCTTTAAGTGGCTATCTCAATGGCACTTGGTGAAACGAACAAGAAAAATTGCTACTAAAACAATCACTCAATGTGATTAGTAGGCACTTGTCACATTTACTCACAACTACCAGTACTTCATCGTATAACCTGATTCTATCTCTTTTATCTTTTTCACTTCAGATCTATTTAAATAGCAATGACAAATAAAAACATCACGGTTTCTTCACAAGGCGAAGTTCTCAAATCAAAGAAACCCAACAGGCTAGTTCAAGGTAAAACGTGTGAAAATCCACTATATCCTTTTGTTATTTAGTCTTTTTACCATAGTCACAGCGAATATCAGCAATTATTTTCGTCTGTGTCTCAATGGCTCGATTTTGCTGCTTCTAAAATTCATTCAAGTGCATTATTTAATTCACTTTATGTACTGCTTCTGTCTTATCCAAGTAAAATTTTGAATCGAATAAGCACTTAAGGTATCCGACTACGTTCGGAAACATGGTTTTAAAAAAACGCATAAATGTATAATTTTCATGATATTTAGTGTCACTTAGATTAGAATGCATGAATAAAATTGTTTTATAAGGACATTATGACAAAAAAAATTATTTAAATACAATATTTTGGCAAAAAATTAACTTAGAATAACTTTTTTTCCAAATGTTCTCCTTTTGTAAAAAATGCTTCTATTCTAATAATATTTTGCCTGTATATAGCTCAGACCTCTGTACAGAGGCTCAACTATGATTTTTGAAAAATTCAAATTATTTTCAGAGTTACAACCATTTGAAATAATTATCGGCGTATTTTTTTAAAATTTCTCCCCTCTGTTGTCGTAAAACATGGATAAACCGACTTCCGAGTAATGCATTTCAAAAATTCTAGTTGAGCCTCTGTACAGAGGTCTGAGCTGAATACAGGCAAAATATTAATACAATAGAAGCATTTTGTACTAAAGGAGAACATTTGGAAAAAAGGTTATTCTAAGTTAATTTTTTGCCAAAATATTGTATTTAAATAATTTTTTTTGTCATAATGTCCTTAAAACAATTTTATACATGCATTCTAATCTAAGTGACACTAAATATCATAAATATTATCCATTTAAACGCTTTTGCAAAATCATGGTTCCGAACATAGTCGGATACCTTAACATATTGTAAGCACATGGCAGTTTAGTAAAGCTCTGATAAGCAAGTAAAAATCAATATAAATATTCGTTTATAAATGAAAACTGTTTATTTTTTAAATAAATATTTTGCATGTTTTTGCACTATTTTTTTATAATTTTTTTTATTTTTTTGAAAATGAACTATTTATTCACTGAAAATTCCTTATAAACGCTACAGTGCAGTAATTATTATTTTAAAATATGTAAGAGGAACATTTGTTCCATTTCTGAATCATACGTAGCGGTTCTAAACTGATACCATTTTTATTGTTTAAATGCGGATAGAAATTTAAGATCCTAGTAAGATCAATTCTGAAAATTGAAAATTAATTGTATTTTTTCAATTCTTACTATTAGTTCACACTCTCCATATATATATATATATATATATCTTGTTCAAATTTTTAATCGTTAGTAAAATATTTTTTAATCATCCACTCCAGTTCAAATACCTTTTTTGAAACTTGTAGTGGAATACTGTGTTTTTTTCATTAATTTTAATTCATTTATTACATTTAATTAATGAATAAATGGTAACAAACAAAAATAATAGTCCAACACCATATATAAAATGTAAAAACGGTCGTTATGTCCGTGTAGTGCAATGGATTTCTAATCCAAAGATCGTGGGTTCGAATCCCACCTGGGATAACCATATTTCTGAGAATGTGATTTCTTTTTACTATACTATTTTATTGGAATAATTAAATTTAATTAATGAATAAAAACTAAGCAAATATATACAAAAATAATAGTCCAACACTATACATAGAAAGGAAAATGGAAAATTTCGAGGAAAGTCTCTTTCCACTTTGCCACAATATTGTGATTCTGTCATATGTATATATACATGTTTATATTAATTGTAATTATTTAATAAAAAATAACTAAAATAAAAAATTTCTTTGTTGACCTAAGTAGGAATTAACAAAAAAAATTTTTATATTACTTGTTAATTATGTTTTTTCGCCTATTTAAAGTAAGTAATGTTCTTTTTTATATTAAAGAATTATAATTAATTTTGTGCTTGTTTTGTATTTTTAAGCTGCAATATTTTTATGTTATGATTCACAATAACTTCTGCGTATGGTATAGATGTGTGCTCGACTGGCAACACCAGGTGAGACGTTTACTTGTCTCTCTCGGTTACTATGAGTAAATTTTTACTAAAGCTTTGCAATTTTTATTTGAAGTACTGAGCGTGAGTTATTTGTATAATGAGATGTTCAGTTTTGTTTTCTTGAGCCTTGGTCTGAATAAGCTACAAATAAACATGATCTATTCACAGTAATCATTTACTTTATTTTTCTCACGTGGTAGCTCCACGTGACTGAACAAACGAAAAAAAAATTGTATACTAGCTGGAATACGCGTTCTCTCCACACGGGTGAATTTAAAAAAATAAACTCATTCTCTAGCTCGCTTACATGGAATTCTTCTATCGTGGGCTTACGTGGAAAATAGTGTAAGATAACAAATCGAAAACTTTTGAATATCTTTTTTCAAAAAATGATGGCTCTGCCTTTAATAGTCTCCTGAACAATTTTCAGTGATTTTTGAAGGGAAAAAAAAGGAGGGGAAAGAATATAAAGAATAAACTAACCAATAAAAAGATATTCCAAAATAGTTCATGATGTCACTTGACATTCAAACCTCGAGAAGCGATTTGTTTTTTGCCCTTCGTTATGAAAGATTTACAGCATGCGTATATGAAAAAAAAAATTATTAAATCCATAAATTTTATTTCTTGCCCCCCCCGCCTCCCCGTCCTGTTTCCTAAACAGAAGGTAACATGTTCATTCCGCGTAGCGTATAAATTCCTCGTTTTTGAAATCGGAGGGTTTGCAGGATAGAACGATTTAAAAATAAAAATTCAAAAATTAAATGTTTCAATGTCGTTTTTCGTCGTAAATTAAAATGCATCAAAAATTGGCAATTTACGTGTTTCACATGAAGTCAGTCTATTGAGAAAAATTTGAATTTCTCCGATAATGTAAGAATAATAGCTTTATTTATCAAATGTCAAATTAATTATTCATCAAATGAATTTTATCAAAAATCTAAAGTAAATTTTGAAAAATTCTCTTTGAAATACATACCATCATCACCCATATTTTCAGAATTTAGAATGCCTGGATCATTCCATTTTTTCACTCTGCTGCTGCTTCACAAACTTTTCTTTGCATTAACATAAACTAAGCATTTAACACTATCATTAATTTAAGCATGTCAAGATGGACTTCTGAAAACCACAATAGTGTGCAACTGTTCAGTTCATTAAATAATCATCATTAATCAATAAATATAAAGCAGCCTGAAACTAAAAATAAATTACATCAATTAAAAAGCCATCTAAAACAGATAAAATAGGCCTAGTTTTAATGAAACACGACAACAAAAATTCGTATCGGGTGAGATATACTAACATTGTAATGGTATTTCAGGGATGGATCGGTTAGGGATTGTTATCTTAATGCAACTCCGAGTATCATGATTATATTAAACGCATGGGGTCTTTCAAGAAAGTTATTCTTTTAAAATGGGACGCTGCTTAGAAAAATTCGATAACTTCTGCTTTACAATAAATAGTTCCGAGTAAAATCCTGATATGGTCCACATTTTTAGCGACGGGAAAAAAAAAGGCTCCAAACTGCGCCAACAGATTATTTTTCTGTTTAGGATTTTTATCCAATTTAACGACAGTAATTTTCTAAGTTGGCAACAGTAATTTTCGAAGTTGGCGACAGTAGTTTTCTAAGTTGGCGACAAATAATGGAATAAAAATAGAATCAAAATGAACAAAATTATATATAAGAGTGTAAAACTGTCTTAAACTGGAAAAGAAATAAAAAAAAATCAAAATTAACTAAAATTAAAAGCTATTTAAAATAAATAATTCGAGTCAATTGAGCTTAAAAGAAATACTACAACATTAAAAATTTAAGTAAAAAACTATCTAAAACAGATAAATAAAACCAAAATTTTAGTTTAAAGTTGTCGAAAAGGTGGAGGGGAAAAGGTTTAGTTTCGATCAAGATACATGAAAAGTACAAAAACAGGACTGTAAACATAAACCATGTAGTTAAAACTAAAATGAAGCTGTTGAAAAAAAATATTCTTTTTACAATGATTTATTCGAAAAAATATATTTAATTTTTCGCTAAAGTACAAATAAACGAAGAAAAATAACGGTTAATAAAAAAAAGTGATATTCAAAACATGCAACAATTTTTAAAAAAACTACATGAAGAATAATTTATCCCATTCAGAGATGGACGAAAGGATGTCATTTTGCCAGAACTATGGATAATGGGCTCAAAATTAAACTTTAAAAAAAATCTGAAAAGAATTTTAAAAAAAATTCTTTTCAGGGGTAGTTTATTATTCAACATAGTTTCTGTCAATCAAATGGCACGCTTCAAGTTATTCCCGTTTTTGTGCTGAATCGCACACGCATGCGCACGCACATACTCATAAACACTGCTCTCTATTAAGCTGAATTCACACCAAGGCGTACAAACGTCGAGTGTCAAGCGTCTAGCCAATCAGAGACTTCTTTTCGGGCGAAATGAAGTCTCTGATTGGCTAGACGCTTGACACTCGACGTTTGTACGCCTTGGTGTGAATTCAGCTTAAATATGAATTTATAATTTTTCTTTTGTTTTAATACCCTCATAATAGATAAATTGCTAAAAATAGGCACCTAACATCCAGAAAACGAAAAAATGGCGATATAAGTGAGACTGAAGGACCAACATCTTGCGAAATTAGAAAAACTTCAAATGAATCTGATGCAACTGTTTCTGCTTCAAAAATATCAGTCGAAATGTGTTATATAGTAAATATAAAATATCAAGAGTTTATTAAGTATGAATTTACATATTGAGTTATTAATGGGAAGAAACATCCATTCGGTTTTAGTTGTAGGAATAAATTATCAAAGAAAAGCATTAAAACAACTAAATTAAAAAGACACTTGGAATACAAACGTAAAGAATTAGTAAATAAATCAGAAATTTATTTTAAAAAAAGAACTGGAAGTAAGAAAAAATCTAAATGTGTTTTTGAAAAAAATACATAATTCGCGCGAAATCTTTAAGGGCATTTTCACAAGTTTCATATTTAATACCGAAAAATTTGAAATCACATACATTTGGAGAATCACTCTTTCTTCCTTCGGCATCTAAAACGACACCGATTATGAGCGGAAAAAATATGGTAATGGTTGAAAAATGATGCCATTATTAAAAGATACCGTTTCTTGCCGAATATCCGCCGTGTAATGAAACAGAATCAGTTCCGGTAAATCGAATACAAAACTCTCTTGTATTTGGCCTACAACCTGATGAAACTGTTGATGTTATCAGACAGGTTCAAAGGATTATATCATATGAAATACGATTATAAAGAAGACATACCATAAAATTTTTATGTTGTAAAAAAATTAGAAGGAAAACAAATAAAGAGAAAATATTTGAAGTTATTAACAAATATTTTGAAATAAATGGCCTTCCCAGAACAGTTTATACTGCTGGTATTACAACATAAACAGACAGCAATAAAGGATGAAGAAAGTTAATAACGTTTCTTTCCATATAGTATTCGACTATTGTGTTTGATATATTGACAAGCTCTTGTTTCAAAAGACATTCTACGTATTTTAAAAAGTAATATATTTAAGGTATCCGACTACGTTCGGAACCGTGATTTTAAAAAAGCGTATAAATGAATAATTTTCATGATATTTAGTATCACTTAGATTAGAATACATGTATAAAATTGTTTTAAGGACATTTTGACAAAAAAATTCATTTAAAAACAATATTTTGGCAAACAATTAACTTAGAATAATCTTTTTTCAAAATGTTCTCCTTTTATAAAAAATTCTTTGTAAAATAATATTTCGCGCGCGTTTATATAAAGTAAAGACTTCTCCAGAGAGTCTGAACTAGGATTTTTGAAAAATTCACATTATTTTCAAAGTTACCACCACTGAAATAATTATCGGCGTTTTTTTTCTTAAAATTGTTCCCCTCTGTTGTCGTAAAATATGGATAAACCCACTTCTGAGTTATATATTTCAAAAATTCTAGTTGAGCCTCTGTAGAGAGGTCTGAACTATATGCAGACAAAATATTATTATAATAGAGGCATTTTTCACAAAAGAAGAATATTTTAAAAATGGGTCGTTCTATGTTCATTTTTTGTCAAAATATTGTACTTAAATAATTTTTTTATTGTAATAATATTTTTAAAGCAATTTTATATACATTTTCTAATCTAAGTGACACTAAATATCATAAATATTACCCTATACGCTTTTGTGAAATACCCCTTAAGGTATCTTAAATTAATAAAAATGTTTAGTTAAGATACATCAATTTCTGACTATTTTTAACACATTTGCATGTAAATGAGAACAAAGCGCATTATAGGCATTCTAAATTCTTTTATCAGAAAAACAGAAGTGTCACGCAAGCAATTGATGTTTTATTTGAGGTGAATATGTGACATTTGAAAAAATGCAAGGAAGTTGTTTGATAGGCTTAAAACTTATCAGAAACTGGAGAAAGCTGTCCTAGAAAGGAATACTAACCGAATAATAAGTTTCTACCGAACAGCCAAGTGATAAATCCGAAAAATTATTGCACCCGTTTAGACAAATTAGGTAGTGATTAAACCAACATGTTCAGAACTAGCGATTTTGAAGGACACAAAGACAAAGAGCGACTTCGTGTATATCTGGCTACCAGACAAAAATTAAAACTTGCTCTGCTCGACTCACATTCAGATTTTAACTATTTTTACTAAACTTCTTAAACTTTTTAAGTCTTGAATCGACAGGAAAGATTACACAAAAAAGTTTTGGGAGCAAAAACCTGATAACTAGAACGATAGAATCTTCTAAGCTGCGTGAAAGATTGAGAAAGAAAAACAATTTGATATAATTTTATGGAAAAATTTTTTTATGTAACTCAACAAAATTAATCGAATTGTAAAAGCCTTTGATTTTTTCAAATCAGCTCAAATTTATCAGACCATCGGATACATATTTTGTTCAACTGACTAGAATACTGAGAATTTGAATCAATAGTGTGCTCTCATAAGGGGATAAAGAAACTAAGAAAGCATAATGTGTTATTGAAAAGGATATCTTTAATGAAGCTTAAAATATATAACATTGAGATACATTGGAACAACGAAGAATCATTTGTATTAATGTGATTAAAATTGGTGTAAAAAGTTTGTTCCCGAGTTTTACGAGAATCAGAAACGTTTGATTAAAAGATTTGACAAAAAAATATAAGGTGCAGAAGATAAATATATTATAATATGTGTTATATGAATTATTTTTCAAGACCAGTTAAGCGAGAATTGGCTCCTAATTTTATTCCTCTCAAAAATAGAAATGTGTAAAATAATTTTGCCATAATTAATGTATAAGTCAACGGAATCATCGAATTAGTTTTTTATGTTTTTGTTTACTGCATAAATTACATTATATGCTAGCAATAGAATTACAAAACAGTAACAAATAATAACATTACAAAATAATTAAGACTAGTTTAAAATCTTAATACCTTTAAGTAACTATTTAGGTTATCGAACCTAACTTTTAGGTAAACTTTTGTTGCGGTTGAACGTGCGTCTTAGAATTATACATGAAAAAAAGTTTATTTAGATAAATCAAATTTTTCCGACAACAATAAAAGTCTCAACCAAAAGTTATGATAAATATAGCTGAAGATAAGCATGAAGACGTTTTTAAATTTATTTATCGTAGCTATATTTGTCATAAAATTAGCTAACGGCATTCAGACGAAAATTATGATCTGGGGAATTACGATGTTGTTTAAGGAAAAAAACATAGATGCACGTGACATTCCAGAAACAGTTTTTTAAAAAAAAATGCAAATCACGCTAAACTCATATCTCATCTGTCACAGACACAAGTTTTTTAAAGAATCTATGCTTAGTTGAAAACATAAATCATTACCTTTAAAGAAGAACATTTAGAGTAAGAATATACAGGTCAGTTAAAGTTACCAAAGAAAGCCTAATTTTCAAATTGTAAATCTCACAGTTAAGCAGCAAAATAAGCTGTTCAAGAGAATTCTGTTCTTAATGTATGCTCTTCATCATCAGATTTCCTGAGTTTATTTAATAATTTCGAGATTACTTTTATGTACAGGATAAAATAAGTCAGTGATAGAATTCTAATCAAGGAAATGCTGAATAGAGTAAAAAGGTGTTATCTGTGTCGTCAAAAGCGAGACATGAATCAGTATTCATAATTGTTTCTGAATTTTTATTAAATTTACAGTATATTATCTGTGCTGTATTGTTGAGAATGAATTGATCAACATATTCTAGTCAAATTGACAGTAAAATAAATTTCTTAAATAGAACAGTTGTTTTGTGTGGATTGCTATCATTTTTTCCCCTTTCTTAACAATAAGGTTTGATTGCTTTGAAAAGTCTTGAGAATTCAGATAAAACTATGCTAATGTAAATAAATTATTTTCTTCATTGATTGTAAGTCTGAGACAAATTATAATGGATGCTTGATACTTCATCGGATTGTTTAAATAAGTTTCCTGACAGATTTCCAGTCATTTTTTCCTTCTTCATAAGGTTCAATGACAAAATAAGTACTCAGTTTTATCCTGGTTGAATCTTAACGAAAAATTAGATTTATTTGAATTGATAATGAATTAAATGATATTCTTGGGGCCATTAAAGTATTGGGAGGAATACTGTATTAATTTAGATAACTCTTTTAATTGCATTTTACTATTTTTGATTTTTTTTCCCTTTTTTTTTTTTTTTGTACATTACATTAAAATTATAATCGCAGAATTTATATTAAAAGAACAATCAAGTTAAACAGGCAATAACTATAAGCATTTGTACTAAAGACTCGCCATTAGAAGGATTGATGAATTTATTTTTTTAAATCTATCTAGTTGCAAAGTCTTCACTTGGGCATTCTGCGGAAATTTGGAGAGTTAGGTGCGAACTCGGATGTATTCCTCGTCATTTGACCAGAATTCAAAATTAGGAGGTTCATCTCAAGTGCCCCTGGTGTAAAGGCGACGTCAATAATAAAACAATCAATAGTTTATGGACTTAGTATTAGTTAACGATTCCAGTCCAGGCAATCGTTCGGATATTTTTCTGCGAGAGCTTACAACAATGTACTACCGCAACCGTATTGGCGGTGTCATATGAAACGAAGCACACGGTTGTCAATTCCTCGTGTCGGGGAAATACGAAATCGGGGTTGCCAACTTGGCGAATTGTCTTGAACACTGGCATTGTTGCGATAGAACGTAATAAATTTATTACAGCATCACGAAAAACTTTTTTTTAGAAACAGAGATATTTAAAACAAAAACTTACAAATTATCATTAAAATAGGTCTTTTATGATTTTTTAATGGAAACAGATATTGTTTTCTTACAAACTGACTGTGATGAAATACATTTACTGATTTTTTAAACTGTTGACAGCAGCTTCACAAACAATCTAGAAATATCATTTGAAAGCTAATGACTTGTGACTAAGTTTCTATTTCCTAGAAAAAAATCTGAAAGAAAAAAAAAATTCTCAAGAGAATGTTATGATAAAAAGAAAATCTGTGTGAAAATCGGGAAATAAGATTTAATTAAGAAAAACTGCTTGAATACTTTCTCTTGAGAAATATTTAGCGACAACTTTTTACTACCATGAAAAAGATCTAAAAAATTTTACAATGGAAAGAAATTTTTCATTTCCTTGTTTGAATATCAAATGAGCTAACGCATGTACTTTAAATTATTCTAAATTACAATGTTTCTGAATAACGATGTAAGAAAGAAAACTATATAAAAGGGTTTTGTGAAATGCCCGTCATTTTGACTGTTCACATTCAATTCTTAAAAATAAAAGTAAATAAGCACTTTGAAATTGGCTACGAGCTATCAAACTGTGGAACTCTTATCTCTATAATCATTACCGAAGCTTAACATAAATTGCATCATTATCAGACTGATTGCCTCCATGTCACACTAGTGTTCATTCTGTTTTCTGAAACGTAACGTTCTAACCTTTTTTGATGAACACTAAAAAGATTTGAAGGGAGGGAAGGAACCTAAAGAGACAAAATTAACTTCACGTTCCTCATTATGTATATCACTTACAAAATCCGAGCTTGGCCGGTCGTTAAGCCTAACGTGGAGGAATATATCTGTTTTGTTCTTGTATTCTTCAGTAGACTGTGACAGCTGTTTTTTCTTGTTTATGTAAGGCTATTTGCTTGCGTTTATTCAGACACCAAACTAAATGTTCATTCGATGGTTTCATTCCACTCTATTTGACGATGGCACAGCAATTCGAAGTTTCTTAATATAGAAAGACTAAGTCGATTTGGGTGATAATTCAAGCACGAGGTGTCTAGTAATTCTTTAACGTTTTTCTTTTCCCCTTGTGTCTGAAAACTGCAGATTTTTATCTGTGTTCTTTTTTGAGGAAGTTCTGTTCGTTTCATTAATTGTGTCATGATTTTTTTTGAATAGGTCTAATGAATTCTGATTATTGATATCATACGTAGATATATTGACTGATCATTGTTAAAAGCGTTCGAGAGATCAAAACTATAATTTTAATACATTTTCTCAATTAAAATAAAGATTAACAGTAATATTATGCATTTTAAACACAAAAAGGCTTTTATTTTTCATTAGAACTGAAATTTTAAGTCATGAAGCAGCGATTGAAGAAGTGTTTACTAACTTCGTCACTCCAAAGCAAGATGAAGGCTATTGGCAGCGGACCTCGTAATTTCTGCCAAGGTCAAGTGACAAGTATGACACCTGAGCCAGACACCGCCTCTCCGATCTTCTCCACCACGCCAACAGGATGACTTTGAACCATGACAAATTTAGCGTGCATCAGCCCCTCTACACAATGGATTATCATTTGGGATCGAACTCATAACACTCCTTCCACGAGTTCGTGATCATGACCACTAAGCTACCGCAGTCGCTATGAGGCTGCGAAGCCGATCATGGTCACTCGCTTTCTAATCAATTATGTATTGCGAGTTCGCACACACACACAAACCGATTCCACCAAAGACTAATTATACTGAAGAATGAAAAAAGTTGTATCTGAAAGGAAACTGTATCTCAAATGACATATGGTCCTCACTTCAATACAATGTAAAAGTTAAGAAAATGAAATAAAAGCTCAAGTGTCGTCATCGGCTCCTAATTAGGCCTCAGAATTGAGATGTGTCTATATAAGCCTTCCTGAAGCTTCTAATGCAATTATAATTCAAACCACACAAGTAAATTTTTACTCTGATTAAATCAAGACTTCAGAATTATTCTATGAAAAGTTTTAGGAATAAAAAAATAACTTTTAAAATATAATTTGTGTTCATAATATTATTTAAGGTATCCGACTTCGTTCGGAACCGTGATTTTGCAAAAGCTTATAAATGGATAATTTTCATGATATGTAATGTCACTTAGATTAGAATACATGTATCAAATTGTTTTCTGATTTTTGAAAAATTCACATTATTTTCAGAGTTACAACCAATTGAAATAATTATCGGCGGTTTTTTTTCTTAAAATTTCTCTCCTCTGTTGTCGTAAAACATGGATAAAACCACTTCTAAGCTATATATTTCAAAATTTATAGTTGAGCCTCTGTACAGAGGTCTGAGCTATATACAGGCAAAATATTATTATAATAGAAGCATTTTTCACAAAAGGAGAATATTTTGAAAATTGGTCATTCTATGTTCATTTTCGGCAAAATATTGTACTTAAGGTATCCGACTACGTTCGGAACCGTGATTTTAAAAAAGCGCATAAATGGATAATTTTCATGATTTTTAGTGTCACTTAGATTAAAATACATATATACAATTGTTTTAAGGAATATTTTGACAAAAAAAAAATATTTAAATACAATATTTTGGCAAAAAATTAACTTAGAATAATCTTTTTTTCAAAATGCTCTCCTTTTGTGAAAAATGCTCCTATTATAATAATATTTTGCCTGGATATAGCTCAGACCTCTTTACAGAGGCTCAACTACAATTTTTGAAAAATTCACATTATTTTCAGAGTTACCACCAACTGAAATAATTATTGGCGATTTTTTATTAAAATTGCTACCCTCTGTTGTCTTAGAATATGGATAAACCCACTTCTAAGTTATATATTTCAAAAATTCTAGTTGAGCCTCTGTAGAGAGGTCTGAGCTATATACAGGCAAAACATTATTATAATAGAAGCATTTTTCACAAAAGGAGAACATTTTGAAAAAAGATTATTCTAAGTTAATTTTTTGCCAAAATATTGTATTTAAATAAAAAAAATTTGTCAAAATGTTCTTAAAACAATTTTATACATGTATTCTAATCTAAGTGACATTAAATATCATGAAAATTATCCATTTATGCGCTTTGCAAAATCACGGTTCCGAACGTAGTCGGATACCTTAAATAACTTTTTACTGTAGTAATATTCTTAAAACAATTTTATATACGCTTTCTAATCTAAGTGACACTAAATATCATAAATATTATCCATTTATAAGCTTTTCAAAATCATGGTTTCGAACGTAGTCGAATACCTTAATAACCTATAATAAAATAATTAAAAGAATATAATATTATTTGGCTATTATTTGATTCGAGCAGTTAATTGATTTTATAATGATCACTATTTTTATTATTACTTTTCAGTAGGAAAATAATATTCCTTTTGCACTTCATTTTATTTACATTCTAAGAAACGAAAAAAAGAAAAAGAAAGAAAACCTTTGCAAAAATTCATAATTTGTATAAACCACTAATATATCTATTGTAATTCCCTCTATACTTCAAGAAATAATTTGTTTTATAATTTTCCTATTACAACTGCTGTTTTCAAATAAACTTAAGCGAATTCGAGTATATTTTTTTTTTACTCAGATATAATGCGGACCAGCCTATTTTTATTGCTGTATGCTTAACCGTTTAATACAGTGTGGCAGGCTCATCGCGATTTCTACTAAAACTCCTTTTGGGTTTCTTTGGGGCCAGAATGGCAATTCTTTCCAACCAACTCGAGAAGTGAAACATGAAATATTCAAAGTAGAGATCTTATAAATAGTAGAAGTTTAGCTTACGCAGGGTGGCTATGGGAAGTAAATATACGAGGTCTATGTTTACAAGTGTTTAAACTTAAGTGAGAGGAAATCCCGCATTCAAGATTTAATCCATCCATGCCAGTGCGTTCAAGTTAAAGGTGGATACCATTCTACAAAGATAACCACCACGTCAGTTAGAATTCAATCGAATTGCTGCTTACCCAAGATAGAGCGGTAAGACCATTTAATTAAACTACTAGGAACTGTGCATTTATTGAGATTAGGATTAGTCTGTAAAGTTAGACATAGTGGTCAGTTACGCGATTATTTGGTAATACGTATTGTGTGTCTCCTCACCCCAAATTCACTTAGTTTGAATACTATTATTATTATTGTATATTGTTTAAGTTAAGATCTTAATAAAGACACATTAAGATTATGGCAACGTCTGGTTCTTCATTCACTCCCACATCTCTAGGTCGCGAGGATAATACAGAAATAGGGTAACCCCCTCGGGCTCTTGCCTTACAACAGTATGTTTAAATTTTTTAGACAGGGAAAACTATAGTACCTGTTACTAATTCTAGAGAAACTTTATTTTAATTTCAACATTTTTAAAAGATATTTTTGAAAATAAATAGATTTTTTTATATTAAAATATATTATAAAACACTACTCGTGATGTATAAAGAAATATCTTTCATATAACAAAAAATAAGAAACGTTTTCACCAGAAGAGGAATATTTATTGCTATTTAGAACACTAACAGTATTCGTAACAAAGGTTTTATGGCTATTTAATTGAGGAAAAGAAGTGGGAAAAAGTTACTAATAGAACTGTGTACAAATATTTACATTAGTATAAATAAAAATATCTTTCAAGAATGACAGAAAAAATTTAATACTGGTACAAAAGGCGCAAAATAGGATAATTTGATCAAAAAATAATTTTAAAATGAGTATATTACTTGAAAAAATATATGGTATGATCATTAATGCAAACATTATGCTTTTTCAAAATCCTAAAAACAACAAGCTCATTTATTTCCTAATTCTTAACTTTTAATTTGCATTTTTTTACTATTAAGTTTGGTCATTCGGTCACTCACACTCCTTGAATTTTGATGAGAGGGGGAAAAAAAGGAAACTCAAGGTTATTTACAGCGTAAAATTTATTGAGTGGCCTGAACTTGCTTTGCGAAATATCTTTCAAAAGGTTGGAAAAATCTAAATGTATGTTCGTCGGCACTTAAAAGCCAAAATGCATTGACCCTTTTACAAGGGATTTCTAAGCTTTTAAGCTAAAACCCTTTAGGGCTTTCGAGTTCTTTGTGCATTCTACCCAAAACACCACAGCATGGTTGACGTAAACACGACGATCAAAAGTGCTTCATTCATGGTTGAAGCGACTTTCAAATTCTCGACATTCTGCATTTTTCTCTTCTTTCAAATAGCGTGACTTTCAAATACTTTTAGCAGATGGTGTTGGCTTGCTTTTTGTTCTGTTTTCGGCAGCAAACGATTTTCAGTAAGTTCCAATGAATTGTTATGTTTAAAAAAAATTAATCTTTTTGTTCTGTGGACCACTTTGTCAAAGATAAAAGCGACGAACCGCTTCTAAAATGCGTTTCTCCTTTTTCTCACATATACATAAAATATACATCAGTGGATATTGGGTGATCTCTCCCCTCCCACTCTTCATCCCATCACGGGGTCTTCCAACTGAAGAATTATTAAATTACAGTCATGTAAGATTCAACCAGAAAATTCTCGACAACCCCTTCCTTCACCAAAGATAATCTCCTTTTTTCTATATACAGATGTATACCAGGGGTCTTCTTACAATTGAGAGATTAATCTTAGAAAACAAATTGAAATCCCTGATTACTTAGTGATATAGCAGTGTTTAACAAAGTAAAAATCAAAGTTATTTAGTATTGCAAAATCAGAGATTTTTTTATAATAATTTTAGTATAATACAACTATTGTAAAATCTGGAAAACTCGGTTCTTCATTCTAGCTACAACAAAATAAATAAAAATTCAGTGAAAGCCTTAGAAGAAATATGAATTGAATGAATATGAATTGAGTACACGAGCAAAAAACATGAAAGGAGATGTATTTTTAGGAATTAAACAAAATTCTATGAAAAAGGGGCTTATTTTCGAAAAGTAACACATTTTGGGGACTATACAGAAAGCAAGAAAGAAATATGGATTAGGTTAGTGTTTATTAATGTCAAACTATAAAGAAACTTGAGGGCTGGGCCTCGCAATGTTATGTGCCTTATAACACGCACCCTTTTTTTTTTTACAAACTAAAGAAAGTGCGCATAGGTAATGCTATTATCTTTTGAAGTCAATTCTTTAAAGTATTATTCCAGACTTTTTTTGAACAATGGTATAGATCTAAAACTACTACCTTTCAGCACAAAAAAGAGGGGTGAGGGAGACAAAATTTATAAAGACATTTCATTGTTGGCAGTTTATAAGGTATATCATTTCTTTTAAATGAACAATATAAAGAAATATGTAAAAGTCTAATTTTTTTTATGCTCATTTTTTTCTTATTTTTAAAGCTATCTTTTTTATAACCGGCGTATAACGCGCGCCCGTAAATTTCGATCTTATTTTTTGTGTTAAAAGTGTGCGCTATATACACCGGATTTTATGATATATTAGTTTAACATCTCATATAAATGAAGTAAGTTATTTCTTAACGGTATCTAATGTATATTGTTATTGTGTATGTAGACTTATCAATAATCTACAATGATTTTTAGAATTATTTTATGTTTATTTTAACTTTTACTACATTTAGCAACTTTCTTATTTAAATCTCTCAAGGTAATATTTTTTGAAAAATAACACTTGACCAGAGGTTTTTTATGATTATATCTTATAATGATTATAAATATTGTTAGGAACTATATAAAGTGATTCGAAAGAATACGATATGGACATTTTTAAAATGTTTTTATAATTAAACTATGTATTAATTGTCAGTAGTTTAAAAATACATTTTTAATCAACGCTAATTATAAAATAAGAAAACAAAATCTATAAAATTACATTCACTCGGGTTTTTCTAAAATCACAAACAAGTATAAAACATGGGAAATTTAAGAATTTTCAATTGAAAGTTCACAAGACTTATTTATGTTTTTAGGTATTATATGTTTTATAAATTTTTTAATTTAATTTTTTATTACATCGACATTTTAATATAATTTATTTTAAACTATTTTCCTATTCAAATTGTGTGAAAGATAGATCTTGCTGGTATCGTTCACCTTTCAATATTAAGTGTTTTGTTGAATATATAAGTTGACTCACATACTGTATAAAAAATCCCCCAGTCAAGGATAACAGCCATCTCAGGGGATTGTAATACTAAACATCATGAGAGAGAGAGAGAGAGAGAGAATGAATTAATCTCTCCTTTGTAGGGAATTTGAAAAAAAAAAGATCAAAATGAGAGAGAAGTTTTTATGGAATAACACTTGAAAGAATTTTTTGAAAGCAATAAGTAAAGGCTTTTTTTAAAAACTGTATTGAATAAATTTCTTTGGGAACAATTTTTTTTTTCTCTTGCGAACGAAATGTGTGAAAAACTCCTACTTCAGTTGCAATGCAGGCTTATTTTGTATTCGACAGTAAAATTTGCCTTGCATGATTTTTAAAAAGAACTTTAAATATGGCAGCTCAACGTTGAATACTTGTATTTAATGAGCTCGATAAAATTAATATAGAAGGGCAAATATGACGAATCCGAATTTTTTTAAAAAAAGTTAGAACCTCACAGCATCAAAAGTTCACCGGCATGCAAAAGTTTAGCTCAATGTGAATGTTAGGCAGATAGCCATGAAATTACAAAAAAGGGGTTTTTCGATCAGTACAAACGCACAGTTCAGTAAATAAGTATGCGTATATGTAAATGTCAGAAACAAAACGTCATAGGCGACATGAGTGTATACAAAACGCGTGCGATTGGCGCGAGCAGCTCAAGACTACAACAAAAGAAGCAAGTGCAAAGCAAAAGAAAAATCTGTACGTGTAAGTGAGTTATTTCGTAAAAAATGGCAAGAAGAAATCATCTGGGTGACTTCACACGAGGAAGAATGATCGGAAAGCTGGAGGAAGGGTGCAGTTTGACCAGTGTAGCGGAAGAGTTCGGAATCAACAAAAGCTTCGTTTCGCGCGCTTGGAAAGCCTTCCAAACCATAGGTACAGCTGTTAGAAAGGTTATGCTTCTTTTCGCCCGCAGGATGATATATCGTCCTGCAGGCGAAAAGAGCCCTATACCGGTCAGCAAGCGCCGTTACTCAGTAAATGTGTAAAGTAACAGGGCGACAAGTGTAGTGGTTTACTGTGCCTAGACACCTTCTCAAAGGTGGTCTGTTCGCTTGCCGTCCTGAAAGCTGAATCCCTTTTAAAAATGGCTACCTACGACACCGTTTTGAGTGGTGTAAGGGGCACAAAAACTGGACATCTCATCCATGGAGCCGTGTCCTCTTCAAGGATGAGAGTTGTTTACGTACCACGAGCGATTTTCAACGCCAGATGATTTGAAGAGAGATCTGGACAAGGTTGTTTCCCAGTAACAGCACGGAAAGAGACCATTACAGTGGTCCTGGAGTGATCGTCTTGAGAGACATTATGCTGTACGGAGAGACTGGGCTTCACGTTTTCAACAGAGATTCTGTTACCAGATATCGTTATTGTAAGAAAATGATCCTTCCCAATATGCATCTATTCCGAAATGCTATTGAAGCAGACTTCGTTTTTATGGATGATTATGCACAGCCACACCGAACTGATGTTCAGCAGCTACTGGAAAGTGAAGATGTCACTCGAATGGATTGGTCAGCGTTTTCCCCTCATTTAAACCCGATAAAAATTTTACGGAGACGCCTTGCCGCACCATAACATCCTCCAGGGAACACCAAATAACTGAAGCAGATAATGATTGAGGAATGGGCACTCTTACCTCAAGAACTGTTGGACAATCTGCTGCTGAGTATGGAGAGACGGTGCGAAGCAACATTGCAGTAAGGGATTGCATATCCCATTCTAAGGAACATCTGCTTGTTGTTCTTCCTCTTGAACAGATAATTATGCATAATGGTACTATGAATTCAATAAAGCTTTTTTTGCTTAATTCCATACTGTATGTATTGTATTCATTTTTGCGCAACTATGCTATCTTTATCGTTTAAGTACAAAATGCTGTCTCTCATTTCTGATTTTCATGTCTCTTAGATAATTTCTCGCGGAATTATAGACGAAAAAAAAAAAAAAAACACTTGTTGCTCAAGTTTTTCCACACCAGTGTAATGTGTTCTAATCTTCAACAGGCTCTTACACTAATTTCTCTTTTTTGAGGTATTATTTATACCTCATTATTGTCATCAGAAGTTGTACGAATGTTAATGATGTAAAATGACAAAATTTTAAACCTCGTTAAGCGACAAAGGTGGCCTTTGAACTGGTACCCCAATCTCTCCATCCACATCACATTGCGCTAATGTGAGAACTTTGAACACTGATAAATTTGTCAAGTATCAGTTCCGCTACCAAACAGTTTCGAGAAGTAAAAGCTCAAAACAGCGGAGATGGGAATTCGCTACTTATCGATTACAAATCCATTACGCTATCAACGAGGTTACAACAGGCCTATTTTCGGTTTGAGAAAGATAGGTGTTTTAAGTACCTACTTGTTAAAAACTCAACTTGTAAGGTTTCTTTGCTTTAGTTGAAACAGGGCTTCTCAAATTGTGCACGCAAGTAAATTTAAGGGTCGCGGAAGTTTTACCTTAACTTACAATTTATTCATGTTTTTATTACTGAAGAAAGACTAAAGAATTTATTCCTAAAAGTTATAGAACTGATTATCTGACTGGATTAACTGTAAGAAATAACTACCTTTCATTGTACTGTTTTTTGAATATTTAAAATAATTACTAAGAGAATAAATTGTGTGATTCTTATCATAATTAATTTCATTGCTGATGTTTACTAGGAACACTTTTTAAACAACCAGATTAATGTTAACAGATGTCAAAGGGTTATTACAAATTGTAATAACTTGTTATATTGGTTTCTTAAATCTTAGAACATTTTAATAAATATGCAGTTTTTCACTATTAACACGATATGGGCTTTTAATTTTAAATATTAAAATATAGGATATTAAATATGAACTGTATTGTAAACTGAAGAGTCAAAAAAACAGGTATAAAGTGCACTTATGCAGAAAATGAAGAAATGTATATTCAACTTGACACGACTAACTTAACTGCGCCTACATAAAATAACATAAAATAAGGAAACTGTTAGATCGGTTTTTTTGTTGGCAAGGGATCGTGATTTGAATGATTTTAGACGAGGATTAGTAGTTGTGTGGCGCGTGTGCAATTGGTCGCAGCTTTTCCGAGGTAGAGATAAAATTCAGAATTTCGCGTATGGCCATTGCAAAAGAGTATATCCTGAATATTAAAAATCAGAAAGGTCCTAGAGGCTTAGGTATCAAGGCATCATTAAGTATCAGTGAGCGAACTGTTAAAAAGTCCCTCCTTTATGCGGGCTTTGACGACCGAAGTATCTTTTGAGTACCTTTGATGACTGCGAAAGACATAGTTATGCGCCTTGTCTTGCCTCGTCAAGCACCTCCATCGGACCATTGAAGACTGGAGCCCCGTTGTCTAATATGAAGAACCACGTTTTAAGTTTATCGGGCTGATGAATATGTACAGGTATGGAGAAAACTCCATGAAGTTATCCATCTCTCAAGTCATCATGAGACTGTTCAATCTGGTATACTCTCTGTCATGGAATGGGACGTACATAGTCGGCCTAATTATAACCCCTGTTGGTCGATAGATGATTCCGATACATAAACAAGTCATTCCAATTACTTATACTCGTTCCTGATTTAAAGCATTCCTTCAGGATAATGCAGCATCAGAAAACATTGAAAATCGCTACCAAGTTACTCTAGGAACAATGTTCTAACTTCACCATCTTCCGTCGGCCATTTAAATTCTCAAACATGAATATTTTTAGCATGAATGAAATGCTTTGCCACGTGCTGTACAAAGAAAAAGATCTCCATCACTCGAATATTTGCACAATTATGAGCTGTTCTACAAGAACCGTAGGAAGAATTGCTTCTAAGATATCTTCACACATGGAGTCTATGATACGTCGTGCTGTGAAAAATTCTACATGCATGAGAGGAACATATGCGATGCCATGCATAAGTACTAGTTTTTCTGATACTTCATTGTTAATAGAAAAAAAAGCGCAACGTAATTCAAATGGAGTGAGTGAATGCTCATTAATATCGCGCTTTAAAGCAACACGTGGATTATTGGCGACCTATATTGTAATTTTGAACCTTGGTTTAATGACAGGGACAACACCTGAGATGGTACCCCTCTCTCCAAAGTACCACATCACGCCATAGGGAAGACTACGAGCCTTGACAGATTTAACGTGCATCATCCTCTCTACACGGCTGATCTTCAGTGGCACTAGGAATCTAATTCTTGACACGCTGGTCACGAGATCGTGACCATAACCACTAAGTTTCCTACGCCACATGGTTTAAATGGAAATTATAAGTAGTATATTAAAATAAAATCCCTCTTAAAAAAATTATTATTGGTAGAAGTCGGAATATATATCGGATTGGAGGGAAAGTTCTGTCATATTTTAAAGAAAACATTTGAATGCATTTATAAAAATATGTGTTTAATATTAATCAATTATATATGCTCCATTATTTGTTACAACTTGTTGCCATCTTTCAGGTAACATATAAATTCCTGTTTTGTAGAAGTTCTCGTCCTTGGAGTTAAAATAGTCAACAACTGCCTTAGAAACACTTTCAAAAGACTTAAATTTTTTTCCATTAGATAATTTTGCAGAGATCTGAACAGGTAATAATCAGATGGTGCAATGTCAGGTGAAAACGGTGGATGACCAAGGACTTCCCATCCTAACGTATTCAGTTTTTGTTGTGTCACCATTGCAGTATGTGGTCGAGCGTTACCGTGGTGGAACACTATTCCTTTTCTGGACGCTAATGCTGGCCTTTTTTCTTTGATAGCTGCATTCATTTTATCCAGTTGATTGCAGTAGAGATCCACGTTGATAGTTTTTCCCTGTTTCAGCAACTCGTAATACACTGGACCTTTCCTGTCCCACCACAAACAAAGCAGTACTTTTCGCTGATGGATACTTGGTTTTGCAACTTTTTCTGATGATGTTCCTGGTTTGCAGTAAGATTTTTTTCTCTTAATATTCTCGTAAAGAATCCACTTTTCATCTCCAGTAATCAGCTTGTCCAAAGACGGCTCCACATTGTGTCTAATCAGATGTGATGAACACATTCTTACACGATCAGACAAAATCTTTTCCGTTAATTCATGTAGAAACCAAACACTTCGCTTTAACCCAAGAGATTTAATGTGATCTCCAACAGTTGTATGATGAATGCCAAACTCTTCTGCAATTTCTTGACTTGTTAAATGTGGATTATTTTCCAACATGGATCGCAAAACATCATTATCGATCTTGGATGGTCATCCAGATCGATTACTTTCTTGGAGGCTCAGTTCCCCGGAACGAAATTTGCTAAATCATCTTTGACAAGTACGAACATTTACAATATCTTTTCCAAATACCGCACATAAATTTTTACATGCAACCGATGCGTTGCTTCCTTTTTGGAATTCATACAAAATGCAGTGTCGTAAATGCACTTTATCTACTGACACATTTTTCACTTTAAATATTACTAGTAAATGATGACGGTATAAAAAATGACTCTTTTTATATTATATAGCATCTAAAAAAACAAAAACAAAAAAAAAATCCGAATGACTCACTAGCCAGATGTTTTTTTTTATAATTTACAACAAAAACTACCTCCCTATTTAAAATACGACAGAACTTTCCCTCCAACCAACTGACAATAATTTCAGATCATTTTTCAATATAGTTGTGATTTCAATGAAAACTTTGGTAACTTATGTATTATCACAACCTGTCGGCGACATTAACAACTTCCCAGTTTTCCCCGAACCCCGCTCGGGCACTTGAAATGGCACTTCCCTTATTTTCACGAGCGCCGCTCGGGCAACACTTTTTTCTACTCTAATCCTCTGATTTGCTCGTATTTTTTGCTCGTTTATTGTGCAATGTTTCTAACAGATGTCTCAAAAAGTCAAGTAAAGTTAGGATTACAAAAAAATGTCTAAGCCGGTTTCAAGTTTAGTTTTTACTGCATTCCTTTAGACTAGGTAAGGCAGGAATTTTCTTTTTACAAGATCAGTGTATCGCAAGCTACGAACACTATTTCTTTTAAATTTGGAGCTTAAAATAGAAGAAAAATGAGTGATTATGAGAGGCTCATAACAGAAAATAATTCTGATATTGACTCAGATAGTGAGTCTGAAATTTTGTAAATGATTCTAGAAGTAATGAAAGTTTGTTATCGGACTTCACTTGTGGTGTAGATGGAATGTAACAGCATCTAACAAGTTACCCAATAAAAAAAAGCGGCAATATATAATACAAAAAAAATATTCTTCCATCTTTTTGGTACATTATTGTGGAATATCAGAAACTGGGAGGAAAATTATCTCATTTAAATTTCAGGTTTAATACTATAGATCGCCTTATTGAAAGACATGGGGCGGTAAATGAGGAAAAAGAATGACCGGGAATTTTGCCCGTCCTCTTACTATTAAATGAAAAAAACTTCTTAGAAGTGATTCTTCCTACCGACAAAAATTGAGACCAACAAGGCAATGTTTTGTGCGCTGTTCGAAAAGAAACGATTTTGAAAAACGGGTGAAAAAAGAAACACAATATTTTTATCCCGATTTCGATGTTGGACTATGCTTGTCTCCCTGTTTTAAAATTTACCACACAAAAACAGAATTTTAAGAGTATAATTAACTGTAAGTATAATATTATCTTTTTAAATCTAATATACATTTTTGTAAAGTGTTCGTTTGAGTTCACTTATTTCTTCGGGGAAAATGCCAACTTAAAGGAAAAATATGTTTCTTCAATGAAAATAAAAATTAGCATAATTCTTTAAATTCAATACTTATAACATTTCTGACTGCTGATTTGAGTTTATATAATTGATTTCATCTTAAAAATGTTTTCAAAAAATATGCTTAATTTTTGACATAATATGACAGAAAAAAGAAACAGTTAAGTGGTCAAAGAAACGAAGTACATGATTGCCAATTCAGCGCATACGATGCATGTGAAATTGAGGTTGCCAACTTGGCGAGTTATCTTGAACGTTGGCGATTGTTGCGATAATATGTAAGGGCCAAAACTTTATTCTCAAACATTAGAGAAAACATTAGAGGCTTAAAAAATTTAATAAAATCGTTAATGAAATATAATATTGTAAACATACATCCAAGTGAATTTTACAGAATGACAGGAATATGATTGCATTTTTATACGCAGAACTTTATTACTTTTTCTTAGGTAAACGTCAAACAAATTCCGAATATAAACTAAATTTTAAATAATATCACAAATATATTAAGACTTAACAAAATAAATTTCTATTCAATAACCATTATTTATAACAAAACGCAGTGTTTGTGTTATTCTCAGCATGAATTATTATATTAAGATTCTGAAACAAAACATTTTTAACGGTTGCTTTATAATTTTTTAGGTATCATTCAAATGAAGAGCTTCTGCAAATCAAAATAGAATTTGAATGAAATCTAAGAAAGTTAGAACAAAAATTCATAAAGAAAATATCAATGAAAAGTCTTTATGACGCCATATCCGTCATTTTCAGCAAGGAAATGCTCCAAGAAAAGATTGAAACTGATTGCATGTCTGAGATGACTGAGATAGCGTAAGTGACCTTGGTGGAAACGATTATGATCATTACTGAAGAAACGCACCTCCGCTTATGTCAAGAAGGTGACATTCAAAATAACTGTTTCTTAATAATAAGTTCTTTGCCGTTTTTCAGTCTAAAGCTCTGCATGTTAACAGAACAGCCATTATAAAATTAACTTCATTTCACCTATTTAAAGAAGACAATACACTTATATCTATTAACAGTAGCATAAAGAGGAAGGTTATACCAACTGCTAGAGGCTTTTCCTGGTAGTATCCAGAGTTTTTGCTGTTTATCTTTTAAAATCTTATGGATCGATCAGAAAAATTTGTATGAGTAATTCTGCTGAAAAGATTTCCGAGAATGAGACCGGAAACTTTTTATGAAAATGGTTTATTCATTGTTGCAAATTGAGGGTTATTAATATTGTTGAAAAACTGATACTTCATTGCAATAATCTACTTTTGTAATTATTGTTATTATTTGTATTGTTGTTGCAACATTTTCGTTTGTATTTCAGTAAGTTGGTGAAAGTCTTTAAATGTTAATTTTTTTTATCAGAATGTATTATTTTTTTTAGTCTCTTACAGAGTGAATGTTAACAAATTTCTAGGCTTCCCTCTCTCCATAGTTCTTTTTTAAAAGTTACATATTTTTAATCGAATAATCAAACATCCGAAAATAAGCAGTCGTTTCAATAGTAAACGGTAAGAATCTTTTTGATTCATTATTTAGCGAAAATGGATATTAATTGATGTTTTTTAAAAAACTTAAGCAGTATTGTTTTTTTTTATTATTTATTTCTAAATTAATTATTTATTCAAAGATTTAAATACAAATTAGTTAATTATTATTTTAAAATCGTACATTGTCTACTTTCTTGTGGATAAAACTGGATTAGTTTTGTAAATTATAAATCGAAAATAGAAATATGAAGAAAGATCTTATCCCTGGGGGAAAAAAGAGTTTTAAAACTCGAAAAAGCCCGTGCAACGCCGGGCGGAATGGAGAGAGAAAAAAACCTGTCTGACAAGGAAAAGAAGTGGAAGAAATTTCGGAAGAGAGAATTTTAATGGCAAAAATACAGAGATCACTCATAGCTTACATACACACATATAGAAGTTCTGACTTCGGAAGAAAAAGGGGAAATCTCTATGGGAATAAAGTTATACTCTTGGAAGAATCCCGTGCAACGCTGGGCTAAGCGGAGGGGAAACATAACTGTCCGACGGGTCAAAGAAGTGGAAGATATTTTGAAAAGGCGGGTTTTAATGGCATTAACACAGAAAACGCACAAACACATCAGGAAGAGCTGAAACCGAGAGGGAAAGGGAAAATTCCCAAGACATAAATCTATACACTTGAAGAGCCTTGCAACGCCGGGTCATGCAGTTCTAGTATACTTATAAATCTTATGGGAATCTTACTTAAAACTTGCTAATTTTTTTAAGAAGTAATGCCCAATAGCGAAATTTTCCTTTGTTGTCTAATAATGAAGATAAAACAATTTGCGTGTTTAGTGAAGGTGAAAAGATTGTCATGTGAGTATCTGAAGTGGTAAAACTCTAAGAATTGAATTTGCCATTATTGTAGTTAAATGTGTTTTCAAAATGCTGGATATCAGACAAATAATTTTAAAAACTTATTGAATTTATCAATTATTTTGTTTAATTAATAATCATATTTCCAAAAAGAATAAGTAAAAGCAAACTACAAGCATTGATAAACGCGCTTTTCTCAAAATGAGAATTTTTAATTCGTCAATGATATAACACTGAAAAAGTTTCTCTCATTACCTTAAAAATAAATATATTATCAAGTTTTTTCCCCTCAGAAATTTGTAGATGTATTTCTTATTTTAATCCAAAATCATTATTTCTAAAATTTTGAAAAGTAATTTTTGCAAAAAGGCTTTCGACAATATTGTACTTTTCTCTGATTTTTTTCAAATATATGATTATATGCTTATAAATTCCATTATGAGCATCAATATACAACATCTACTTGCCGCAAAGTTTCTTAAGTTTTTTAACACATGACATTTTTAAAACTAAAATTTTAAAAAGTATTTATAGAGATTTAAATGCAATTATATATTTTCAAAAATAGTTTTTCTCAATCTTTTAAGCTAATGAGTGGGTAAAGGAACTATCTTTGAGCATTTTTTCATTGTCTTTAACAGAGCACAAAGAGTGAAGGAGAACCAACAACCTTTTCGCATTTTATATTAAGTATAAATTACATTTTTAAGCATCATAAAAAACTTTATGATACAATTTACAGGAAGCGAAATATTTTCTCTTTCAAGCGTTAACGATACGTGCCAAATAACTAGAAATAGTAAACATTTTTCGATGTTTTCAGGAGATCTTTGAGATGAAATATTGTTGAATTGCATTCATTTAATGAGGAAAATAATTTGAACTTGTTTTATATAAATATATAACTTGAAAAATAAAATTCAAAAGCTAAAATTTCAAAGCTATAAATGATTTTTATAAAAGAGTTAAATGCCACGCATGCAAGAAACTAGGAAGCATCATAAAGGATCTCACTTTGTAAATAAGAACTAAACTCAAGGGCATCAAATTATTTCTATTTCTAAATTTGAAAAGAGGAAAAGTCATAAGACAAATAGTAATCAACAGTACCTGGAAAGGAATTACATCCTAAACCTGTTAGAATTGGTAAAAGGCTTACGATAAATATAATTCCTTTTAGTTAAATTAGATATATGTAAAATATCTTTCAAATCAGAAATATCAAATTTTGGTACGTACTATCGCAACAATGGCAACGTTCAAGATAATTCACCAAGTTTGCAACCATGTGCTTCGCTTTATATAATGTCGCCAATATGGTTGCGATAATACGTAAGTACCCAAATTTTCGACTGTTATCACCTTTCTCTTTCACACATACTTTTCCATTCTTTAAAATCACTTGTTTCATTTTTATGTCTTAAAATTCTACAACCCGGAAATTAAAGTGAACAAATTCTTGCCCTAGCAAAATAATATTACTGATTATTATTCAAGTATTGCAAAACTGATTATATTTCAATGAAAATTAAAATACTCATTAATACATTATCCTTATATAATCTTAAAGATGCAAAAAAAACTTTAAAAAGCCATAAGCGCGAATAACATAATAAAAACATAATTCATTCAACTTCGTCTTATAATTCATCTAAATTTTGTGACTGAAATAACTCAAATAACGTAACACATTTTAATATACTAAAGATCCCCCCTCCCCATAACACAAGTTTACATAAGATGGATTTATACAACAAGGCGAAAAAATTGTGATCCTGTTCGCGCGCGCGCGTATACATGCTAAAAGTGGTTATATAGCAGGATAAAAGAATGAGACAGATTCGATTTTATTACGTTTCAGCTCCAATAATTAATGCAACTTTTGGCTGGTACACTAAACATCGCAGTACTTTTCGAATTCGGAGTAAACCCCATGTAAAAGAGACCGTCCCATTTTGTTTCTATTTGTGATGTACATTAAATGTGTCTAAAAAATTTTGTATATCGCATGATTTATTTTATTCAACTTAAATTTGAAGGCGGGGGAGGGATTTAAAGAGTATAAATCTTTACGAATTTAAATCCGATTTCATCTAGAGGAAGATCATATTTGTTATCCCTGGTATATGCAGACTATCAATTAAGCTTTGTTTATAGCATTGAGACGTAACGTACACCCCCGCAATCCAAAGTCTGACTCAGTCAACCCTTTGTAAGATCCGGTTTGGGGCACAA
>BMAV01006591.1:469733-486944 GCA_019973955.1 Trichonephila inaurata madagascariensis | reverse complement strand
AATCATTCGCGTATCCGATCATTGGTGCTCGGTTCGAAATGGAACTCATCACTGAAAACAGTTCTACTCCAGTGCGTGAGATTCCTATTCAAATGCTTCTACAACCCCTGTTAACACACTTGATGGTGTGCAACGGTGAAGGGCAGTCGGTGTAAGGACCTCTGTAACAGAGCCACTGCTCATTGAGTCACTATTTATGGTCATTGAAGTAACTAGTATTCCAGTTACACATCGGATCATTAATATGGACACTTTAGAGAATGTGAATATGAATCGGGTGATAACTCTGTGTCCTCGGATTTTAAAGTCCCTCTCAGTCGACCGCTACCTTCTTGACACTCTGGACAGCAATGGCTTATCTATTTCTGCTGAAATCATCGAATGATAGTATCATTCCGACCTACATGCTGAGTGATCCTACGATTTGACTACATTTCTTCCTTTGGTCTAACTGCTCGTCTCATCTCTAAAATGGTGACATATGTTCATACTGTTGAGAATCCGCCTGCGAGACATTCCATGCAAATATGGGACGACAAAACCACATTTTCATTAAATTTATATCATAACACTCGAGTATCCTTTGTTTTATACTCCATCCATCGTAATCTGTTGGAGCTTTAGCTAGTCTGTCAGGGTCCACTAAAAGCTAATTGCTTGCATATTCTATCGTAAGGTATGTGCGAAAACAATTTCGTCCTATACGGATAACTGCTTCTTGATTCTTCTCTTTTTCAATTCCTACTATTAGCTCACAATCTCTATATATTTATTTATTTATCTTGGTGGAATTTTCAATCGTAAATAAAATACACTTTAAAGCACTCAATCGAACTGAAATTTTATATACAGGATTATTTTGGATAACAATACAATAATATGATAATAATTAATAAAAATTAATTGATTAAAACTAATTATTTAAAGAATTACAAATGCAACCACGTTGGCATCATTTTTGGCGACTTAGCGACCCTTTTGGCGACTTGTGTCAAAACTTGAAAAGGTTTTTTTCTCACGTGTTAAAGTATTCAGTTGAACTGAAATTTATATACACGACTGTTTTGGATGACAATACCATACTTTAATGATAATGAATAAAAATTAATTACCACTTAATGTTGTGATTCTGTCATATGCACATACATATTTATATTAATTGTAACTATTTAAGAAAAAGTAGATAAAATACAATTTTTCTTTGTTGATCTAAGTAGGAATTGACTTAAAAATTTTTTTTTTATATTACTTATTATGTTATAGAATGTATATACATAATCTAATAGTTTTAACCTATTTTTCTTAAGAATTCCAATTCTCATGAAAAAGGAAAGGTGAAAATGTACGGAAATTCTTTTTCGTATTCTGGATAAAACATCTATTATTTTAAAAGAGACGTTTTGGAAAAAAAATTCCAATTTAATTACAACAACGAATTGCTTTATGAATGCAATAAAATGAGCATTAATGAAAGTTACAAAATGAAAAATGAAGGTACAGTTCACAAATCATTCCAGTGTATTTTTTAAAATCAAACCAAAATTTAGCCGTTTTAAAATTTTGAATAGATATTTTAAAATTTCTAGCAATAAAAAGCCTGATATTTTTTAAAAAGTATCTTTTGGATTCGACCGCATCAATATATATTTTAAAGTATGTTATTACATAAAATGCAGTACAATTTCTTCTACATTTTATATTATTATTTTGTTAAAATCTTTATAGGTTATCTCAACCGCAAAATCTTGCAATTTCAATTTTAAAAAAAATGAGATTAAAGAAAAATATTTCTGAAATGCTTCTGAATTTAAGTAAATACTGGGTTAAATTCGATTACGATGAATTCTGTTATTGGTTTAGTTCTTTTAAGCCATTAAATTTAACACGATAATCCGTGTTTTTTTAAAAATTATTTCTTTAATGTATAGATTTCTGATATAGTCATAAAATTTACATAAATATTTGAAACAAATTAATATGGCCTGTTCAAACTTCCTGAAATCTTTGGAATTTCTTGATCTTTATCTTTATGGCGCTGTTATATGCTAAACATGCTCCTCTTTGAAACTTCTTTTTTTTTAAAGTTGTTTCTAATATTTTCTTGCAAAAACAAATTAGTGCCTGAGGCAGATATAGAGATGATTATTATTTCTACCTCAACTCAGTTTATATTCTCATGCTTCAATGTTATGGGAAAATTTAAGTAAAAGTAGTATATATACTAATATATCTTGATAATTTTTTTTATCTAACATTATACATATAATATAGTCCTTTATTTCAAAAGGGTTAATTTCTGCTACTTCCGTGTGCTTTTTACGCTTGGATATGAGGATCAATCCAGTGAAATACAATGATGTAACGTTACGCTCGCGCGTATGGAAAAAATTTTGTTTTTAAAATAAAAATAAAAATATTTAATGTTTTTTTATTTTTATTTTTTGGTGAAATGAAATAAAAATCCAACAAAAAATAAATATTTTTAAAACAGATCAATGAATTATCTAAACTTATATGTAAATGAAAGTAATTTTTTTCCCTTACTTTTTCAAAATCACACATGTAAAACGCACAAATTTTATAAAAAAATAATTTAAAAAATAATAAGTAAAAGTAAAAAAAAAATGAAGCAATTTCCTCATATACAATATAGTACTTAAAATGCACAAAATTATAATTAAAATAACATTGTGATTGTGTGTTGTCTCAAAACGAAAATTTAAAATCGAGATTAGATAATACAATATAAATTCGGAATATAGAACGTTATAGTACCTCAATATACGAAAACAATAATAGTAAAAAATGTAAATTTGCAACTTATATTTAATTAGGTTAAAATGTATCATCTATGTTTTAAAAAATTAACATGGTAATCATATTGTATGTTTTTTATGTAACCAGTGGCATATAGAAGGGTAGGGTTTGGAGGTTCAAACTCCTTCCATAGACTGATCGATTTTCAATTTTTAGGAATAAAAATTACGCCTCGGCCCCCTAAAAGAACCTGGATTTGAATATTATAAATAAATTGTAAAGCAATGTTTCAAACTACTTTTCTTACGTGAATACGTCTTTAAAATTGTTTCCATGGAGAGACAATTAAAAAAAACGAATGATAACGAAATGGGAGGATAGAGTTTGGTGTTGGAGCTACCTAACTATCATCTCTGTCCAAAATTCAATCACATCACTGGATAGCTAAAGAAGGATCAAAGAATTTATTACTCTAAGTAATGATTGAGACTCATTACACGCGGAGAAGGAGGGAGCGCCGCCCTTTTGAGGTAATTTTGCTGCGTATCGAAACTTTCATTTAGTATAAATTTTGACTCGAAGAAGCTATGGCGTTCGTTTTAGTTTCAATCGACAGATCACATCAAAATCTACCGACTGTTTATAAAACATAAGTGTAAAATGGTGACAATGAATATAATAAGGTGTTAAAATAAAAAAAGTATTACCAAAATTATATAATATCGGCCTATACGCTTCAAAAAGCCAAGTTCAAATACAGAAATTGTATACCGTTGGAAAGGGCGTCTCAAGAACAATCGAATGGTACCAATATAACACCATATGGGTGAGTCATGCAGTGCCAGGAACGTAAAAGAATGAATGCGACCGAGTGGATCACCGACAGTACCAGTACATCTGCAGCTGGGGCAGTTGAAATTATTCAAGTCAATGATGAAATCGCTTCTCTATTGACACCAGACTGTGTAGATATCGATTGTGTTCGATGGTCATCTATGAAGACACACTGAACAGCAGCTAGTGAACGTTTCACTACGACGTTTGTCAACAATCCATTCGGACATAAGTGTGATGTGTGTGATCGTCTATAGATTCTGCGCTCATTGAAGCCAATAAAAGGAAACACTTGCCGCTGCTAAATAATATTTTCCCTGAAGAGCTAGTGTCTGACTTAAAACTGTGCCCTACATGTAAAAACTCACTAGATTTGGCAAAGTTTCCACATTGTCACGTTCGAATGGATTTGTGTATCCACCTAAGCAACATGGGCTGCCCGCATTAGATCCGATTAGTGCACATTTAGTATCACCGCGACTGTCATTCATGCAGATTCGTTGGTTGCGACGCCATTAATGTACCCATTGATGGAGACGGAATGGTGCAGCAGCTACCACGTCAATTAGAAGATGATCAGGCATTCAATGTTAACATAAAGTAGAGCATGATACATAAATCTACGTATCTGAGCGGCGTGGTCATAAAGTCAGTGGTAAAAGCTTGGCTTCAATTCTTACTTGATCAGTCATTGTGTAAGCATTACAAGATCGCAGTACACTGGGATTCATTTTCTGCTAACACAATAACCAGTTGTGTGACAGCCAACGACATCAGTGATGATCCGATCGAGCATCTACAGTGTGATAGAAGTACACCGGAATCGGAGGTACTGCTGGTAAGGCAAAATTTAGCAATCAGTGAGACTTGGATGGAAGATTCCATGCCAGTGAATGTGCCTGGTTTTGATCTGAGACCATCTTATAATACTGCTAAGCGCAGACAAATTGCAGCTATAACATGGGTGGTGGTATCATCATCATCGAGTCACAAAACCGGTGGAGTCACCATATATCGCAACATTAATAGCTTCACTGATTGTAATCGAGTTAACATTGGCATTTCGGAAATTAACTTGGGAATGAAAGACACAAAGGCTGGTGATGCCTGTTTAGTACACGTAAAGGTCAATGGCATCTTCAAATTTATACTCGGGAGTGTGTACATCCATTCGGGCACAGCGTTAGCAGAAATTAAACTCTTTATGTTACGATCCCTATTAAAATATTTCAAAAACATCGCTAAAATTATACCCGTTTACGATCCTGATCTTACTACACCAATTATCATAGTTGGAGACTTTAATATTAATGTCTCACAAAACCGTTCATTGCCTGGCTTCATGCTCAGCAAGTTCAATTTGTCTCGCATCGAAACTTTTCCAATAACGTTTGGTAATACCTGTATTTATTTAACTTTTAACAGAAATCTCGATGTATCCTGTATGCCATTTTTGTCGTACTTTTCATATATATCATAGACTTACAATTAATAAACTTATACTATGTATAACACAGTAATTATTTGTTTACTTGATTTCTTTCCTGAACCCGTTGAAAGAAAATAGTTTCCATCAAAAAACAAAAAAAAAAAACAACATGGAAACCCGGAGGATTTCTTAGTGTTCTAACATGATTATGACATACATAAATAATAATATTTTATATAAAAAATATTACCCGTTACGCGGCGTATTCGTGTATAACATACGGTCATGTCGATGACACAGCCACACCTTTTATCAAAAAGTATTGTACGAATCATCAATATACCGATACAGATAACAAGATATATAATCGATATGATTTTTGATTATTGAAGAGTAAAAATAAATAGCAGAATAAAAAATAGTTTCCAGTGCGTGAGCACACTTAACTGATTTATAATAATTCCCATTAAATAAAATTTAATTTTCTAGCATAACAAACATATGAGAGAGAAAAAATTATTTCAAAATTTATTACATTATTTAGATTATATTTATCACAAATGTGTACATGTGTGCATTGTAAACATATCTCCCTTACCTGTTAAATTGAAGACACACAATTTCAATATCAAAACTAGAAATAGAAAAAAAAATGTCTGTCATGTATTTTTACTAATTTTAATGATAGCAGTGTTTTTAAGATTATATATAGCATCTTATAAAATGAATTATAACATTTTCCCAGATTTAGCAATATTAGCGAAATTGGAATTTATAACTGACTTTTTAAGACACTTTGGTGTTAAAAATATGAAGGAATTTAATACCTGTAAGATGAATTTCTAATTTTCTGTAAAAAGACAAAAGCGATTATTGTGATTTCACTATCCGAAAATTCTGATTTATAAAAGGTATTATTACCTTTATAATGTTTTTTTAAGAACATTTACACTATAGTAAAAATTATCAGTAATTGTATAAATGACAAGCACTTTATCAAAGCAACTATATATTTTACGTGTCACAAACTCATACTGTTGTATTAGAAAAAATATTGAGGCCGTGGTTAGCTTAGTGGTTAGAGCATCGGACTCCAGACCGGAAGGACTGGGTTTGATGCCCGATGCCACCAAATACCCTTCGAGTACAGACGAAGTACGTGCTCGTTAAATCAGTGGGTCCGAAAGTCTTGTGGGCGGTCGCAACAGAAACCACGAGTGCAGAGGGCTGGAGAATGTTTCCCTCCCCTCCTGTTCCATGGCTAAATTGTGGAGGTGGAGATAGGTGGTGTCGCCATCTATCGTAAAGAAGTCCAACCTGTCTCAAGCTCTGGCAACTTTCATTCCTTCACTTCGGGAAGGACACGACAACAGCAGAAAAAATATTTATTTTTATTGTTGTCTCTGGCAACACTCTCTTACATAATTGTAAGTAATTGTAGGCTTAGTTAAATGTATTCCGGATCTTTGTTAATTTTATGTTCTGTGTTCGTGCAGTTATAGTAAATGTTACGTTACGTCAAATTAAAGCATTAAAATGAAAATATAGGCTATTCTACTTATTTTGAATGAAGTTTACAAACCACACTGCTTGGACCCGATTTTTGAATGGCATTCTATAAAAGAAAGAAGAAAAGATAAGTAAAATTTTAATTTTTTTCTTCCATTTTAAGAATTTATAGAATATTTTGATTTGGCAAAAATTTTGATTGATTTTTTGCGAAGACTATGCATATTTGAGATTTCTTCCATTCCTTCTTCTTTTAGGCTTTCTGTTATTTATTTATTATTGTTATTGACTGAGAATGATTTCTTACATTTCTTTGAAATAATTTAAATAATGATCTTTTTAATTTAACAAATCGAATTTGCAAAATAATATAATTCTTATCTTACGAATTTAAAGTTAATTTTGTCGGTTTTTCCTTGCATTCAACTACAGGATTAAATAAATTAAATAGTTTTTTAGCTTTTTTTTCTTCTAATTACCTTTACAGATTCACTAAAAAAAATACAAATAATTAGTTTCGATGAAAAAAACTATAAACAGGAAGCATGAATTTTTGTTCTTTAATGTTTTAATCTAGAGTTACTGTTTATGCAATGGACTACTGGACAAATAAAAACATTCCAAGTAAATACAGAAATAATCGCATTCCAAATGTTATTATTTGGTCTCTTTGTTAAAATTTTTTCTAGTGTTTGATTAAGATAACATCCGCCAGGAAACCAGTACTGTGACCCTGAAATGTTACCACCCAAGTTCAAAATAAAAATAATTAACTACAAACGATTTTTTTCTTTTGAATTTTGTACCTTTTTAGAAAAAAATTCTTTGGAATACTTCAAAGTGTTTATTTATTTATTTTTTTTATTTTACGGTTTTTTTTTAAATTTAATTTAACGATTATTAAAAGATAATAAAGTTGTTGCTTTATAGAGTTCTTTTATAAAAAATTAAACGAAATAAAGAAAACAGTGGAGTTCCACAGATATTTAATTCTTCCTTTTTATTTTCTAAGCAAAGCATGAAGAGATAAATGTTAAAATTTATTTATCTCTGTAACTTCCTGCTTCTGTGCCTTTTTAATATAGAAATAAAACGAAAAAAAAAAAAAATCGCGAGTTATTTCTATTGTTAAATACAGCTCTTTATTAAGGAGTGGAACTGTATGACATAACATTTTCGAATATGAATATACACTGCGTGATAGTGAAAATGCAACATGAACTCGTGAGTAAAAAGTTATAAAACTTTACCTAGTGAGTAAGAATTTATTAACACCGCACTCCGAAGCAACTGGAGTACTATTAGTGACAAAGCTCATTATATTGAATTATGATTCAAGGGATGAGGACATTATTTGAGCTGGAACCCCCTCTCCAATTTTCCTCGTCACGTCAACATGAGGACTTTGCACCAAGTCAGATTGAACGTGCATTTGCCCTTCTACACGCCGGGTCAGTGGCCTTATGGCTGGAACCCATTACTCGACAACATTGGACAGGAATTTTCGACCATGACCAATATATCAGCGCGGTCACAATATATTACAAAGAGACAGCATCAAAGAATAAGAAATGTTTATTTCAACACGATACAGCAATACACTGAACGACGAAAACGGTCAGTAAGCAACAGGTTAGTTGTGTAAGGCGATACAAGCAGCATCATGCTGTGGTACAACTACTCATAAGCACACTACAACAATTACTCATTTCGAATCATTTGCATAATTCTGTGAGTTGTACTTACTTTGCCACTTGCGTCATTTGGTAACCATTCTTTCTTAATGTTGCATTTTCGGTACTTAAGTATTATCGCAATCGTATTGGCGACATTATATGAAGCGAAGCACATGGTTGCCGGTTCAGCTCATACGACACATGAGAATCGGAGTTACCAACTTGGCGAGTTATCTTTAACGTTGGCATTGTTGCGATAGTACGTAAGTACTGCATTTTGGTTATCACGTCTAGTATACATTTAATTTTTTTAATGTAGCAAAAATAAAACGATAGAAACAATAATTAATTAAATAAGTAATATAAATTACTTCTGTCCCATTCTAAATACAAAATAAAAGATACTTAGCAAAAGATTTTTTCACTTGTAGAAAAAATTATGTATAACTAAAGGTAATTCTTTATTGATTATAAAAATTTATAAGAATTCCAGATAAGGTTTTAAGAATTCCAAAAGAAAGTTTGTAAAATTGAATGTCATATCCATTTTTAAACTGGGCTCAAAATTAAGGATCTATTTTGATCTAGCGTGAATTTATACTTGAGATCGAATTGACCAATCCATCAGAATATTTAACCTCAGGAGGATATCCATTCTGATGTCTTACATCAGAAATTTATTTGTAAAATTACCTCTTCGTGGAGGCTCATTGTCATAACTTCATGATTTCAACCCTCTCTTCAAAGTAGTCCCAAAATCCGTGACAAAGACATGGAGGTTTGCGTGTTTCACCAACATAATGCCTAGCCAGACAACTACCAAACTTCCTTTATCATATTGGTCAATTCCTTCGGATGTTACATCACAGGCAGCAAGTTCCTGTTTCTTTCCAGATGAATGTAAACTTAGAATCAGTATTAAGCCTGATTATAAATCTCAGTGAATACATGGTTCCTTATTGATCCCTGGTCCAAACTCGAATTTCTCTGTATCACGATGAATGGTCTCTTATTTGCACACGCAATGTATATTCCTGTCTATACAAATTACAGCCCTCTTATTTCTCCAAATTGTTAGGGTTTGGGTAATGTTTAATTTAAAATAGTAAATATTAAGCGTTTTAAATTATATTTAATATAATTTATGTGTAATTTCAGTTTCGCTATGCATTTGACTAGTGCTGTACGCAGACTACTTTTATAGAAGGTGTTATATTTAAAATAAGTAATATATATAAAACAGAATTAAGTCAATTTCTTTTTCGTTCGAAAAACGTACTGACACCACGTAAGAGGCTCGTGCCTCTCTCGCGAGCCCCTAGGTGTGTAGGGGGTGAGGGAAGAAACACTCGACAAGATTCAAATCTAATCTATTTATTTCAACACTAAGATCGGACACAATTTCAACTAATAATCTTAAGAGAATGTCTCAATAAAAATCGTGAAGTGGTACAACGATAGTAACACGTAAGCGATTAGTCGACTAACAAACTGAACCCTTCCTTTAATTCAGAATCTAACTTTTTATCTGCTTTAATTTAATCTTAATTCAATCTTAGTGAACAATCGTCACTTTAAGGTTCCCTTCTATTAATGATCAAAGCTCTATAATTCAAATATTATACCTTTAATAACAATTTCGCCTATCTAGAGTATATCTCCGCTCCTTCTCCTACTAAAGCTAGAAAACCTCATCTATTTATAGTGAGTTAATTTACATATCACGATTTTCTTCCTACGAAGGGCTGGTTGTGAATAACACGAATTGATAGCCCAAAGATTTCCCAAGAGGACTAGTTCGGAGGTCACGTATAGATCCGTCACAACCATCTGTTGCAGTTAGCTGTAACTTCGACAGAAATAACGCAGAATAAATTTAAAATTAAAAAGTAAAATTTAATTAATGAATAATTATTTGAAAAAACTGTATTAACATCAAGTGTTTTCCATTACGAGTTTAAAAAAATGTATTTGAACTTGAGTGGATGAATAGAAAATATTTTATTAACGATTGAAAATTTAAACAATATATATACAATCATGGACAAAAAAAAGTAGCTCACCAAGAAGGGGTCGTCAAAATGAAACGAAATTTTACATAAGTAATGACTACTTTGATATAAGTAAATGATTAGAAAATGAAAGAAAAAAGATCATTTATTTCAGAGAAAAAGGCAAAAAAAAAAAAAAAAACCCGGGATTTAAAACTCTGTTAACTCTGGTTTGTCTTGTGCGAATGCACTATGCGATACGATCGGGCATTGAAGCATACAAGTTCTGTATGATGTCTTGAGACATTTCGTTCCATATTTGCTGTAACCTTGCCTCTAGCTCATTCAAACTCGTGAGATGCCTAATTCACCGACCCAAATGATCCCAGATATGCTCGATTGGAGACAAATCTGGGGATCGGGTAGGCCAAGGAAGGGTAGTAACAGTGCGGAGACAGTCTTGTGACACCCTTGCCGTGTGAGGCCGAGCATTGTTGAAAAATGACTCCTGGGAGCCGTTGCATGAGTGGCAACATGCAGGATGTCGTGGATATACTGCTGGGCTGTCATGGTGCTCCGAATCAATGCTGGGAGTGACCGTGTATTGTAGGCAATGGCACCCCATACCATCACACCAGCGGTGGGAGTGGTTTGTCGCTGTAAAGCAAAGGCAGGATTGAGGCTTTCACCACAGGGTCTCCACACACGAACACTATTGTCATTACTGCTGAGAATGAATCTGGATTCGCCGCTAAAGACGACCTGGTTCCATTCTGCTTGCAGTTCAGTTTCCTCGTGCGTGGCGTCGGAGGGTGGTCGTCAAGGGCAGCACACGTAATGGGCGCCGCGATTCCAAATGTCCTTCAGCCAGGCGCCTTCGAATGGTTCGAGAAGACACAGGAGCCCCTAGTGAAGGTGCTACCTGTGCCTGGATGGCGGCCGATGAAGCAGTTGGCTGTACGCGTGCATTTCTTACGATGTGGTGGTCTTCTCGACGACTGGTCTGTCGAAGACGTTCTGAGCCTGATCTTCGTGCAAATGACATATCTCGGATCCACTGGTCTTCACAACACAATCAGAGCGGCCTAATTGACGAGCTACTCGCCTAGCTGACCACCCAGCTTCCATCATGCTGATGATTCTCCTCCTCTCAAACTGCGACAGCTGCTCATATTGTCTTCGAAAACGGTGTAATGGCATGTCTACCTCAACTCTTCTTTTGTAAACGATTCGGCACACTCAAACAAGCTTTGGTTATCTGTTTTATACTCTTGACGTTAAATGCCCTCTACCGGCTATACGTAATGCGTAATCACGCTGCATTTCTAATCATTTGCATATCTCCCCGACATGTACTTCCATGCCAAGTTTCGTAAAGATCCCGCAATTATTTCTTGATGCGCTAATTTTTTTGTTCATAAGTGTAAAAAATAAAACATGTGGTGCATAATTTGTCGTGGCGTAAATGATTCTTTAACGATGACAGTTATTTTAGACGGTTCATGTTTTACACTTGATTGACATTGAAGAGGCAGTCTTTAAGTTAATCCAATTTTTTCAACATTTAACCGGTAGCATTTCAACATCACACGAAGAAGACAAGAAGGCACAAAACAAAGAAAACGAATACACAACGCGCTGCAGTCGACTACATGGTTAAGGTTAAACCAAGACAGAAGAGAGAAGAGAGGCGGGATTTTTTCCTGTGAGTCTCGCTATTTATACCAAGCGGAAATTCATATTATTTGAGGGTGGATGGATTTAGTTCAAGATACTCTCGTTAGGCGGATAGCTAGGTTATTAATTAAACGTGGATCCTGAAGGAATGGCCATTTTATTGAAACCTATTAAAGATGAAATGATTGGGAATTATTACATATATACATATAGGGAAAGAGTGAACTAATAGTAGAGAGAGGAATTGAAAAATAGAAACACAAACGAAAGCATAATCTTTATGTTAGAAATTAAACTTCTCTCGGTCTATGAGGCAGCCGGGGGGGGGGGGCAACCCTCAAACCACGCTGGGAGTTTACCACTGCATTTCAGTTGGCACCATTTTGTTAAAAGGCAGTTGATTTGTTTATATCGATTCATAAAACTTAAGAAGTACGTGGATCAATTCTTCGAATATTATTTATAAAGTTTTATTTACTACACTTTATTTAATTATTTTAAAGATGCTAACAATTTACGTTTGTGTTCAATGTAAACTAATTAAAAGTAAAAATAAATAAATAAATAAAATAAACCCTGTTAAATACTACCTAGATTTTTGTTTTTTCGAATGTTATTAAAAGCATTCTAAAGTGAAACATTCCTTCTATTAATACTTTTTTTCTTAATTAAAACGCTTTTGCAAATGCTATTGTTATTGTTCGACGTGTCTGTAACAGCTATTCATTTAATGCAATTAATCTTTTTCTTCGAAATTGCTTTTTGGAATGATTCGTGCCGATTTCGACTATGTGTGCCGTGCATGAAACTATTTCGAAAGAACAATTACTTTGAAATAATTCAATTTTTTTAATTATGTTTCTCTTTGTTTGAGAGCGCAATGATAACTATCCATTCGGAAAAGTAAAATAAGTCTCGTATAGTATTTTTATTTATGATAATAAGTAATGATCAAAATGATTTTAAAACAAGTATTTGTCTGTATTCGTCTGTATGGAAAAATCTGATTTTGAAATGATAAATGAAGGCATTTGTGTCTCAGCATATTATTTGTTCAGAAGTGGATGAAATAATTTGCTTATTCTTTCCAATTTCTTAAAGTGTTAATTTTAAATATTATCTTACAATGTCAACTCATTTCCCAAGCTTGGAGCCTGAATTAACTTATATGTAATCAAATATATGGTTCATTTTAAATTTAACAAAGTGGCATATTCAAGAAATTTTTCTTAAATGTGTGCATTTATGAAGGCACACTTTTTTTAAAAAAAAAAAAAATCTCTTTAATAGGTACACTAATTTTAAATTTCTTTGATTCTTTTCATTTTTAAATGGTTAATTGTTTTTCTTTTAATGGTTAAATAGCAATTTTATTGTAACTTAAGTCCAATCGCATCAAAGATGTAACATGAGCAGAAAATATTATTTTTAAGAAGAGAAAATTTTAACAAAAAAAAAAAAAAAAAATTAAGACACACAAGAAATTTTAAAAATTACACAAACAGTGAAAAAATAATTAATAATAAGTATTAAGATTAAAATATGTCAGAAATTAACTAAGCTTCAATATTTACATAAGATCATTTATGCATATATGCGTTAACTACGTAAACAAATTCATCGAAAGAGATTTTCTATACAAGAGAATCCTTGAATTTGCTTTCAAACAATTTTCATTAGTTTTCGTAATTAATATCTCTGTTTGAGATTTTTTAGACTATTCATTAGCGATCAACATCTCGCCTTAAAAATCAATTTGAATAAAACAACAATTATATTTTATTTATAAAAGAAAAAGCTGAAAAATTAGTAAGTATGTAACTGAAGAACAATTGAAAAGTAAAATCTACATTATCGGTTCAATGTGGTGATTGCTTATAAACGTCGGACTTTGAAACTACTTTAGGGCTATTAGCAGAATATCCAAGGAAACCGAACTCACCCGGAAGGGATTTAGAGCGACAAAACAGCTCCCCGGGAAACAACCTCCCCCGAGTTCAGTCTTTATTGAAAAGAAGTCTTATTTTACATTTTCATAGAAGTGCACAGCACATCTACTCAACACAAACCAAATGCAAATCCATGATACCATACATAGCCACATGATACAAATTAAAAATAAATTCCAAACATACAAACAATATTACGAGCAAAAGGTAAAATCAGAATATACATACATAATTAAATACAAATTAAAGGCAAATTCACAATACAAATTCACAGTCACACAATACAAGTGTAGAAAGCCAAGAAAAAAACCGTAATGACGGACCTCGTAATTCTGAACCTTGGGTAAAGGTAGATGGATACCTGAACTGTCACTTCACTCTCCAAATTTCCACACTACGCCAACGTGAAGATTTTGAACTTCAACAGGTTTTCGTTACTAAAACCCGTCGGCTACCACTGCCACAGTTCAGTGCGGTAATTACCGTAGTCTTTCGGATCTAAGCCGCATTTTTTTCCCCAGTGCTAATGCTACTGAAAATCGGGTGCGGCTTAGAGTTGAAGACGAAATAATCATTGAATGTGGGAAATTCAACATGATACGACGTGACAGCTGTGCAATTACAGCTGCATATATGTAAAAAAAAGTATTAAAAGTATGTATTAAAAGTTTTTTGATATTGGTAAAATAAAATTAATTATTCACTTCTTAACAGTTTTCCCTTTAATTTCATAAATATTGGATATCAATAAAACTATTTAACTATTTTTAATTTTTTTTTCATGAAAACATGTTGAGAATTTGGGATGTGGCCTAGAATCGACGGAGGCTTAGATTTGAATAAAAACACTAGCACATGTCGTATTTTTTTTTATTAAAAAATACAATAATAATAAATTTATAATATATTTTAGTACATTTATGCTTAGATGCGTGCCATGGGATTATTGGTTAAGTGCTTAAAAATGCGAAATATCTTAGTTTTTGACAGCTGATCTCTGTGTGACAAAAGTATAAATTATTACAAAATTGAATGAATATCTATCCTATGAAAATACGATTTTTCTCTGTCATCATTTTTGATGTATCGTTCACTTCTATAATAACACAGAGAGTTCACTTTTATCATTTATTAACACTCGTACCGAAGATGAATCACTTTACTTTACGAAATGATGTCAACATCTTTCATTCTGTCTGTTATGTTTAATTCTGCACGTCCGCTTTGAACTTGGGCCCAGACAACATGACAAGATGTTCTGCTCTTAGCAACGACTTTGTATGCCAAGGCTGATTGTCAAAGTTATAAATTGATCACAATGTCTACAGCTTTTCAAGAAGACACAGATGTTTACAAGAAATTTTATTTAAAAAATCATCTCCGATCTATTTCCGTATTTTGAAATTGAATTCATGTCATATTATTTTCGTTATGCAAAGAAACGTCCTTAAAGGTTACAGTTTAATAAAATTATTTCCATCTGTTCCATTTCATGAGAATATTTGATTGATATTTTTCATTTTATTGTTAAACGCAATATGTAAGTATTAAAAGTTGCTGATTGACTTATTGATAAGAATCAAAACAACGAATTCTTTCCTCATTCCAAATTCTTTCTTATACCAAATTAGAACATTTTTTATGAAATTATTTTTAGAGATAAGACATGTGGATTCCCTGTAATATTTTACATGACTAGCCGATACCCTATCGCTTCACTGGGCAGTGGCGTAACGGAGAAAAGTAGGCCCTCCCCTCCTGCAAAGTCAGGTTTTGCCTTTAATATTTTATAAGTTGTTTAAATATGTACTTGGCGTCAGTCAGGCTTTAGGCTCTCTAGAATCCTGGCCTTCCTTAGCGATGTGGGGATGTACGTTACGCCACTGTAGCTGGGTATTTCATGATGTATGATTATATACTGTTTGTAAGTTATTTATATCTAAGTCCTAGCACATTAAACGTTCGATTGTATAGAAAAACATTCTTAAAGCCTTCCTCTCTTTATTTAAAAAGGATAGGACATGAATTTCTAAAAAACGGAATTTTTACTATCTTTTATGTTTAAGGTATCCGACTACGTTCGGAACCGTGATTATAAAAAAGCGCATAAATGGATAATTTTCATGATATTTAGTGTTATTTGGATTAGAATATATGTATAAAATTGTTTTAAGAATATTATTAGAATGAAAGATTATTTAAATACAATATTTTGGCAAAAAATTAACTTAGAATAATCTTTTTTCAAAATATTCTCCTTTTATAAAAAATGCTTCTAAAGTAATAATATTTCGCGCGCGCGCTTATATAAAGTAAAGATTTCTCCAGAGAGTCTGAACTAGGATTTTTGAAAAATTTACATTATTTTCAGAGTTCCCCCTTCTCAGATTTCTCCCTTTAAATTAGGCGATTTTGTATTTCACCACAAATTTTAGATTTAAGTGTGTGTTTTTATTATCGTGCCACTGTGAGCTAGCTATAAGCGAAAACTATCATATACGTATATTGCTTTTCTGAACTTTGCACCCATTGTAATTATTGTATGAAAAGCAAATAATCTACTTAGTTATTCAAATGATATAGCGCAAAGGAAAAAAAACCTTATTATTATAATAAACAATTATTTTGATTGTCATTTTTGAAGAATTACTTTAATACAACAGTTTTTAATACTTTTTACTGTATATTATTGTTTCATGAAACAATTATACATCAAAAACAGAATGCGAAAGGAAGCATACCCTATTTTGTGGCGAGGGGAAAAAAAATTCTCTTGATATTACGAAAAATATTTTGCTTTTCCAGGTGCAATTCGACACGCCTACAAAATAGGCAGCTGTCACTGACTGTCAGAGCGGCAATCCCTCTTTGAATATTGTCATCGTGCACACGTTCTAGTCGTCTGTTCCTATGCCTCGTTCTCAATTGCTTCGTTTTAAACAATGGGCTGTTTTCGTTTGCCAAAGAATGGAGAAAATTCCTGTGCCCTGTCGTGACACTGCAAAAACAAGAACTGTTTCGGAGAACAACAGCTCATTTCTGTTGTTCATTTACTCAGTTCATTATACTCTTTACTTTTTAAATAAATAAACTTGAATTCTTCGAAGTATAAAACTGTATTGTAGTTGTAGAATGCAGTGTTTACTATGCCGAGTAAAGTGAAAATTCGTGGGTAGCAATTCATCTAGATGGGAATTTAGTTAATGGGTATTGATTCAATAAAGTCTTCTTTTCTTTAGCTCTTGCAAGAAAGAGGCGCAATATTTCTAGAACGTTTGTAAATCACGTCCAAGATATCACGGTTTTGGAACAACGTGTCTCTTATGCAGTATGTTATTTTAAATGACGTTTAATATGAACAGAACTTACTAGTATTAGTAAAGGTTTTG
>BMAV01006591.1:458364-469723 GCA_019973955.1 Trichonephila inaurata madagascariensis | reverse complement strand
TACATCGTACACACATACTGGCATACACAATAGTGTGGCGTAATATTTTTCTTAGGGGGAGGGAGGGGAGGCTAAGACAGTTAAAATTTTTAGAATATCATAAAAATCCATTTTAAATTTTGTTTGGATCAATGGAGTTCATGAATTGTACAAAAACAAGCGTATCAAAAGTTTTAAGCACAGAATTGTTTGACATAAATTTTACAAAAGGATGTCATCAGTTGAGCATGCAAACGATTTCTGGATTTATAAGGATCAATAGTAAGATACTTTTAGGTTCTTAAATAAAAATTGCAATTTCAAGAGTATTATCATGAGAGGAAGGAGTAGAAATCTAGAGTATCAGAAAAATTAAGTCCGTTTTTTGAAACTGCAGCTGCATCAAAAATATTTAAAAGAGAAATTTATGAAGTTTTGTTCGAAGTGTGATGATTTCGAACAAAAATCCCGTTGAGGAAGGTGAAGAGTATTTACCTGTCGAGTCAATGCTTGAAACAACACCATAAAGTTACTCGAATGAGTGGAGATACAACACATATCATTTGATGATAAGTGGTAGAATGTTTCATTCAGAGATGCAAAAGACGGGGGGAATTTGGTTGGTCCTGATGGGTTTGAAAACTCCTGACACAATCTCAGAAAAGAAACAAGTAAATTTAGTAGACAAGATGGTGGTGCTTCAATGTGGTGGGGGAAGGCGATTGATTTCAATGGTCAGACACAGGAACATAACGTAAACCCCGCGATGCGGGAGGAGGCAGGATTCTAGGGGGCCCAAAGCCTGATTTACGCCAAATACGGCTTGTGGCCCAAAACTTGACCCTGGAGGGGAAGGGGGCTTGGCTAATATTCTCCATTAAGCCACTAGTCAGACACCCTTAGCATTCATCAATGGCTGTCAAAATCCTGAAAGTTATCAAGATGACAATTATTTTGTGTTACGACGAAATTTTAGACGCAGAACATTAGGTTTTTCAACAGGACAATGAAACGTTCCATACTTCTAATTCAACGCCAAAGTGGCTTAGATTGAAAAGAGTATCGGGTTTGAAATGGGCCTGAGTTATGACTTCAAATCATACTTTACAAATTTTCTTTTAATCAAGAAAACAACACAAGACTTTAATATGTTAATTTTCAACATATTAAAGATTCGATATTAACTTCCGTTCTAGAAAGACAAACTTCCAGGAAAATAATTGAATCGTGATATACTTTTTTGAATTTTTCTTTCAAAACTTTGATGATAGGAACAAATTTTAAATTTCTCATTCAATTCAGTTGATAGTTTCAGAATTGTCAGCTTAAAAAAAATGTACATCACTATTTTAGTATTAATTACTTATCTTTTCCCAGATTAAATATTCGCACATATTATTTAAGTCTCCCATGTTTTACTTTCAAACGAAAAAAAAAAAAAAAAAAAAAAAAAAAAAGTTTAAAAATTAAAAAAATTTTAAAAAAAATAAATAATATTTTTTTATTTTTAAAAAAAAAAAAAAAAAAAAATTTTTATGTTTTTTTTTTTAAATTTTTTTTTTTTTTTTGCGAAAATTAATTTTTTTTTTTTTTGGTAATTCAACTATCAGTTAATGCTCTATCTTTCTAGCCCTTAAGTAAGATTGTGGAAATATCGAGAGAGGGAGGACAAAAGAAAGAGGCCCTAAGAGGGATATATCAACTAATCCTGTAAGTAAATATCGGTCATATAGTTCCTCATATAAGTTCAAGGACGTTTTTTTATGTAATGACTTTTCTTTAGAAATTGGAGACTTGCATACTTTTTTTAAAGTGAGGAAGTATGCTATTCAGTTTCTGTAAAATTAAACCAGGTGATCACAATACTTGCGTTGATATTATGTAAACTCTATTTTGTGTGTGAAGTAATGACATAAAAAAAAAGAAATATATACGTTCACCTACTATAATAATTCATAACTAATAAATCACAGATATCCAATTTGCATGCAGGATTATTTACCATGAAGCCCTACAGCAGCATATATATATTTTGTATACACAGTTTTATTAAACAAAAATAATTAATTAAATAAGAAAAAACTTCTAAAAAAATTATTATTAAACATTTTTCTGATAAATGAAGGAAACTTAAAAATTCTAATTAGTTTCCGAAAATCTGATTTAAAAAAATTTATTAATTCCTTCGTGTTTCCCAAGAACAATTATTTAAAATCAATCCCTGAAATCAACTTATCTGAAACTACATGCGTACTATATATCCTTTTTTAATGCACACACAAGAAATATATTTAAGAATTAACGAATCTTGATTTCAAGGCTAATTGTGGCGGTGAATTGATTATACAAATATTTCCCAGTTTAACTGAATTTAATTTTTTAAAACAGAGAGAGAGATGAATAGAGATTTTTCAAACTTGATCTTCAAATACCAACAGAATTTTGGATCATTATAATTTCTACAGAAATTTCAGAACTAAAAAAAAAATAATAATCTATTTTTGTACTCTTCGCTTAATTACAAAGTTTATTGTCATTATAAGGTAAACGAAAAATTTTAGTAATACATTAATTTATAATTTTTAAATAATACTTTGTATTTTTTTTAATACAAAGTTCAAAAGAGAAGTGAATTTCCTTGATTATAGAACGATTTCAAGATCGAAGTTGTGATTATTTCTATTTTTTGAAACAGCACAGCAAAATTTTATCATAAACTAAAAAAAAAATTTAAACTTTTAAAAAAAAAATGTGTGTTTTTTATCTGTAAATAATTCTTACATTTCTTTTCAATTTAATGAATTAAATTTCCCCCCGTTTTACTCTTTAATTTTTTAACTAAAAGAAAGGCATATTTCTGTGAGGTTTCTAAGGCAATACAAAAATATTGAATACATACTACCTATATCACAATATTTTAACTCCTCACCCCTTTTGAAGGATGAAACATTAATTAAAAGACTAAAATATATGCAATATATTTAAACTAAAAATATATTGGTTTTTAATAATCGCTAAGACCCTAGAAAAGAGAGCATCCCTTTAATTCTTGGAATCTTGAAACAAATCTGAAAATAAGAAACTTCAGTGAAGATGCATCAATAATTAAAGAGACCGATGTAGTGAAGTCGAATAATTCGCTCTTTCATACAAGACAAGGCAATAGTTATGAAAAAGTTTGTTAGTAAAATTTCCTTGCAAACATTTATCACATATGTATACTAAATTATCTCTAGGATCGAGTGTCTTGCGCTCTATGATGTGATTTTAATTAGACTTGAAATCTTTCAATGCGATAGTAATTCTGTTCGCAATGTTTTATGTTACATAAACAATGCGATTAAAAATGTGAGAAAAGCAACCCAAAAGCCAAAATGAAAAATAGAATCTTCAAAAGAATATTGAACAAATTACTTGACCAACATGTGCAATTTTTCTCAACAAATTATAATTTAGAAAAAACTTTTAACAGTGAATTTTGATTTGACAATGTGAAACTAATGCCACTTCTATTAGAAATGAGATTTATTTGGAACATTATTCGATACATCCGCTGTTATTGCATTTTTGAACTTCCATCTCACATTTCATGGAAATCCTGAGACCAAGTTATATTATATATATATAAAATATAATCATTATTTTTAATAAGGACTATTAAACAACAGTTTTGAATCTACAATTTTATGTTGTGGTAATCTTTAATTATTTAGATAGCCCATCTAAACACTACAATTCACATTGTCTGAAAAGCTTGTTAATTTAGGAACAAAAAATATTAAATATATTTTTAGAAAAGATACAAATCAATGTAACCCAACAGTTCTAAAATTTTAGATAACTATGCTTTTTGAAGGAAGATATAACATTAAGACCAAAGCATATTACTTTCTATTTATTGCTCTTAACTCAAAGAATACTTTATGACACAATATAGTTCTTGTGGGAAGTAGGTTCCCATGTGTAATTTACCTTGCCCTCTTGATTTACTTCATCAAGCTATTTGATTTGAGAACCTCTCTTCAAGAAAAAAACTATGATTTATGCAAATAAGCATTGCCATATAAACAAAAGTATAGAAATTAAAAGTGTGAATGAAAGCATCAGCTACAAGTGGATTTTAGGAAAGTGATACACGATGTTTCTGAAGCTACTTGGAGCATACAGATATAACAAATGAGATTGGTGGAGAATAACTCAGCAAAAGGATTCCTGAGTGTACCCACTAGAAGATATAGGTAGTAAAGTTCATTCAAGTCAATTTAGGAAGAGATTTCAGTTAAAGATCACAAGATTAATAATATTTATTACAGCAATATATAATTTGTCAGGATTTAGAGAATGGAAAACTGTTCCATTAATACTATAATAATAATTTTATTTTTTTTTGCATAACTATTTTTGGTACCTTATTTTAATTGAATTAAAGAAACTATTCAATATATTCCTCTATTAATTCAGATTCAATGGCATTTGCCACCCATCCCGTATAGTGGTTAGTGACGCTGACTGCGGTGCCATAGGGCCTGAGTTCAAATCCCAGAGAAGGCATGGATATTTGTAAATGTATAATGCCTTTGTGGCATGAGGGTACTCTAAATAGCCGTTCAGCTGCAAGTCCTCTCGTGAGGTAGGTGGAAGGCCATGACCATCCCCAGAGTGGTCTCCCCCAAAATTGGGGTGGAACCAAGTAAAATTGTACTGTTACCTGCATGGTGCTCAAAGCTGAAGCTAACAACAGGCGTAAAAATCTATCCCTTCACCACAATGAATTTCGTGGGCCTTGATGTAATGTTACTGTCGATCAGGTGGCATAAGTAAAAACAACAAATGGCATCTGGATTCTCTTTCATCATAAAGGCAATGTACTAAATTCTGTATCCTCCATATTGGCTAACATTAACTTAGCTTTTTTTATAATTATAAAAAAAAATCTCACTAAAACTTCTGTTATTTAAACTGAAAAATCTATGCAAACCACCTCACAACTCATTACTCCCACAATTAGATAATGTGCTACAAGTTAATCTTTTGAATTATGTACTTCATGGTACTGTAACTACCAAGACTCTATCTTTAAAAATAAAGTTCTTGAACTGTTTACAAAAGGCAGGTCATCACCACTTCCTGAAATACATAGATATAAGACATTTTGTATAACTGAGTTGCAATGATATGTTGAAAATTGGTCAACTGAAATTAGTATTACCACAAAATGCCATATGATGGGCCAACTAGATTTGATGTGTACAAATTCTATTTATTCCATCACTAAGGTGAAAGGTGTAGATCCATTCACTCTTGGTGAAACCTAGACTCAAAACACAGCTACTGTATGTGTGTCTGGTTATTAAACCACATTTCTACCATCAGTGACTCATAATTATAAAATAGCTCAGAAGCTGATTTTATAATAGAACTTGGAAGCTATTAGAACTTTAAAAACATTATTTTGCTTAAAATTTTTCTTTACATTTTTCTATAAGATAAGTCTTTTTTTAAAAAATTACTTTTCCTTTTTGATCATTTTTAATATGCATTATTATGAAAAAAAGACATTCATAGATTTTCTTTTCATATAATTCTACATTTTTTTTACATTCAATTTCTATTCCCATTGGTAAGCAAAAAACCTTGATTAAACACTTTTTTACAGACAGATTGCTCTTCTGATGCACACAGTCTTTAATGATTCCAACAGAAAGAGAAAACCGATTGTGCTAAATTATCAATAATCTGCAGTTACTTACAATAAAGCTCTAATCCACTGCATATAGCACAGACTGGAGTCCTTCTTTAAAACTATAGCATTAGGTAATATTAAAGCATGTACAATATTTGAATAGAATAATTTATGATACTTTTTAAAAAATAATGTGAAAGATGCCAAAAATTAGGAAAGAAAATCATAAAACTGAATTAACTTTACACCAGAATTGATGAGAGATCAGAATATATGATAAGGTAACCACTCACTTAACTTCCACACTATATTATGTGACAATCTTTTAGCCCTATAATTACACATGACAGATTTTATTGTAATTAAACGAATAACCCACAAAACTCCAGGTCATTTGTTTATCAACCAATCACAATGTGAAACATTTAATTTTACAATATACAAAGGTTCTTCTACAAAGATAGATACCTCAAAACAGTTGAATTAATTATGCAAAAAGCAATATTATTTCATTTGATAATTTATGAAGGAATTAAGGCTCAAAACACAATTGCTGAAAGAAAAATTTTCGGATTTTTTTTTGTCATATATACACAAACTACTACTCATATAAGATATACTATAAAATTTTAAAAATATACTCTGCTGGAAAAATCTCTAAAATTAGGAAATTGTTAATATTAAGGTAAGCAATACATTTATATTAGGGTATTTTTAATCCTAAAATCTCAAAAACTATGCTCTCCTTTATTTAAAGTTTGGGAGGGGGAGTAAAAAATTTAGAAAAAGGCTTAAAATTAGATTTTTTAATTAAACTTAGTCTAGAAAACTTAAATTTTATGAAATTCAACGAAGCAAATTAATTGAAATTTACAACTCAAAATTTATAAGATGAAAAAGTATCCAGTAAAAAAATAAAAACTGAATAAAATAAGCCATGAGTAAAATATTAAATTAAATATGCAAGGGGAGGAAATGAAATGAATATATTTTTAGAATTTAAAAAAGATTTAAAAGGGAGAGAGCCTATTCTCAAAAAAGAAATTATTGAGATTTTACACTTTTGATCAAATGGATTTTATTCCATTTAGTATAAATATTTAGCGAACCTTAGCAAAACAGTAAAGATGAAGTAAGTGAAACAGGATTGATGGACAATACCAAAGATAAAGCAGTAAAATAGAACCGCAATTTCTCCCCAAAAATTTTACAATTAATTTATTAATAATGATATTTATACACACAAATCAGATAACTTAATTAACAAAAACAGAATGCAAATAACAATTTCTATAAATAATGTTATTCTTGTGCAATACCTTTTAGGATTTAAAAATTGCTTAGAATGGTTTTTTTGCTTCTTAAATACATTTGTTAAAACTAAAAAATGTATTGTATTTTAATGATTTTTTGAAAAAAGAATTTAACAAAACAAAATGTTTTTATTATCTTCTCACTCAAAAAAATTATTTTTACACAATAATGCATCTATCCTTTTTTTTAATATACAAGATGGAAATGCAAATGTATAAACACGAAAATGTACAAATAAGTAGCTGAATATTACATAGGAACTCTTTTCATTTCATACAAATACAAAACCTAATAACACAAAATATATTTTCATCAAAATACATCAAAAATGAGAGTTTGAACTATTTCATGGAAATGTAAGATAAAAAGGTCATGTATGAATGGATGAAATATGTAAATGATTCAGAATGAGAATGACTATTCAAGTGTCTTTTAAAGAGTTTCTTTCTGCATAAGTTTTTCAAAAGGTGATTTATAATTTCCATCTTCACTTTTAAGTAGCAGATCTATTTGAGAGATTTCTCCAGAAACCTATTAAGATATGAAAGTTTCTTCATGAACATATATAATTTTGTAACTTTTTAATCATTATATATATATAAATACTTAAAAAATTAAACCTATTAAAGTAAAACTTTAAGCGAGTAAATAGAAAAACAGTACAGGAGAAATGACAAAAACAAGATTTTTCCCTATATTATTAACTTTCCCCTTTATTTGCCTGTATTATGGGCTGAAATAGAAGAAGAAATTTAGAAGAAAAAATATAGTTATAAATTATTTTTAAAAAGTACTGAAGTTACTTTATAACAAGTAATATATAAAAATTAAAAAAAAATTAAGTCAATTCCTACTTAGATCAACAAAGAAAATTTTTTATTTTAGCTACTTTTAATTAAATAGTTACACTTAATATAAATATGTATATACATATGACAGAATCACAACATTTAGTGGTAATTAATTTTTATTAATTATCATTAAAGTATCATATTGTCATCCAAAAGAATGGTGTATATAAATTTCTGTTCAATTGAATACTTTAACATGTGAGAAAAAAACATTTTCAAGTTTTGACACTTGCCAAAATAGTGCATGCCCAAATGATGCTAAGTCGCCAAAAATGGTGCCAATGTGGTTGTGTATTTGTAATTCTTTAAATAATTAGTTTTTAACCAACTAATTTGTATTAATTATTATTACATTATTGTATTGTCATCCAAAATAATTCTGTATATAAAATTTCAGCTCAATTGAGCGCTTTAAAATGTATTTTATTAACGATTGAAAATTCCATCAAGATAAATAAATAAATATATAGAGATTGTGAGCTAATAGTAGGAATTGAATAAAAAAATCTAAATCACTATATCCTAAATCAAAACGTAATCTACTTGCTTCACAAAAAAGAATGAGTACAAAGGAAATCACAGCACAGGATTCATGGAAATAATTGTTCATAGATGTATTCTTTAATGTAATCAGCAATATATTAAAAAAGAAATATGAAAGCAACACATAAATGTGATAATTCATGTTAATTTTCTTGATGGATTTTAATCCATATTAGTCTTAAGCCCTCCAAGACTTTGCATGATAATTAATTTCTAGTTTACCTTTCTAAGGGGAATAACCATATCTCACCAAAACTAAAAGTTCAGAATTTTTAAATTAAGGATGATGCAACCTAATATCTGGACCAATCAGAAAAGCCTTTACCAGAAATCATATGATTTTAATAGCTCCCAGTTAACCATCGGTATAACCAGATGAGATTTTTGAATAGAATAAAAGCTGCTTTTGTGAATATGTAAACTTCACATGTTAGTGACTTGCTTTGTGTGTTGCTACTTGTTTTATGTTTGCATGTGTTTTTTCTGCATAGCAAAAATAATTGTGATTTAGAAGAAGTAACATGCTTCCTCCTCAATTTATTCAAAGGCTGAAATTATGAAATTAATTGAGTTTATTTAAAAATGCCTTAGTTTCAACTAAATTGCTTCATATATATACATATATATATACACACATTTTTTATAAATAAAAGTAGAACAATTAAAAACTTTAAAAAAATCAAATAATTATCAAAACAAATTAACAGGTAGCAATATCTATGATTAAGTTAAGTAAACAATAAACATTAAAATGTAAATTGGATCAAACTAGTGCTAAATGTATCACGAATGTATGATTAAATGTTAATAAATAATGAATGTTAATGTTAAATGCATGATCAATTTTGTTAAATGACATCGATTCATTTATAACAGTAATTTAGTTGTGTAAAACATGTCTTATGTATTTTCCACATTGCATATATATATCATGTGGAAAATACATAATGCATGCCTAACTCTACCAAATTGTTGATATAGGAAATAAATACTTTTTAGTATAACTCATTGATACTTATATCACACACAATAAAATTTTCTTTATTGCAATAGAGCATTGGAAAATCTGAGGAAATTCTATTTCCTTAAATCAGTGTTTCTTAAACTTTTGAACAACACGGCCCCCCTTAATGTATCAGCCTGACATTGTGGCTTTCCAAGATTTTAAACATCCCTTCCTGAATAATAAGGATATGAATGGACGTTTTCTAATAATTTTTCTTTTATATTGCCTAACATTGCATAAATTCTTTCTTTTACTGTGTCATTTGACAGAGAAATTGAACAAAGATCCCTGCCAGTTTTTTTTTTCTCAATCACAGCAGAAACTATTATCTTTGGTGCAGGCATTATTAATTCTTCACCAATATGAGGTTTCCAGTTTTTGCAATGAGTCGAGAAATTTCAAATGATGCTTTCCCAAAAGATTCATTGTTGCATCCCATTGAAGCCTTTTTTACCATGTTTTTGCTGCTCAGATGTTGTTGTCCTTAATTTAAAAAAAATCAAAACTTGTTTTGAATGTTTTTATGCTCAGAAATAAAATGTCTCCACAGTTTTGACGGTTTCATAGCTTTGTTAGACAAAACCTCACAGCATAGCACACATTGTGATGACAAATAATCCTTGCTATAATGGCAAAACTTTTTCTAGCAACTTAAAATGGTCCCACCTTACTTTGAAAAAGTATAATCTTATTCAGCATTTTTACATTTCAAATTATGCCAGTGATCCATATAGAAAACAGTTTCAGAAATTTGAAAAGTAATAATCAAAACTGATAAATAACTTTTTTACAGCTGTATAAAAAGTCTGCAGTGAATCAAACTGACAACTAAACAATAAATGACTGACAAATGATAAAAATAAAAAGTTGATATTACACCAGATAGACAGACAAAAAGAAATACAATAAATATGCATGAGCAAGAAAATACAATACATTATTATTACCATTGAAAAAAAAAAGACGAGGTATGGAGTATAAATCATTTTGTTAAAAGTAGAAAGTAATCAGGAAAAAATAGCTTCTTGTTTGAAATAGTTTTTTTTAAATGAAATTTGGCAGAATGGAGGCATCAGTGAATATTAACATTGCACTGTTCAGCTACTCAAAGGGTTTTGAAGATGGACCTCATAATTTTGAACCATGGTCAAGTGACGAGGACAACATCCGAGCTGGTAACTACCACACCACGCCAACAGGAGAACGTTTGAGCTCTGAACAGATTTAACATGCATCACTTCTCTACATGGCGAGTCTACAGCGGTACTAGGATCAAACTGGCAGAATGTGGGCAATGAAAAACATAGTGATTGGCATTCCCAGGATAATCACATAAACATTTTGGAGCAGAAATCAACTTAAACCTATGAGGGTAAACAGGGAAACAACTTTTCCCACTTGGCATTTCAATCTGTAAAAATGAATTAAAATTAAAAACACTTTTTTTAAAACAAGCTTTTATTTAAATGCTCTAAAAAGAATAAAATAAACTTTTCTTTTAAAACTTTTTTTGCTATGAACTTATAACATCATTACACAATTTATGATATAAAAGCTTGTCGCGAGATTTAAGTACTAGTATTTACTTAGTTTAAAAATTAAAATCAATCGGATCAAGTTATTTAATTTGCTTGTTTATCTACACAGGTAAATGTCGCAACAATCTTTTACATCATATATTGTGTAATGACGTTATAAGTTGATAGCAAAAAAAAGTTTTAAAAGAAAAGTTTATTTTATTCTTTTTAGAGCATTTAAATAAAAGCTTGTTTTTAAAAAGTTTTTTTAATTTTAATTTATTTTTTACTTTTTAGTTATCACTGGACAGGTTTCTCAGTCTATTTATCTCATTCAAAGCATCATTGTTGCAAGGTCGTTTGCCGGTTAATTTTGAACAGGCTAGCTCAGGGGTACTAAATCTTTTTTCCTGCCAGGCCACTGACATATGATAGATGTTTCACTCGGACCGCAACAAGAGGATAA
>BMAV01006591.1:413224-458264 GCA_019973955.1 Trichonephila inaurata madagascariensis | reverse complement strand
AAGACCAAAACAACATTGGTCAAAGCAAAATTAATCAAAATATTAAAACTCTTTTTTTTCTTCTGCTTTTACTATAACACATTAAAAACGAAAGACACAAATTTTTTTTTTGAAATCTGTCATTTTAAATCAATTTTTTCAATCTTTGTGCAGAATTTGAATAATACTATTCCATAAACGAAAAAAAAGTTTCGTGCGATTATCTTTAAAAATGACGAAGTTTTTAAATGTTTTATTAAAAATTTGAGTATTTTTTGAAAAATCGTAAAATGTTTCGGTATTTTGTTTTTTAAATGACTGATTCTAAAAGAGAAAAGCCTGAACTTTTTTAGTGCAGAATATCGATTCATTAACACGAAAAAAAATTCATACGGAACGATTTAGAAAACATTTCATGAAAAAGCATCAATTTTGACTCATTTTAGAAAAAAGTTGTAAAAAATAGAAAATATCATTATTTTTTAAATAGATTTATACCGTATCGTGGCGAAATAAATTACCTTTCCGATTATGTAATTATTTTTTGTCTCAGTTTGATAGAAAGAATAAGATGGTTTTTTAAAAAAGGTCGAAAAATCAGAACTTCTTTAAGTTCAACCGGATAAGCTGCTTGGCAGAATAAAAAGCTTACAGGGGTAAAAGGTTTTTAATTAATATCTTTTTAACTAATTGCGATATCAGAATATAAATTGTCAAAACATGCATTGTCATCCAAACTAAATGTGTATATAAAATTTCAGCTCAATCAGTTGAAGACAAAAGCTTCAAAATTGAGTTGCAAGATTCCACCCAAACAAATTACATTGCAAGTTAAATAAGCTTGTAAAAAAGGGAAATCTTAACAATAAATGAGAGGGCTTAAGCGGATCCCATTGAAAGGCACTGCAAACCCCTGGGGGTTCACAGACCACAGTTTAAGAACTGCCGCCTAAGTCATAAAAATAATTTAAGTCATATTAAAAATAACTTAAATTACACTACTGTGCAAAAAAGGGAATACAATTTATGCCTCAATATAATTTTTGTTGATTCTTAAGTAAAATAATTTCCTGAATCTTAATATAACCCCCATTTTGCCTCATCACTCATCTTTTTCTCAAGATGCCCTTTCCTCATTTTTATCACAGTCTGGTAATTTTATGATCATTAACTTGATTTGGTAGAGTTAAAGGATTATTTTTTTAAAAAAAGTCTGCTCAGGAGTTACTGAGGTGAAAGTTCTAAAACATAAATACTAAGAGGAGGAGGGGGGGGGGATTTCACCCTTAAAATAAAAAATAATAAAAACAAATAATTTTTTTCCTTCTTTATTTTTTCACTGTCTTCTACTTATTTCAGTTTCTGCCCCCCCCCCTCTTTACCCAAATCCCCAAACAATAATATATAACAACAATTTAACTAAAAGTAAGTGATTAATTAGTCAATTTCCAATCAGAGCAGTGTTATATTCAAGGCAATTTTAGAAAACATATATTTGACACTTATGCAATCAATTATATAAAAAATACCAAAAAGGAAAGGTAAAGTTAACTGAAGTCAATTAATATTAACTATGTAATACACTAAAAAAAAAAAACTAAATTTCATTTATAAAGATGTACAGATACAATCTGGCATACATTTATTCCCCGGTATATTAAAAATACTATTATAAACTTATTACTTTTCCAAAGCAGAGTATGGAAAATTACTTGCTGCCATTATATAAATAAATTTGTTAAAAGGAATGTACAATATACACATTGAGGTTTAAATTTAATTATTAAAAACCCTTACAATAAAAAGAAAATTAAAGCATGGGACATAAAAAATAATTTTGTAACATTAAGAAAATTGAAAAAATTGGTTAAAAAATGGCATTTAAATACAAACTCATGTTTCCTAGATCTTCAATATCTTTAATGACAATACCATTAATCAATTTACAAATATATTAAGGAAATTACAGATTTGGTCATCATTAGACAGGCTTTTTACCTTTTCTTAGTTAAGAGAAAATAGAAAATAACCAATGACTACTAGAAAAAAAAAATGTTTAGATTATTTTTGTTATCAATTTAATGATACATTGTAACACAATACATTTACAGCTACTACCTTTCCTTAACATTAAATGAGAGCCAGATGGCACCCCCTCTCCTAACTACCACACCACACCAACAGGAGGATGTTTGAGCTCTTGACAGATTTAATCTGCATTGCTCCCCTACACGGCGGGTCTTCAGTGGTACTGGGTTCGAACTCATGACATGCTAGCCACGAGTCCGTTACCTTGACGACCAGGCTATCAAAGCCAATAATTTCTTCCTGGGTACTAGTTTGGGTAAAATGGCCTGTGCTCTTGGTAGGGAATTGCCTTTCTCTTTTGTAAGATGCTGTAATGTTTTCTAAAATGAGTGTTTAATGCTTTTATGAATATTTTGTGTTTTCTGTTGTGTTGTGGAACTTGGTCAGAATTAAACCATTTGTTACTGTATATGCATACATAAAACATTCATTTTAGAACACATTATAGCATCTTTCAAAGGAAAAAGGCGATTCCCTTCCAAAGGCATGGGAAATCTTACTTGAACTACTACTTGGAAAGAAAGGAATTTCCTCCAAAAAATCTAGTAGCACCATCTGACTGTCATTTGACAGTAAAAGAAAGGTACCTGTAAATGTACAGAGTTACAACATGAATATAACATAAAGCATGTAGAACAAGGAAAAAATTTCCAAGAGTGCATGTCATCAACCCCCAACTTGCTCCTCAAACTTTTATTTTAAATCTGTGCAGAGAATGACTGTTTTCGGAAGAAGCTTAATTTATTAAAAAAACTGAATTCCAAGATACAAATTGATAATAGAGCCAAAAGTGTGCAGTTATAGAGTTCTTAAGCTGCTAATAGTACTTAGCTCCTTAATAAAATTATTAAAATTAAATATTTTTGTTATAATTAAGTATTGTTGCATAAAATAAAAATTAGCAGAATAAATTAAAATCAACATTACACTAGATTCTAATAAAAATAATTTCATATTTTGCAAATAATAGTCCATTAGATACATATAATAGAAATGTCAAACATACTTTCATAAATATGGCTCAGAGAATTATGTCAAACTACTGTAATCATCAACATAAAAATTTTCAAATAACTAATTTTCCTTCTTTTCTATAAGGTAATATTGAAAATACACGATTTTACGAGGCACAAGTGCAGAAATTTAAGGAAATTGGAAATGAGTTATTTCATTATTTAATAAATAATTGAATTGTTTAAAAATAATGAATATTTCCTAAAAGAATTTTAAATGAAAAATTTAATTTAACAAGTTATTAAACTCAGCTAATCAAATGATTTCACATTTTCAAGGTAAAATTACGTAATTAGATAATTTTGAACAAAAAACTGCACTCTAACTACTAACCACAACTTTAGCAAAAATATCTTGATTTGATTTCATAAGTGATGTGAGAATTTCTTCCACTCTTGAACTTAAATCATCACCAATATTCTTTAAGTCATGAAGCTCACAAAAACGTATTTGAACAGGAAAATCTATAAACTGACGATCTAATTCTCTCAAGCTAGTAAAGAAAAACAAAACATACATATAATTAGGATAGCATTTTTGTGGCAAATGGCATTTAAGACAAATTACTATATATTCCAGTGCATAAAAACATCTATTTCAAACTACATTTTTGAAAAAAAATTTACGTATATTCTCCTTATAAAATATACACTTTCATTTAAGAAGAAACCTGAAATGTATATATGGAACACTCTTATGTTTGGAAGTAATTAAAATTTAATATAACTCAAAAATTATTAAAAATAATGTATACCTATTAATTTAGAATAAATGGATAATTATTTATTTATGGAACAGAGTAAAATGATGATGTATGAAGAAGAAACAGAATTCAATGAGTCTGGAGATGTAACAAAAAATGAATATGATGAACTGATGTTGTTACCACCTGATAATGAAAATTTTAGGTTCAAAAGATTATGTCATTTCTTTTAAATAAACAGCATTTAGATACATGTAGAAATCTAATCTTTTTTTAATGCTCATATTTTTCTTACTTTTAAATCTATAATTTTTATATCCAGCAATCATGAATTTTCTACTATTAGCTCACTCTCTCAATATATATATATATATATATATATATCCTGTTCAAATTTTAGATCATTAATAAAATACTTTCTATTCATCCAATCAAGTTCAAATAATTTTTTTTAACTTGTACTAGATGACACTTGATGTTAATACAGTTTTTTCAAATATTAATTAATTAATTAAACTAAATTAATTACCGGTTTTTGACACCAACTTAGATTCCTCTCCATGGTTGTAACAATATAACAATGATGTAAACAATGTAACGATGATGTTAAAAAACTGACAAAAGTTGGCATCAAAAATCGGTTTTTCAGCCAAACCAGATGTGCATTGTTACAACAATGCAGACAAATCATGCTCTTTTGTCCAATTATTGTTTTTCCAATTATTAGTTCATTCCCTTTCTCTCTCTCTCTCTATATATATCTTGTTCAAATTTTCAATCGTTAATAAAATACTTTCTATTCATCCATTCAAAGTAGGAATTGGCTTATTTTTTTTTTTTTATATTAGTTGTTTTTGTATTAAAAATGCTTATTGTAAGCCAGAATATAAGTATAAATATGCCAGAACATGCAAAAAAAAACAAAAAAAAAACAAAAAAAAAAAAATTCAAATAGAAAACGGGCATTTTTTAATATTAAAAAAACTATTTGAAATACAATTCCTTTTTAAAAAACAATTTAATAAATGTACTTATCAGAATACTTACTCATTCAATGAAACAATTTCTGAATTTCCATAGTCCACATATAAAACAACTGCACCATTTTCTGTCAGATCTGTCACTTCACAACGGTACCAATTATCGTCAAATGAGTACTTTGCACAGCATGGGTTGCCTATTCCAGATGAACAATATAAAAAAGTAATATTAAATTGAAAATAAAAGATTAAAAGAAATTCTTGTTACTGAGACTAGGGCTTTTTTTTTATAAAAAAAATTTGGCTTTAGTGAAAGTTGTTCATTTAAAATGCCCATCTGTGTGGTTACCTTACTTCTCCAATACAACTAAACACCTCTGTACAGATAAACAGAAACCTAAACTTGAGCAATCATTTGTTGAATAGCATACTGTCTGTATTTTATTATGATTTCAATTTTCTGGTATTTAAATTAAAACGAGCATATGTTGATAAATAGATTAAGGGGTCTTAGGGGTGTTAAATTTTTCTGGAGGTCTGAAAATATAAACAATTTTCAAACAGGTATAATTCTTTTAAATTTAAATTAAATGATTCGAATCTTTTACACATTATTCATAAAAGAATGGGGCTTCAGAAAAGTATAAAATGTTTAAAATATAATCATAATTTTAAAAATCATAAGCATATGAAAATTCTATGATAAATATTAAGTATTTTTTGCGTTGCGCACGCTATTTTCTAAAATAGTAGCTTTAATCACTAGCTATAAGTTGAATAATAAAGTTCAATGTATTCTCATTACACTGTAGCTAATTTTATATAAATAGAATAATAACTTACATATTTTAATAAATAAAAAATATACATTTTTTACAAATATTTAAAAAATTGCAATGTTTTACAAATATTTTGAAATACAAAAGACATATAATACTAAAATTAGGCACGGCTTAAAGAGTATGATGCATTTTATAATTCTATAAATTTTTATACATCAGATGCTACTATTTTAGAAAATAGCGTGCGCAACACAAAAAATACTTAATATTTATCATAGAATTTTCATATGCTTATGATTTTTAAAATTATGATTATATTTTAAACATTTTATACTTTTCTGAAGCCCCATTCTTTTATAAATAATGTGCAAAAGATTCGAATCATTAAATTTAATTTTAAATGAATTATACCTGTTTGAAAATTGTTTATATTTTCAGACCTCTAGAAAAATTTAACACCCCTGAGACCCCTTAAATAAATACATGAGTTTTTCAACCACCTTTTTTTTCCTTTCGTGTTTTTTGTTTTGTTTTTTTCTTTCTTTTTCCCTCCTTATTTTTGTATTTCAGTTAAATTTTTTTTTCAAAATATCACGGATTCCATTAATAATAAGGAATTGAAACTTATTTCATTTAAAGAATTCTATTTTTTTTTTTTTTTTTTTGTATTTGTAGGTGTTGCTCACCTTAACACTTCAAGACACCCAGCATTTAATTCTACTTCATACGGAGAATTCAGGGGTGAAAAAATAATAACTCTTTTCATAACAACTTATTAATTTAAGCAGAGCATAACAGAATACCTCAACATCTTTTAAGTGAGCTAAAATAAAGAAGAATTACATTTTAAGAAGAAAGAAAATCATTAGCTAGCATCAATGTATTAAATTCATCTAACCATTTAAAGTGCTTTCTTTATATTATGACATTTTTTTAAATTAAGCTTTTCTCATTAGACATATGTAACAAAAGTAGAGCTACACATTTGCATTCCCCCTTTCCAACATCTGCCCCATGGAAATGTAAACATTCTTTCGACAAAAATTTCAATCTGACTTTAGTTCTAGGTTTCTTCAATAAATCTGCTAAATTTATTTTTCTTTTTGCATATTCCAATATGAATTCTTCTTCCACTAGCAGTTATCTTTTAAAATGTAAACTTGCATCGATATGCTTAGTTTTCAAATTTTCTACATTTTCATAAAAAAATATATTGTAAACCTATTGTCACATAACAAAGTAGATTTTAACATAGGAAATAGAATAATTATATTTAAAATATTATGAAATCATAATAGTTCCGTGACAGCATCAGTAAGACACAAATTCTGCCTCTTTCGAACAAAGTGTAATGCACTTCAGCTTACTTTCTTTAAAAATATTTACTTGCACATATCAAGTATTCACTGTTGAATGTTTTTTGGTCTACTTGATTTAATTTTGACCACACATCAGAAAGCATGCATGAAACAATTAATACAAAGAAACATGTTCTCCTGACCTAAATCCATTTGAGCATGTATGAGACACACTGGGACTACACATTACAACCAGAAAAATGTGTTATTTCTTATTGGAACTTTGAGATTATATTCTTTAAAGAGTTGAGCAGTATTTCCCAAAGTCTTATTGATAATCTTATTACATGTATAGAAAATATTAAGCAACAGCCTCAGCCATTCAAGAGAACCCCACACCCTTTTAAACATCCAGTACCTTTTTTAAACATTTTTTTTTTTGTTGTTATTTAGTAGCATTATTAAATCATCATTTCTTTAGTTAGTCATAATTTGTAGTTTCCACTCTATACCCTTGCATGGCTGTCTCTTGCATAATTTTCTTAACTTCTTATTTTTGCCCTCCTATTTTTTTAAGCAGTGTATGTATATTTTTTTTCCAGCGAATTTACTACACTGATTCTGCATGAAAAACAAATTTCAGACTGTCTTCACTTAATGTCAAAGACCAAGACTAAACTCTAGATATATTTCTTTGTAGAAAAATGGCCCGATTCTTAAAAATAAATAATTCTTGACATTGTAACCTATATATCCATTTATTATTTCCTGTTCTTAAAATTTAGAAATATTCCATAAATATGCAATTTTTCCTTTAGCCACATGAATTGATTGTTTATTAAGGTCACACTTTGAAATTATATAAGGGTACAGGTGATGGACCTAGAATTTTGAGTCACAGTAAAGTGACAAGGATACCTTTGCAGGCACCTACTCTTCAAGCTTCCACACTACGCTAATGAGAGGACTTTATGCCTAGACAGATTTAATATGCATCAGCCTCTTACTTGATAGGTTTTCAGTTGCACCAGAGCTCAAACTCATGCTTCAATAATGCCAATCATGATTGCACAACCATAACCACTAGGCTAAAACTGCCACTCAATTAAGTGAAATGTAAAATCCATTTAGTATTACAGAAACAAAACATTTTTTAAGCCAAATATATTATTACAATTCAGACAGAAATATAAACAGTATAATAAAATACATGCCTTTCAATACGACACAGAAGTCAGAATATAACATCAATAAAAGTATTTGAAAAAGTGCATCTGACAAAGCATTCCAGTTAAAATCCTATTCATCCACATTATTTGAAAAAAGCCTTAACCCTCTCGCTGTGTAAAGCTACATCTGCTACATGTACTTTGCCTATAGAAATTGCAGGATGCATAGCGAGAGGGTTAAGGAAACAAAATAAAAGCAACAATTTAGAATTATATATAACTAGATCTAAAATTCTATAAAAACTGTTTTAAATCATATACAATAATGAATGTAACCAGAAAAATTTAAGTATCACTTTATTATTCAAACTTTTAAATCAGTGGTCACTGAAATTAAACTTTAAGTTCGTTTTTATTAAACTTTATTTTTAGTACTGTTTTATACTGTATCATTTCTACTATAATTATTTTTTCCATTAAAACTATACATAAATACACTGAAACTGTTCTGATTAGAGAATCCAAGAAGAAAACATTACAAAGTAAAATTAGAATTCCTCAATTTTTGTTTAAAAAAAATAATTATATATTTTTGGAAGATTTTTATTAAATAGAAACTTATAGTAAAAATTGTACACATAAAAATGTATAATTATATCTCTATATTTGAAAGATTAACAAGTAACAAAACATTTAAAAATTGCAAAGCTTAATTAATCATTTTCATAAATATTATAAATAATATTCATGATGTTTTGGTGATAAATTCATAGAAGTTAATACCCTTTCTAATAAAATTTTATAGAACTGTTTAAATAGAAATATTTGTAACAATATTCAGCAGCAATGAATATTTTGTTCCCAAAATAAATCTATAGAAGAACATAAAAGGAAAAAAATGCAATTACCAGGCATTGGACTTTTAAGTTTTGGGAAGTGTTCTGCTTTTTCTTGAAGTGTGGCAATAAGTTGAAGGAATGTCTCCACATTATTATTAAGCTTTTCTTCATATTCATCTTTTGGGTTTGGAATTTTAAGAACTTGTATACACACAACATTTTTTGAAGAGATTTGAGATATACAAATTGGATATGTATCTCCTGCTCTCATCTCTAAAGCATTTGCAAAGGTGTTTGGCATTTCATTAGAAATATCCTGAAAATTAAAAGAAAATCAGAATACAAAATATTTTTAAAAGTTCTTAAAGTAAAAATACTTTAAAAAAAACTTCAGTGTCAATAAAAAACTATCTACTTCATTTTTTTTTAAAATTTAAAGCATAAAAAAATTATTTACTCAAATTTTTCATATATATATATATATATATTATTTGTAATATTTACATTTATCTTAATATTCCTTCCTTTCCCTACAGCCCAGTGTGTGTAGGCAAATTACAGATGAAGGTTGACAAGTTGCAAAATTTTGTTTAAACATGCAATCTTGGTTTCTAAGGCCAAGAGTTTGCTATTGTACCACTGTGACTAATATTTCTTACTATATTTTGACTGGTTATACTTAGGTTTATAACTATTTGTATATATTTATGGATTATATATATATATATACAATGGTGGCCAAAATTAAGGATACTTTTTCAAATTGTTATGTTTTTTAAGTTTGTATGCTTATAGAAAATGTTACGTTGCACAAAATGTAAAGTCTTTTATATCCTTTTAAAGAGAATTTAATACTGAATTCAATAAAGAGAAAATAATTAAATATCTGCAACGCAAAAAAAGTTATGTAGCAATAACTATCGATATGCATTAGATACTGATAATAGCAGTGAGTTATCAGTGCTTAGTGGGGAAACCCTTATTTTTTATTACAGCTTCATATCGATGTTTCATTGAGCTTAAAATAGTTTTAAGCTCTTCCTTTGTTAATATATGATGCCAGGAAACAATTATATTCTCAATTAGTTCCTTTTTATTTCACTGGTACCTCATTCAAACAAGAGATTTCAGTGCAACAAATTTTCGATAGGATTGAGGTCAGGACTGTTTCCTGGCCAGGACAACAATGATATTTAGTCAAGAAGCAATGACTTTAAATAAAAGTGTAGATTGAACACTTAAAACGAGATGTGTGATGAGACCTGTGTTAAAGTTGTAAGACAGGCAGGTGGTTCAATGACTACATCTGGAGATGAAAGTTTTGTTTAGAAGCCAGGAGACAAATTTAATAAAAAACAAAGCAGGAAAAGGCCAAAAAAGGGTACACCAGATCTTTTGAAGACAGAAAAACAAAAATACTATGTTTCCAAGATAAAATAATGTCATCAACGGTCATCAGAAGTTATCTGAATGATGCTCGTGTTTCTGTCAGTTCAAAAACAATCAAGAAAATTAGCAGATGTTAGACTAAGAGGTAAAATTCCACAATAAACATCTTATTTTAATTTACAGAAATGCTAAAGAAGATTACAATGGTCAAAGGAACACATTAATTGGACAAATGATTAGTGATCACCGTATCAGCAAATGGTATCAGTCGCCTTCATATCATCGACAGGACACTGAATGTCAGAAAATACATTGACACCATTCTAGAACCCAAACTTCTAACTTCCATCAAGGATATATTTACCAACAATGCTTCATTCATTTTTTAGCAAGATTCTGTTCCTTGCCATACAGTAAAGTAATCTAAAGACTGGTATCGTTCTAAGATCACTAAGTTGCTGTCCTGGCCAGGAAACAGTGTTTACCTCAATCTTACAGAAAACTTGTGACATCTTTTAAAAATTCTTGCACAAATGAGGTACCCATGAAATAGAACGAAACTAATTGAGGTTATTGTTGTTTCCTGGCATCATGTAATAATGGAGGAAGAGCTTTAAATTATTTTTAGCTCAATGGAACATCGATGTGATAAAATAAATAAAGGCTACCCCATTAAGCACGGATAACTCACTGCCATCATCAGTATCTAATGTATATCAATAGTTAGTGCAGCATTTTTTTTTTTATTTTGCATCGTAAATATTTGAATTTTGTTTTCTGCATTGAATTCACTATTAAATTCTCTTTAAAATGATATAAAAGACTTTACATTTTGTGCAACGTAACATTTTAAAAGTGTCAACAGTTTTAGCCACCGCTGTATATATATAATTATATATATATATTATTACGATAAATTTACATATTTCCTAATTATAGCTACCTTCATATTCTAATATTAGATAAAATTACTTCTTATTATTTAATTCATATACACTCTAGTGTCACTAAAGTTATGGTAATTTGTAACTCTCCTTTTAATTTTTATTTCTATTCTTTTTATACTTTTGTTAAGTGCTACATTTCAGCCATTCACATGCTTTGAATCTGCATTAGGGTCCAGAATCTGGCAATCATTTATTTATTGCACTCAGATTTAACATGGGCTCTGCATTTTTAAGTGCAATTTTTAGGTAAGTTACCTCTATCTTGTAATGGATTTAGATATTCCTATCCATTATTTTCAATAGTTTTTGCTCAGTATTATTTACATAAAGGGGGAAGGTTGGCTGGCCAAAAAACATGTTCAACACCACTTTTATATAAATTATTTTATATATTAGCTGTCCTAAGTCAGCAATGTTTATATTACTGCAGCATCCATTTTATAATTTTTAATCTCGGTTGTTCATGTGTCCCTCATTGTGTGACTTTCCTACTGTCTGTGTTTTTTCAAATGTGATTGATGGATGTTTATCTCTTGTTTGTAGAGAATTTGACTATATATATATATTAAAGCTCTAGATGAGATATACAAGACAAAAACAGCTAAATTAAAAAGTTTACACACATTAGAGATGTGTGTGTATATAGTCATTACATAAACAATGCTGGGCGATATATTGACAAATCATTGTTGCTTGGCAAAAAAGAACTGCATTGAATTAATTAGTAATTTAGATTTTGAACACTCCTCCCTGTCAATACTCTTGATCAAAATACATGTTCTAGTAGAGTTTTTAAATTGGGGGTAATTTAGTGCACTAGCCTCTTGGATGGTACATCTTTCAATTTGAGGTCTTAATGTAAATAAAGAAATTTTAAGATTACATGAGAGATTTTGCACACACACACACACACCTTAGCAAGACCCCAGGGGTCAGTAGACCACAGTTTAAGAGCCTCTGATATAGATTAATACTGATATAATGATATAAATTACTGATTAATGATATAAATTACTTAACATAAGCTACACATCACAAAATTCAATTAAGAAATTTTCAACTGCACTGCCTGAACTTTTGAAAAAAAACCCTAAATAATAAACTAATATTATAAAATAATGAACTATTTTTAAATTAAAATTTTAATTTTTAAATCTTCCCAAAAAATGTAGATGAATTTAAGTTTTAAAGCAGACAAAATGTGTCCACTTATGAAAAAAAAAATTGAACATGAAATTTTCACATTAGTAAAAATAATGGTTACTTATAATTTCATTAACTCTTAAATTAAAAACCCTAAATTCATTTAAAAAAATAAAAAATTAGAATAAGTATTTTGCTTACTTGATCAGAATTCTGAAATAAATCACTAAATCCCATGCTTAATAACAGTTCAGCAACATTAATTCCTGTGGCAGTAGTAATTACACATTGAAGTCTACCACATTCATCGGGTGGTGCCTTAAAAAAAGTTATACATATATAGTTACAGTAAGTAGTACAATTTAAATTAAGTGGTTTCAGCAAATCCTTCCCTAAAAAATATTTTTATGGAGAGAGAGGGAAAAAAAACTACATTAAAATTCAATAATAGTTATTAAAAAGCCTTGAAAAGATGAAGTTATAGAGAAAAGACATTTCATAAAATAATTAAAATTAGAACAAAATTTATTAATATTCCAACAAATAATAAGCTTAATGTTAAGAAACAATTAGCTATTCAGATAATATTAAATTAACAAAAAATAAGTAAAAAATACCAATCAAAGGATAGTTTTTGAAACTTAACTCCATAATTAATTTACTTTAATTTACTGAAAAAAGGTTTTACTAACAAAATAGAGAAAAATAAAGCTTGGATTTTTTTCAAATTCTCAGAGTATTTTTTATATCTAAGAACGCATATGGAGCATATATATATATATATGACGTGGTGGGCGCCAAATGATAAGGGACAGACGGGGAAGGGGTTCTTTACTAAGTCCACTAGTTATTAAAACACGTTTATTAGACAAAACAAACACATTTACATACATAACTAGAGAACTAACAGTTGACATAGAATTGAAAGGGATCGGAGCGTAAGCTCATACGTCCTTACAGTTCCGAAACTTGGCCATCACTGAAGATTGTTCTGTTCGCTAGAGGGCGCAAAAGTCTCTTTACTGTTAATATGGAAGAGTCTAAATAACGGGGGGTTACATATATATATATATGGAGATATGGTTAAATGATCATATTTTAGGCATTAAAAATACAACTATATGCAACTTTAACCCTTTATTTACCGACAGTACTTATACCACTGACTTTAAAATTACATAGAATAACCATTTTTACGAATATTCTGACGATGCTTAGCAGGAATATATTCTTTTAAATCCCTTCTTCCAAGATATATGGCAGCACGGGTTCTATAATTGGGTATTTTAGCAGAGAAGGCAAATAATTTTATAGCAAACATTGCATCTTCAGCTGATGGCTTTTTTTGCGGATTACGAAGATTATCATTTTTGTTCTGAAAAAGTAGTTAATATCAAAAGGTAAGTGTTTAATTTTTTTGTATTCTAATGAAGACCTTAGAAAACGATTTGACTATTTATTTTAAGTGAACAGTGTATATAATTAATTTTACAACTGAATCTTTTAATTAATTAATTAGCTCTAACAAATTAAACTTCCCATAGTTAAGTATTTCTTTATGTATATCCCTTAATTTTCAATGTAGTGATTCAAAAAAAATATTGCATGAAAAAAATTGCAGTAAATCATAATATGGTAGATAAAGGGTTAAAATGATTCATGAAATTGCGAGTTCATAATTGGCAAGCAAGAGTGAGTGTGAGTACAGACACTTGTAACTGCAGAGCAATGGGGGCTGATTGGCTCCTTTAGTTCAAAAAACATCAAAGCAGATGCTTGCTGTTAAGTGTAAAAAAACCCCCATAAAAATGAAAAAAGCATACAAAAATGAACATATAACACATAAAAATAAGGCACTACACTGCTCCTCTCCACATCTCTGAAACACTAAGAGATGAATCTATCAAGAAACTAGACTTGTCTGCAGCAGAGTGTTGTAGTTAGGTTTCTGGGCTTGCAGAGGAAATAGTGCATCAGTTGTATAAGTTGTTTTTGACTGCTGCTTTCACTGAAATCACTAAATCCTTGAAAGTCAGTTTAAGAGGACTTGGTATCCTTTGAACTACTTTCTTTCTTTATGTATTTAAAAATTATATTTTAACATTTTATATAATGTTTATATTCAAGAAAATGATACGAGACGAAATTTTTCACAAATTATTCTCACAATTTTAAAAATTAAAATTTTCTGAAGAAAATTTGGAGAATTTTAAAATCCTACTCCTTCTGTAATTATTAAATTTTTGACCTGAAATTTTTTTGTAATATTCTTATGGATGTTATAAGCAACTTTAGGGATCGATTTTACAATAACTTGATTCGTTTTTGAGAAAAAAAAAATAAAATGTTGATATGCATGCTAAAAATCAACGAAAAAGCCAATATTTCTTACATTAAAAATTTTTTTAAAAAAAAGTATTCAGTTTACAGCAAAATGGATCCCTAATTTTGTTACATGCTTTATATGTAACATGCTGGAAAAAAATGGAAGTGATTGGTAAATAGTTGTGGAAGGAGTAGCATTTTGAACGCACTAATGTTTTGAAAAACACAAACTTAGAAAAACCACTTTAAAGTTTATAATTCTGAAAAAAAAATTATAAGCTTAAATAAACTTAAAATACCACTTTAAGATATTAGTTACATATTTTTCTTTAAAATAATTGCATTTTCGTATTTTTTCAACCCATACATTTTTATAAATGATCAATTTTAAGAAGGTATTAACTGCACAAGAAAATTCAAGAAAAATGTTAAAAAAAATTTTTTTCTGTCACGACAGAAAGTTTTTTTTTCTCCACATATATTGAAGTATTACATTTGTATGAAAAACATATCAGGAATAAGAACTGAAACTATCAAATTATTAATATAAAATGCCTTAATTCAAAAATTTTACATTTCACAAAGAAAAATAACATTAGATTTTTTTATCATAACGGTTTTTTTTAGCTTTTTTTTTCTAAAAAAGGGGCATGGCCGAATTGCCTAATTTGTTTTCAAATGAAGTTTTAGTCAACTTCTAACTTTCTGACTTGCACAAATGATATATCAATCGAAAGATAATAATGCAAAGAATATGGTTAAATAATAATTAAAAAAAAAACGATAGGTAGGTCCTTTTTGGGGTACCAAGTCCCCTTAAGACAAGGAAGAGTTCATCATACTGACAAGTAAGGAGCATATCATGTTGTCGAAATATGCAAGTAAAACATATTTGATTCCTTGAGGATGAATATTTTTGACAAACCATGGCTCAATACTTTCATTAAAAAGAAACAAACTTATCATTTCTCATAGCTAAGCTGTTTAAGAAATGTTGGACTTAAAAGGGGAAGTTCTGAACTAACAACAAAGTTTACATACAAGTGAATTGTCAGCAAATGATGTTTTCAGGTTTTGAGGTAAACTTATCATAATCCAAGAAAAATGAATGTTAATGGACATCTTCGAGAACAACAACCCAAGGTAACAGACATCAATCCAAATGAGGTATGACTGTTTATCACTTGTTAATTATTGCAGGTCTCAATGGTTAATACAATAACTCGACCATGTCATTGCATTTTAGGTTATAAGCAATAGTCCCGTGGAGTTGCATTCCAAGCAGAATTGCTAATAGCCTGAAAAGTTATGATTCAAGTTGCCTACCTTAGTCACTGGTAATATAGAGGGGTACACTAAAGCATACAACTCATGAAAATAAAGAAGTATAGACTATAAGAGTCTATATGTATACTTATGTAATTTGAACAAAAATTTTACAATTTTGATGGAAACAATAATTTTACCAACCATTCAATATTTTTGAGAAATTCCAATAAATATGCAAACTCTCTCAATTTTGCACACCACTTTAGAATAACATCTAACAATGCTGTTTAATGTAACTATTCTAAAATCATGTATGCACATGAAATCATAGATAGAAAAATAAACCAGGAACACATAATTCAAGAAGGTTTACTCATAGATTTACAATTCTTTTCTTTATGATTTATAATAATATAGAAGATATTAGAATACAGATGAAAATTTTTTTATCTAAAAACAAAGCATTTATTATGTTTAAATTTTAATTCATGAAGTCTCAGTGAATTCTGATACTCAGCGCAGAAGCTTATCTACATTCACAATATACAGAATGAGATCTGAAAATAGTAGGACTCATTTGTTAAAAATTTTTTTATCCATGACAATAGTACAAACGATTGGAATTTTTCAAAGTAGCACCCATCTGCATCTATACACTGCTGCCAATGAGTTTTCTGGTTTTTGTACACTTCCAGGAACGCCTGGACCAAGATGCTGTTTAGCTCACTCATCACGGCCTGTTGAACTGCCTCTACCAATCCATGATGCTTCTCCTTAAGTATCAATTTTATTCTTGGGAACAGAAAAAAGTCTGGCGGGGCCAAGTCGGGGGTGTAGGGGGGATGAGGCAGCCCCTTTGACAATACTCATGGTACAAACTTCATACACGCTTACCTCATGGCTAAGGTTCCTGTAACAATCTCAAACACTTGACTTTGAGGAATGCTCAGTTCATCAGCAGTTATTCTGATACTCATCCTACGATCACTGTTCAGTAAATTTTTCACTCACAACACGTTTTGGTTGGTCTTGCTGGTCGAAGGTCGTCTGGAGTGGTCGTCGTCTTCCAATCTTTCCCTAACTTCTCGGAACAGCTTGTGCCACTCAAAAACACCCAATCTACCCATGGCAGCATCACCGTAGGCCTCTTTAATCAGGTCGTGAGTTGCTTTGCCCATTTAACCAAGCTTTATACAAATTTTGATGGTGTATCGCTGCTCCAGAAAATGCTCCATGATTCTCCGTGATGAGGCATTTCAACAGGGGTTCACAGTACAAGCTACCTGCTCTCTTCAAGGGCTGAAAGCCGACTGCCAATTTTTCCAAGCATTCCTAATATCCCCCTCCACCAATCATGCATGAGCACACCGCCTCTCGTCCACCTGTTTGCTCAGGAAAAAATTAGTCCAACTACTTTCAGAACAGACCCTTTATCTTTGCAAATCTGTATTTTCAATGCAAAAAACAATTCAAACAGAAATTAGTTAGATGACCAGAATGACATACATGTTACTCAGTCACAGTTCAGTATTCTCATTGAATATAAATAGCTCACACATTGATTAATAAGTAAAAATTAATGAGTACATATATTAATGAGTAATATATTTGTAAATGTGGTTTTTTTTTCATTTACTTCAATATAAATTTCTCTAGTAATATTATTTAGGTATTCAAAAATTTTACTCTGAGAATGGTTTTATCCCCTTTCTATTGAAATCAAAATAGTCTTTAGAACAAAGAAAGTTTAAAAACTGTGATGTGTACTCACACAAAAACTTGAAGAAACCAATTACAGCATGGAAAAACAAAAATTCCTTTTTCTATGAATTTTACAAATTGATAAAAGTATGCACGATTCCTAAGCAATAATTATAATATAGGCAATATTTTAATATGTATTTAAATAGTTAAAAGCTAAATATTCTTAAGCAGAATATTCTTACAAATAAAAAGTACTAATATAGATATAAAACAGGTGAACTATACTCACCTTAATTTCAACAGTAACTTCAGTTTCCACTAGCTGAGTATGCAGAAACATTAAAAGATCTGCATCCCATCTGCTACTAGCAGCCTAAAAGATGTAATCATGAAAGAAATCAAAGATATCAAAATGAAGTATTTTAGAGATCCTTAAATGAGCTAGATATTTAAATTTAAAGCATATATTGAAAGATAATTTCAAGCAATATTTCCAAAGTAATAACATTAATTAATCAGCAATATATTCATGATTAAACATTTGAATCTAAGATGCATTAAAAATTAGTTGCAAGCAATCAGGCTAATACTATATCCGTATCTTTATGTTCTGAATATTTAAAGAATGTATGAAATAAATATGAAGGAAAACCATGAAGTACATTTAAAAGTATGACAGAATAAATAATAAAAGCCAAAATTTCACAAAACATCAAAATAAGTACATAAAAGGAAATAGAAAATATATAGAAACAAAATTTTTATACACACAAACATGCATGCACATGTGCATGCATGCTTAATTTAAAATATTTTAGTTTATCAGACAAATTAGAAAAAGGTATATATATATATATGTATGGATATTTTTGGAAATTTTTATATTTTTTAAATTTGTATGCTTATAGAAAATGTTACATTTCACAAAAATGTAAAGTCGTATATATCTTTTTAAAGAGAATTTGACACTGAATTCAGTACAAAAAACAAATTGAAATATTTGCAATACAAAAATTTTTTAACCATTCAGTGTACATTAAATACTGATGATTGCAGTGAGTCATCAGTACTTTGTAGGGTAAGCTTTATTTTTTATTAGTTTCACGATGTTTCATTGAATTGATGGTAGTCTTAAGCTCTTCCTTCGTCATTAAATGATGCTAGGAGACAATTACTGCCTCAATTAGTTCCCTTTTATTTGATGGGAGCCTCATTCAGACAAGAATTTTCAAACAATGTCACAAGTTATCGATAGGATTGAGGTCAGGACTATTTCATGATCAGGACAACAATTCAATGTTCTTTGTACAAAACCACTCTTTTGATTATTTTGCTTTGTGGCAAGGAGCAAAATTCTACTGAAAAATAAATGAAGTATTAAAGAGATCCCTGATGGAAGGTACAAATTTGGGTTCTAGAATAGTATCAATGTATTTTCTGGCATTTAGAGTTCCATCAATGATATGAAGGTGACTAATACCATATTATTACATGCATGGCCAACTTATAAAACTGCGTGGGTTCTTAACAGTTGCTTGAATGCAATCAGGATGCAGCTATTCTCCTATTCTACGTCTTACATATTTTTACCCATCACTATCGAATAATGTTATCTTAGTTTTATTGCTCCATATAACTTGTGATCAATGACCATCTGTCCAATTAATGTGCTCCTTTTCCCATTATAGACTTTTTCTGCACTGTTGTAAACTAGCATAAGGCTTTTTTCATTGACTTCTACCTCTTGGTTGAACATCTGTTAATCTTCTCCTGACTGTTCTTGAACTGGAAGAAACTCCAGCATCATTTAGTTTGCTTTTGAGGGGCATTGATGACATTCTTCTATCTTGGAGACATAGTCCTTTTATTCTTCTGTCATCAACAAATATGGTGCACATTTTTCAGCCCTTTCCTGCTTTGTTTTTTATTGAATTTTTCTCCTGATATCGTATGCGAAAATTATGGACTTCAGATGTAGTCACTGAACCACCCACCTGCCTTGCAATTTCACCATAGGAAAGGCCACTTTCTCAAAACACAATATTACATTTCTTTCTAAGTGTGTCTAATCTACTCTTTTAACTGATGTCATTACTTCTTGACTAAATATTATTGCTGACCCGGCCAAGAAAAAATCCTGACCTCAATCCTATCGGCAACTTGTGGCACTATTTGAAAACTCTACTCTGAATAAGGTGCTCATACAATAAAAGGGAACTAATTGAGGCTATAATTGCTTCCTAGCATCATGTAATAATGAAAGGAGAGCTTGAGACTATCGTCAGCTCAATGAAATATCGATTTGAAGCTGTAACAAAACTAAAGGCTACTCTACTTATTGATCACTCGCTGCTATCATTAGTACCTAATGTATATTGATAATTATTGCAGCTTAACTTTTTTTTGTATTTCAAATACTTGAATTTTTTTCTTATTGAATTCAGTATTAAATATTCTTTAAAATGATACATACGACTTTACACTTTCTGTAAGCTTACAAATTTAAAAACAGAAATTTCCAAAAGTGTACACACAATTTCGCACAGTCACTATTGTATATATATATATGTATTGCATTCCAATTTTAGAAATACAAAGCTCTTTAATTAGTTATGAAGAACTTTTCAAAAATTACTTACGATATTACACCCAAATATAGCACACTCTAAGCACTGTCGAGGAAAATCTCGCATAATAATATCAGTTCTAATATCTGACAAAGGAACAATTTCATTGTTTCCATAATCAATGAAATTGACCTATACAAAAAAAAGTACTAGTTACAAACAAATAAACAAACAAAAATATATTATTGAGCATACTATGAAGAAAAAAATCATATTCAACAAGAAAACTAAACCCTTACCTTCACCTTTTTAGGATATACATTTATAATTTCCCCCCGATACCATGCCTTATCGACAGAAAATTTAGCTATGCAAGCTTCCCCAATTGGAGGAGCTTTCTTTAGATATGTATGCTTTGATTTATTATATTTGAACTGCAAAGCTTTTGTTATTGTTTCAACTTGACTTTTACCTGAAAAGAACAAGTGTATAATTAATGTCAGAAAATTATATTAAAAGGAGAGAAAAAAATAAATTATATAAAAGGTTATAATTAAATTATATTAAAAGGTTAGAAAATTATATTATATATTATACATTCCCCTTCCTCTCCTCTTGCCTTACCATTTTGTAAAACATAGAGTTGAACACTTCCATCTTCACTTATGTTAGTAACAAAACCTTTAAATATTTCTTCTAATGGTGGCACAGCAGGTTTCCATTGAAAAGTTGGTTTTTCAGGAGGTAATTCTGTTTTTTCAAATGGCACTACCTCATCTGTTGCACTTAGAAATTTTTCAAGTGGCACTATCTCATTTGTTTCTATTGGAATTTGTTCAAGCGAGATTACATCATTGTTTGAAGATTTTTGTTCAGTTTCAGAGTAGTTTGATATCACTGCAGCTTGATTAACTGGAATATCCACTGTAACTTTAACATTTGATTGATTGGTACATCTTCTGTTGAAAAAAAAAGGTAAACTTAATTAGAGATATATACATTACTTTTATACCAATAAAACATATATAATATTAATTGCTATAAAAATTTCATATGCTGGTGTAAAGTTCCATATATAAAACTTTGACAATGTAAAATGACTTTGACAATGATCCCCCTTCCTAACTCCCACACCACACCAACGGGAGGACGTTTGAGCTCTCGACAGATTTAACATGCATTGCTCCCCTACACGGTAGGTCTTTAGTGGTACTGGGCTTGAACTCATGACAAGGCCAGCCACGATCCGATTTCTTGACCACTCGGCCACCGCAGCCACAGACATACTCTGTAACTCTATTTTTAGAAGCCTTTCTATTTCTAACATTAATGAATTCAATAATGTTGCAACCAATTTAAACTCCAAAATAAACAATGCTATCCAAACTAGCAGCAAATTTAAAGCACTCCATAATCCATCTCTTAGCATTCCCTGATCTATCAGAGATAAAATCAAAGAAAAAAACAGAATTTGAAAAAGAATGAGGAAACAAGATATCCCTCCCCTATAAACAAATTAAACAGAGAGAAATCAAAAATGATTCCTTCTACAGGAAAAATATGCTTACTAAGTACCAACTGAAAATAATTCTCACAACCAAATCATTAATCTAAAAACCTAAATATCCCTTCTGTATCTCCTTCATTCTTAGCCCCACTGGCCATATTTATGATTTTATTGAAATAGTTGCAAAAAATGTCAGAAAATGTCTAAACTGCACTGCCAACATCCGCACCACTCTCCTGATCTCTTTTCTTTATATGAGATGAATTTTATTCAAAACCTACAAAACAGGAAAGCTGTAGGAAAAGACTCCATTAAGATTATTACACTCAAAGTCCTACCATTAAATACAATAGCTCATGTATGATGAAAAAATTTTAACAAGTGCATCACACTAAACTATTTCTTAGAAGAAAAGAAAAAAGCTCTCATAATTACCACAACAAACAAAGAACTTAAATTTCCCAAAAACTATATTTTTTTTTTAATTTTTAAAAAAAAAAAAAAAAAAAAAAAAAAAATACATTACACCTTTGCAGAAATGCTTCCTGAAAACATACTCAGCTCAATATTATATAATATTTACACAAGTGATTTCCCAGAAGATCTTATTATCACAATATGTCTTTTTACAAATGATACAGCAACCCTAGCAAATAATCAAATCCTGGATGAAATTAAAAGGGCAATGCAAAGCTGTTTGAAATAATTTGAAAAATTGTAAGCCAAATGGCACATTTCAATCCACACAAACAAATTTAATGCAGTCATTTAACCTAAATGGCAGTATCACACAACTCAATACCACCTCAACCTCTTCAATAGACCTATCAACTGAACTTAGAAGGCAAACATCTTGTATTCATTGTTGACAGCAAGTTTAGCTTTAAAATGTATGTAAAAAAAACATCCAATGTGCATGTAGTGGAAAAATTATTTTTCTATTATTGAAATTTATGGGTAAAAAGTCAAAGTTCACTCCATAACAAACTTCTTGTTAAGAAGAAAATTATTTGTCTCATTCTATTGTATGCTTGTCCTACATGCAATGCCACAGCAAATACTCATTTCAGCAAAATTCAACTAACTCAAAATCAATCAAAATCAAACCTACCAAACCATAGACAAGTACTTTTCATCTCAAACAATTTCACAAAGACCTGAACATCAAATCTCTTCATTCCTACATTCTACATCATATCTACATTTTTAACAAATACCTGCAGAAACATCAAAAACTTCTTTTGATTCATCAAAAGTTGACTCTAAGTTGACAATTGACTCTAAGACTAATAGAACTTTCAGATTCATTGCCTTACGTGAACTATTTCATAATTATCCAATTATGAAATAGTTCACGTAAGGCAATGAATCTGAAAGTTCTATTAGTCTTAGAGTCAATTGTTTTTTAAAAAAAAAAACCCTAATTAAACTGAAACCTGAATTATGGACAAATCAAATGAAGTTTGAAGGATTTGCCTGTAATGGAGGATGTCAATCATTTGAAAATTAAACTCCTTCCAGTCTTGCTACAGATGCAAAGAGCTGCTTACATCAACAAAGAGCCCAGGAAAACTTTAAAAGGAGAAGATTTTCTGTTCCACTTGTAGTAACCATCCTCAGGCAACTAGTCCAAATCAACACGTTTGGCCACATGAAAGTAAATCATGTTCATCTGGTCAAAATTTTTACCAACCTAGTCAACGAAAAAATTAGAACATGGGAAAATGCTTCACAACCTGGTAGTACACAGTGTAGTCTAATTACCCTCAACTAGAGCTCTTATTGGCATTAGATAAAGTTATCATGAGTCCAAAGGTGATGTATAGAAGCTATAGTTCTTATAAAACGGCAGCTCATAGTGGAGTTGGTCCTCTGTCACATTACATTCCAACTTCTTGGCATTCTACTATGTAAAAAGAGAAAAATCTGAAGAATCTGGACGAAGTTCTTGGACCTATCATACATCTGCCCTTCTTCTGTATAAAAACAACAATACAGCTCCAATGATACCCCTAAGAAAAAGAAGAAAATCAAAAACTATGAATTCTGCAGGCTCCTCATAAAGGACAATTCCCAAGAACTGGAGGTAGAGTGTGGCATATAAAAATGAAGCTCTCTTTTATACAGAATAAGTGCCCTTTTATAGTGAAAAAGAGATTCAAGGGAGTCAATCTCCAATCTCAGAATATGCAGAAAGGATACTTGTAATTTTCTTCATCATATTGTCTGATTTAATGTTTATAACTGCTCTTATTTAAAATGTTAAACAAATTGAGCTATTCAAGCGAAATGCACAGAAATTTACTAAGCAACAGTTTACAGAGATTTTTCAAACTCCTCTGTAAATATTAAACAGTCTCTTGCTTTGAGTTTAGCATTGAAATTCATTACTTAATTTTTAGTAAATGATATTAAAGATGTGTATGAATTTTAGTTGATGACTCACATTATGAAAAAACATGATTACTATTTTAGAAAATTTAATACTAATATTTATTTTAAAATATAATAAAAAGAACAAGATTTACTTTCGGGAGGGAAGTGCATAGCCCTTCTTCAAAATTAAATCAGTTACACTAATAAATTCAATTTGTGTTGGTTCAAGTGCTCCACCTCTTATTAATTTCTCAATAAGCAGATCAGAAGGCAATGACTTTTTTTCTTCATCGATATCACCCTAAGAAATTAAAATACCATATTGCAGTAATATTTATAAAAATCAGTAAAATTCAATGAATGCATATTTAAATATGAAAAAAAACCATTTATTACCCTTTTAATTCTTTATTTATAGTTATTTAGAGTATAAAATTTGATAAAATTATCTTACGTCTTTGTAAGCAAACAAAACAAAAAATTATTGCACATTCACTGTGAAATATTAAGATTTTTTTTAAAGTTACATTTTGAAATTCTTCTTTAGTTAGCCAATACAAAATATAATCAATAAAGAATCCAAAAGTTTTAATTGACAATCTGATTGTAGTTCCTAATATTAATTTTAATAAGAGTGAAAAAATTATGTATTTTAGGTACAATTTTTTTGAGATTATTTGAGGAACAATTTTATCATAATTATAAATTACATTTCATTATAAAACAAAAGAAATGATTATTTTAAATAAATTTAAATTTAAGATGATAAACTTTCTTTACATTAAAATTCTTAGAATAAAGATATCTCAAAATAGTTCTTTTTTAAAAAATATTCTTGGAAGTTTCTCATCATAAACCTTATTGTTATTATTTATAAATATTTGGACACATTTACATATTTTATTCAAAATTTAATCCATATAACATATTGGACAGTTAAATTTATTGTTTCATACATCTGTACTTTAGAAATAAAAAGAATACTACATCCACTTATTATTTTAACTGCAATGGGCTCAATTCATGAAGTCACACAATAAAAACAAACACATGTTTCCCATTGAATTCAAAACAAATATTAAAATTAATTGTACTTGTTGTTCTATTTTGTAAAACTCAGATAAAATTTCAAATTTTATATTTTATATTTGGGTAAAGATGTTTAAATGTTAGGAAAAAAAAATTTCTTCAAAAAGATTTTTTTGAATAAAAAAAAAAATCATATTTTATGTTTATGCTTTTAAATAAAATGCATTTTGTATACATATGTACTTTTTAAGAGAAAGTTTCTGCAAAGAGCAAAACTTGGCAACACTGGAATGCGTGAACAGATTCACTGGAAACACTAGATAGTTTTTATCGTGTGACTATATGATGTCGCATGAGTTTTGAATTGATTGGCTAGAATCACGTGGCTTTCACTATCATGTAACTATGACGTTACATGAATTGAGTCCATTGATAACAATCAATAATTATTAATTTTTTACACCAACAAATACTATTTACCTTTTTATTCCAGGAAATAAGGTAATAAAGCTATTCTACTAATGATCTGACAAGTTCAAGATCCAAAATTACTCCAGTATTTTCCAAATTCACTGGAGTTCACAATAATGAGGAATTTGGATATTTAGTTGAATTTCATGAAAAGAATTGAATGTAAGTGAAAAAAAGATTTCAATGAAACTTGAAAAAAAAAAAAAAATACTGCTTTTGAAACAAAGATTTGTACATTGAATACGTAACCATATAAATGTATGGGGTGGAACTAGTTAAGGAACAGGTTTTAATAAGGGCACATGTAAAACACCACATTTCGTTCGCTCCCACACCTTACCAAAGTTCTTGGTGGTTTTTTTTGCAGCAATTGGTTAAATCAAAATTAAAACTGTAAAGGTGAGTAACCATCAATATTTAAATGATGGAATGAGGCAGTGGAATTGTGGCTAGGTTAGGAACAGGATAGTCTTAAATCCAGATTTACAGAGAATTCAATTTTAGGCTCAGTGTCATGCTCAACTTATGAAAATAGTTTCAAGGTACTGGATTTTTCAAGAGTAAGCCAGGGTCAGGTCCTCCAAGAGACACAATGGCCAAAGAAGATTGCTATTTGTCATCATAGTAAGACATAATATGGATGCAACAGCTTCTCAGCTTTTTTCAGTGGTATGTGGACACAGGAACTCAAATTCTAAGAGTGACTGTTCTCAGAAGATTTAACAAGAGAGGGCTGATTGCAAGAAGCCCTCTTGTTAGCATCTCACTCAGTTCTGTGAACATGAGAATTGATTTAAAATAGTGCAATGTCTGAGAAGTCAAACTTACGGCAGCAGAGGTTGATGGTTAGGGCAGGCATCACATTGGATGGCTGCTGTCTTTGAAAGAGTTACTGTAACTGCTGTGAGGTAAACAGTGATGAGATCTTAAAGCCCTATCTTTGTCTTTTCAAAGGTGCAGTTGGCCATGATTTCATTTTAATACATGACAACACAAGGCCACATACAGCTTATCTGGTTGATGCATTTCTGGAAAGTAAGGATATTCGCTGAATAGATTGGCTAGCCAGATCTCCAGACCTCAACCATATAGAACATGCATGGGATGCGGTGGGGAAGGTGTGAGAACTATCCAGGGCCAGTAAAAAGTATTGCTGAGTGAGTGGACCCATTGCCACAGATACTCATAAACTCCCTTATTTCCAGAATAAAATCATGGTGTGAGGCCTACATATCTGTAAGAGGAGACCATACACCCATTACTCCCCCCCCCCTTTTTATTCTGCAACTGCTGTTTCATACCTTTCAACTCCGATGAATGTTGCAATCCAATGAGTAACACAATTATGCATATGTATTATAACTGCTGAGTGGTTATTTTTTTGTATATGTTCACTCTATACACAACTAAAACTTCATTAAAATCTGCCCAGTAGTTCTACAAATAATCAACCAAACCTGAAAATTCTCTTAATTTTGAACTCCAGTGTATAAGTTAATCCATGCATAAGCTAAGAGCATGTTTTTCTTTAAAAATTTACTAAAAATTCAAAACCCGTGTATAAACTGAAATGGGAGGAGAAAAAAATTCTGTAACATTTATACATGTTACCATGAGGGTGAAAATGTTGCTAAATGGGTAAAATAGGTAGAATATTTTCGAATCAAATTGCTCTAAAGCAGTGGTTCTTAAACTGTGGTCCGCAGCACCTTTTTAGGGGGTCTGTGAAGGTCTCTAATCTTAAGTTAAGATTTCCCTCTTTTACAGATTCTGAGTGACATGGAAAAATAGAAAGATGTGTCATCTTAAACTGTCTCCAGTAAAATTATTTACTAGAACTTGTATTTTGATCAAGAATATTAACTGAGTCTTTTTATTATTTGCAACTACATCGCCATTACTAAAACATAATATTTACAAAAAATATGTAGTAGAAACACACATGTGTAAAAATTAAGAACTGAATTCACATAGTGCACCAATACAATGACAATTTCATCCATCTTGATTCCCTAACTGAATTGCAAGTGTATTATTTATTCATTTTTGTCTACATTATTTATACAATTAAAACTAGTATTTTGCAATATTTTTATAAATTAGACGTTCACTGTTTTCTTTAAGGAAAAAAAAGTGTTAAAAAAAAAACTACATAAATAACAGAAGCAATTTTAAAACTATTGAGGAACTTTTAAATCACTCAGCCATGTGTTAGGAATCGGAAGAGTGTTCAAAATTTTGGGGGCCACAATTTCAGGCTGATGCATACAGGGGCACCACAGCGATCAAAGCTTCATGAATTGTTGCTTTAAAGTAAAACATTTAGACATGATAATAGTTTTATTTCTGGTAACTATCTGAAGCTAGCATATTCTTTTCTATCCAATTTTTATACATGAACTTTGGCAACATCTTATTGTTTTTCAGTGCGAATAGCAATCCACTTGACTTGGGTAAAAAAATCTGAGCATCAAATTAACTTGATACGAATCGAATCCTATAGTTGATATACCAAAACAAAAATTTATTGTAATGCAATTATAAAACTAAAAATGGAAATATCAACCAAAGTAATCAACCAAAGTATACATAAATAGATTAATGAGAAATTTTAAAAAAATTCATTATTTAAAAAATAAAATGCATATTTATAGCATACCTTGCCAGAAAGCAAAAGAAGTTCATGAGGAGCAACTAATTGTTTGAAATAATCACAAGCAGAATGAGACCATTCTGAAGAGCCACCAGCAGGAATGATGCCATCAAGATGGCAAAGTACTGAGAATGAGTCTTCTTTTTTAAATTTCTCAAGTAATTTGCGAAGATGTTTCATTTCCAAAATTTCTGTGTTTCCATAATCAACATAATGAATCTACATAATGAAATAGAATAAATACAATAAGAAAAAAAGAACACAGAGAGATTGCAATTAAAATATTACCTAAATTTACCTCTAGTTAAAAATTATTCTTCAAACTAATTTTTTTTTCAAAATTGTTTAAAATAAAAAAATAACATTCTTTTCACATAGATAATTTTTCAACTGAATACAACATACTTTAACTTTATTATCAGCAAGCTTTTCAAGAACAATTCCTCTAAGCCATAAATGCTTGCCTGTACAAAATACAGCATATGCTTGTCCTTCACTACAATCCACAAGTTCTTCTTCAACACTTTCATAAACCTTTTGCAAATCATTCATTAATCTATCAATTATAAAAAGAAAATAAAAATTTAAAAAATATCAATGCATTCATTATTAAAATTCAATGCAAAAATATCAATCAAAATATCAATGCACAATGTTTAAAAATGCCAACTTATTACATCAAAAACAGATAACATTTCAATTAAAATATAGCATACAAAACTTTGAGGGATTATTTTTTTAGAAACCAATGCATACAAAACATAATCTTATTAAACATGAATAATTATGCACTTATAAGAGACAAATATTTTCTCAATTTCATTAACAAATGTTTCACTGGTACTATCATTTTAAAAACAGCTAAGTTTTTACTTACAACTAGTATGTAAACTCATTTGATCACAATTAGAAAGCGATACAGAGCGATTGAAAAATTCTTCTTATAAAACAGCATCAAAATTGACTCTCTCTCTCTCATTTCAGGGGGAAAAAAATCACAAAAATAAATTAAAAAAATCGTTACTTTGTAAAAAAAATTATAACGTGTCCTGGGGAAATGAACAGTCAGTCTGATTCCAGAGTTATTTGTTTGATTTTAGTACAGAAAAAAGGATGGCAATTTCAAAAAATGACGAAAATCTTTCCTTGGCAATTTTTTTTGGAATCATTTAAAACAGCCGAGTTTTAACTTACAACAAAAAAAGGGTAATTTTCTTCAGATTGAGAAAAATAATTCTATTCAATTAAGCCTTCAAACAAATAAGCAAAAATTTTATTTAATATCCTTAAATACCTATTATTAAAAACTTATCTTTAAATCTTGATAGCATTTATTCATGAATGATTTTTGCTCTACAAAACTCCACAATACTCTTGGGGAAAAAAGTATTTAAATGACAAAAACTTCACAGTGAATTATGTATAAAGAAAGGAAATATTTCTTAGATTAGGTTATGTAACATACATATAAATTTACACATTTGAATAGCACTTTTTTAAAATAAATCTAATACTTTATGCTCCCTAATATTTTATGAACTTAATAATTTGAATTAACAAATGCTGACTTGAATAACATGAAAAAGGAAGAAAAATATAAAAATACACAAGATTTGCATTAAGTACTTCAAAAACAGTTTACAGTCTCTTAAGGGGGTTCACCCATGTGACGGCCTGTTTTTCAAGTATTTTTAGGGAATTTTTTTTGACGACCAGTAAAAAGATAGAAATTTAAGTTTTTTTTATTTATATGTATTTTAAGAGTATGTATATAAATTTTTAGCCAAAAATATCCAATAGAGCGTGGGTTATAGCTCTCTTAACACACCTGCCTCGAAAAAAATTGACGCTTACAATCTCCACGATTCTGGCTAATTGGCTTATCTGAAGAAAAGAAAATTAACAACGTTTTCATCTGTAAGCTTAAATGCACCGAATAGACTATATTAAATTGAAAATACCAAAAATTAGATTTTTGGTAGACCTCTGCGGAAAAAAATTTCGAATTTCCTGTTTTTGTTTTTTTTTGTTATGTTTTTATTATAAAAAAAAGAAGAAATGTTGGGAATCTTGGAATGATCATAGTTCATTCTATGCGTCTATATGTGCTGAGTCTACCCTATATATATGAAGTCATTCGGTCATACCATTCTTGATATATGGCGGAGGAAAGTTTGTAAAATACAGTTTTGAGAAAAACACGTTTCAAGTCTGAGTAAAACTATGAAAACAGTTACTTTTTCTACCTGCTGTATCTTTATAACGGCCTCAAATTTTAAAAAATCTTTCCACAGTATTCTAGACATGTTAAGGATGCAATTTATGAAAGGGAAAAAAAATCGATTTTTTGAACTCATCACATGGGTGTGAACCCCCTTAAAACAGTATGATAGTATTTCCTACTGATAAGTATTAAATGCTTTCAGCAAGATATTAATACTTCATACTATCAAAAAATTATGACAAGACAAAAAAATTTGGAAGGATATGATAAATTGCAAAAAAAAAGGACATTTTTATTCACTTAACTTGGGGATAAGTTAATAAGAACTTGTTTTGCTTAGTATGAAAATAGCTTACAAACATTCAGGAATTTTCATACATTAATTCATGTATGAAAACAAAAGTACAATTGATTAAAAGTACAATTAGCTTTAAATACAAGCTGGTTAGGCAAAGTAGGTAACTTTTCAAAATTGAATGAAAATGAACATTGGAGCAAGTATCAATCAATTTATATAACTATAAATAATACAAATCAATTTATACTAAAAACAATGTTATGTAAATTAATTTTTAACTAAGAGACATTTGTATAAAATTTTGCTAATAAAATATTTTTTTCAAGATTGAAAAATTTGAGAAAATTCCCCTTAAAATGTAATAAACGTCATTTTAAATTTTAACTAAGAATAAGATAAAAATTAAATTTTGATGGATGAAGCATATACACTCATTGAGTGTTTATTATAATTATTATGCTTATTACTAACTTACTCAAGATTGAAATTTTAAAAAAATATTTATAAAACATAACTTTGTATAATATATATACATATAAGTCAGGTTTGAAAAGTTTAGGTTCAAAATTAAGTAAGTAATAAATAAAAATAGAGCAAACTCTTTACCATCGCGTAAGGATTTGTGGGTAAATAAGCCTATTTAAAGGTGGAGCAAGTGCTGACAAAGAAGAACGCATACTCGAAAAGGCTTAGCTGGTGACTCCTGGTCAAATTGGTTGTTAATGTTCTACTCGGTTGCGCGCCAAAGGGCCGCCATGTTGGATTTTATGTGATTGATGAGAAATAAAGAAGTTATTATATAGAAAGATGCCTTCCTCATTTTACCAGCAGGCCTGTCATATATATATATATATTGTAAAAAATTAATTAAAAAAAATTATTGAACTTACAGTTGTAACTTTTTTTCATCATCTCCTGCTACTCGAATATAATACGATCCAGGTGATATTACATGACTGACATGTACTTCAGAATGATTATTGTTATCAAGAGGGATTGCTAGGGAAGGATATTTCTTATTTGAAGGATTTTTCTCTTTTTCTGTGATGGCATTATTACATGACATGTTCATTTGAAGATGTTCCATATCTTCTTGGAGTGCAAGTACATCAATATCATTTACAGGTTCTGGATAATCCTTAGCTGAATTTACTTCTGACAAAGATATTGCAGATGCTACAGGCTTGGAATTATTTTTATGAACAAAATTATCTCTTCTTCTTCTCACAGCACTGACATCTGAGCTAAAGAATTTAAAAAGTTATAAAATAGTCAATACAAAAATTGTGGAGTGAATCAAAAATACTACTAATTTCAATCTTTCATTTCTTTGAGCATTTGAAAAGTTATCATATAAATATATATATATATATGTAATAATTCCCTCTAGTATCCTTTTTGTTAATTCTTTGTAACAATATTTAAAACCCCTGTCCCACCCATTCCATCCAATCAGAACAACTATTACATAATAATCACATGCGTGCAACTGCCGGTATAAAAGAAAAAATCTTGTGTAATCGCTCTCTTTGTCTTTGTGTTGTGTCCGTCAAGATGTCGCTGCTGCTTGTCTCTTGTCTGCTTGGCTTTATAATAGTCGCAAGTTTGTCTCATCAAAGTGAAAATGAACCGTAGTTTTGTCCTAACCTTTTGATGAGTGTGTCAAAATAAAAAAGATGAACGTCCACTGAAGATGTTTTTCCTGAAACCCTACTAACACTCGACAAATTATAACACTCAGCCAAAACGTTACATATATATATAATCATATGTAATGACATATTACATGCACTGGTGTATAACACATACCTATAATTTCAAAATTGGATTTTTGAAGTTTCAGGTACATTTGTCATATAACATACATCTTTTATTTTACAGTGTAACCTGAAATGTACATGTGCAATGCTCTTATCTTTTGATATTTAGAAATAGTGTGTGAGTGGATAATACAAGCATGGAATGAAATTAAATCAGAAAGAAGGAAAAATTCATTGCAAAATGTTGTACAGCTAATAATCTAGGTCAGGGGTCGGCAACCTATGGCACACGGTACAATCCTCAGTGGCACTCTGCACTACTAAGCAAATTTGTCAATTTTTGAGTGGATGGAAGTTGATAAATTACCTTATTTGACAAACATCTTCAGAATTATGGATATTTACAGAATTATGAAAAATCTAAAGATAGCTTTAAAGATACATTTACAGCTATTTTGTAAATTATTGAATGTCATAGCTGGAGAGATTTAATTGTTTAAAGAGTACTCTGCTTTCTACTTTTGGTTCTACATATCTAAGCAAAAAATCTTTACTTGTGTGAAAAAAATTTCGAGTCCTCAAAGAAATTGTTCAACAACTGATTGCTCAGAATCGTGTCAAACGGAGAGTCACAAATTATACCCTTGTTTTTGCGATATAAAAGTAGAGTGGTGCAAGCACTATGTTTGCATTAAAATTTTTAATTATCTTTTTATTTAATTATAATAAAGGGAAATATTTATATTTTATGTTGTATATTTTATTTTAATAAATATGTTTAAAAATATATAATATATGCACAATTTTAATTTTTTAAAATTTTTGTTGAAAAAACAGTAATATTTTATGCTGTTTATTTTTATGTTAAGAAATATCATTAAATGATGCCAAAATAATATATGATTAAACTGTAAATCCCTATTATTGACCGCTATTCTCTAACTCTGCATGCATTATCGCAAGAATCGAATTGTTTCAAAAATGTCCTACAATGTGGCACACAATCATATTGGTAGATTGGTTTAGCGCACCACAGCTAAAAGGTTGCCAACCCCTGACCTAGATGATTATTTATTAATGAACCAGAGTAACAGTGACGGCAAAGATGTAATAGAATTTTATGATGCGTCTGAAAGTATACAAGATGATGAATATGATAAACTTTTCATATTTTCCAATAAGGAAAGTACACAAGGTATGTCATTTTTTTTAAACAAATAGTATTTCGATATATGTAGAAATTTAATTTTTTATACTAATCTTTTCTTTATTTTAAAAGCTATAATTTTTATATCTGGTGTATAATGTGCTCCTGTAAATTTTGATCTATATTTGTGTGTGTGTGTTAAAAGTGTGCATCATACATAGGAATATACAATAAGAATATCATATAAATAAATACTTTTATAAATAAATTAAACTTTAATACAAAATAAAATTATAATTTTTTTCATAAAAAGGATTCTTACAAAGGACCAGTCGATTTTGCTAACCCCTCTTCAACCAATAAAGCATTAATACATATTTCAGAATCATCTTCATTATAATAAAGAACAACCTCAGTTTTATTTTCACCTGGTATCATACCTAAACAAAGCCAAGAAAACATTAAATATTATCATAAAAGCTTTTTTAAAACTGTTTGCTTTAAAATCGTGAGAAAGATGATGAATTTTAAAAATGTGCTTAGTTTTTTATCTGTGTTTTTTCATATCCTTTTTATTTCCTGAAATGTATACTAATGAAATATAGCATTTCTATATTCATAAATATCAGGTAACTCTTATAGCTTTTTTAAACATGAATAACAATTTAATTTCTCACTAATCAGAAAATACTTAAATTACTTACAAATTTCATTTTTATTTTTAAAATATTTTGAAATTCTTTTTTTTTAAATTAACAGTTAATTTTGATGTGATAGAATGGCAAATTGGTTTACTTAAATGATTTAAAAATCTACGGTGAAAAAAATATAACTTTTCTCAGAGATGTATAATTATCGCAAATTAAGATTTCATAGAGATTTGCTTAAAAAATTGCATGGTTCTTGGTTTCAACTTCTTTCATAAAATGAACTTTTTCAGAAAGCAAATTATATGACTTTGTGTGTGTGTGTGTATATATATATTTGTGCTTTTTATTTTGATAACTTCTATAAATTTTGTATATAACTTATTTAGTAGGATATGAAAAGTTATTAAAATATTTTGTAATGAAGATTCTACATCAGACTTTAAATGAAAAAAATTTCAAACATTTAATTCCTTAAATAAGAAAGTACAGTTACTAATTGTTATATTTAATTTTGTCAAACTAGAATTACACAATAAGAATGAATTAGTGATGTTTTTTCATCTTAGGGCATATCCATCGTTCCATACAATGATTTTCTGAGAGGTTGGGCCTAGAGCCTACTACTCACTAAGTTATTATTTTATCAACTTAATTATTGTGGCTTTCTTTGTGACTAATGTTCTGAGTTCGGTAAAAAAAAAAAATTCTTTCTTTGATCTAGATTAGTTTCAATATGTCAAACCAAGTCATAATGGAATTAGATGTTAAACAAAAATTTATACATGTTACGTTTCTGATCTTTCAAAGAAAAAAGTAAAGCAAATACTTCATCTAAATATAACTTTTTATAATAAAAAAAATATATATATATCACCTAATGATTTCACTGTTAACTGCTTTCGTGAAATTTGGTTAGTCAACCATTCTGTTGCCTAAAAGCAGGAAAGTATTTTTTAAGTTCAATATTAATAAAGTAGTTAAAATGGATAAGTATAAATGCTTAAGTTACAAGTAATTATTAAAACAAGTAATATAAAAAAAAAAATTTAAGTTAATTCCTACTTTGAATGAATGAATAGAAAGTATTTTATTAACGATTGAAAATTGGAATAGGATATATATATATAAATAAATATATATATATATAGGGAGAGAGTGAACTAATAATTGTGGAATTGAAAAAAGAGCATGATTTGTCTGCATTGTTGTAACAATGCACACCCGGTTTGGCTAAAAAACAGGTTTTCGACGCCAACTTTTGTCTTTGTTTTAACAGTTACATTGTTACAACTATAGACAAATCTAAGTTGGTGTCAAAAATCAATAATCAATTTAATTAAATTTAACTAATTAATATTTGAAAAAAATGTATTAACATCAAGTGTCAGCCACTACAAGTTTAAAAAAATTTATTTGAACTTCATTGGATGAATAGCAAGTATTTTATTAACGATTAAAAATATGAACAAGATAAATACACAAATAAATATATAGAAAGAGTAAGCTAATAGTAGGAACTTAAAAATGATAACTATTAGCGATTGTTTAAACATTAGGTTCTAAAATTAAGAATCTTAAAAAAATAATAATTATATAGGTGTTTCAAAAAGTAAGGTAACAAGAGTTCTGATGGGAGTACAAATTATCTGTATGAATAAAAGTCCCTCAGAAGATAATGAAAATGATAAAGGCATTCAAATGTTTTGGGTAGATGTGGTGCTGGTTTTCTATAGGAACACAACTAAATCTCAGTTAGAAGTTGGCAGCTTTGATGGGAACATGGTCTGTGATTGAAATAAGAAGCGTGATACGGTTTTTGCATTTAAAGAAAAAATCTCCATCTGAAATTCATTAACAACAGGTAGAAGTGAGCACTACAAGTGTTATGTAATGAAAACAGGTATGGTTTTGGCGCATGGAATTCAACAAAGGCAGAACAAATGTGCAAGATGAAGAAAATGCGTTTTCAGTGGGAGATATTGGACCACCCTCCTTACATTTCCAATCTAGCACCAAGTGATTTCCATCTCTTTGGACCTTTAAAGAAACATTTCAGAAGTCAGCATTTCAGAACTGATGTTGAGTTTCAGCAAGTCATCTTAACATGGTTGCACAACCTTGAAAATGATCCCTATGACGCTGGTTTTGATGGTTTGGTGTATCGTTGGAACAAATGCCTCGATAAGTATGATGACTATGTAGAAAAGTAATATGTATCTGTGCCTTCCTATGTTGTATATTTTTTTATTTCCTGAATAAACCTTTACTCTGAATGGCTTGTTACTTTACTTTTTAAAACCACTGCATAATTTTTTTTAACATACAACTAAATCAAATTTTTAGAACTTAAATATATTTGCAAAATTATTACATTATTAGACATAGGCAACCTTAGATGAAACAGGTCCAAAATATGGAACTCATTTTCCAACAGTAAAACATGAAATATTCTAATTTGTTTGTGTATATTCTTATTTATTTATATATTTAAAATTAAAAAAAGTTATCTAAATATGCATTTAAAGAAAGCTAAGCATGTAAAACTAAAATTCCTTTAACTTTGTGACTCAAAAGTAGAAATAGGAACATATTTATCCAAAAAGGAAAAAAAAAAGAATTTATTTAGACATGAGTAGTGCAAAAAAAACATGCTGTTCTTTATATTATAGTTAAGATATAATATTAATACTGTAGTAAATTTCTATCATGAAAAAAAAATCATTTCAAGTTTGAATATCATTTCTTATCATAAAGCATAAAAATAGGAAGCAAAATTATTAAGAGGAATCTACCTTTTGATTCCAGCCCAAAGCATCACTATATGTCACTTGAGCTAATTTACAAGGAATGGCTTGTATATTTAACTTGAAAAATTTATCAAAAAGCTTGCGCAAGAATTTATGGTGGATTACTTCACAGTTTCCAAAATCTACATACTGTACTTTGACTTTTGCACCTCCAGGCAAGCCAATTACTTTAGCTCGGTACCATTGTTTATCTAAACTGTATTGAGCAGCACAAATCATACCTAAAATATTTTTAAAATTCAATTAATCTCAATGAAAATCTTATTTCAAAACTATCCTAGCAAAATCAAAGTCATGAAATTTCAATAGTGGTTTAATATATGCAAAATAATAACAATGTTAAACAATTGAATACTTTTATTTTTCTGGAATCAAGTAAAAAAATATTTTTCTCATCATTACTGAAATGTACATTATTGATCATTTACAATTCAATCCCAAGAAGGATAAAAAAATTCCAAACAATATAAGAAGGACAAGGGGTACATTATTAAAGTAAAAGCCTTGTTTGTCAGTAATTTGCATAACCATCACATGGTTGTCTACACAAGTATATAACTACAAGGTTGGTGCATTGTGACCTGAAGGTCCTTTTGTAACCCCCTGCATCCACTAATTCCATATTCCCATCACTATGACTAGATTTCATCCAAAGTAAGCACTGTGTGATTTCTTCAAGAAATAATCTAATCTCTATAAGTCACAATCCTTACTATGCCAGAAACATGCTCAACTGATTTCTGTATTCTTCAATGAGACATACTCAAGCTTCTCAAGAGAAAAAAAGCAGGAAAATACAATTCTAGTACTTAAAAAAGCCTTCTGTTAACTCTTTATACACTTTGTATATAAAGATCTTTCTTTATATGATTTGCATGTGCACTGTAAAGAAAAACACACACATTTAAGATTATAGAATAAAAATTAAATCATTGTTTTTACTGTACTTTTTTTTTGTATTATGGTACTGTTAATTGCTTATGTATGCAACTGAAAATAAAGAGAACAAACTCTCAAAAGATGATAAAGACAAAGATAAATAAAAGTATATTACAGTATCATCACCATCAATACAACAGCCCAGGATAAGCCGCAGCCTAGAGAACAAAATGTTTCCAACCACTTCTACTGGCAGCCAAACAATCCTCCTGTACCGCATCTATCAATTGAAGTCTAGATCTTTTTCTTGTATTACATGGTCTAGTTAAAAAGATTTCTTTTAGAGTGTTGATATCACTATCTAAATTAACTCCAATGCTTTTTTAACAAATAACTTTATTTTAAAACTATACTAAACAACTCTCAAAAATTATACTACTTCTAAAATTTTACTCTCTGACACACTCTCTCTCTCTTTCTAGACTTAAGCATAACTCTCTTTCTCTTGAAGAAACAATTACACCACACTGCTGTTGAAGCAGTGCGATCTATTTCTTAAACAGAGAGTCAGTTATTCATACAGAAAAAAATGTGTCCAATCCAATTGAGTCAGCTTATTTTAATGTAATGAACATCTGAGTCTTTGAACATTTGGTATAATTTGCAGTAGCATCTTCAACATCAAAGGTCATTTTCTGGAATTCCTATAAAAACACTCTCTTCTCAGGATCTTGCATTCCAAAAACACCTAGAATTCCTTCCTCCTTCATAGTCATAGTCCAGGTCATAGCATAAGGCAGGATAATGAGGGTTTTGTAGTGTAATAACTTTGACTTTCTAGATAAAAATCCAGATCTAAGTAAATATTTCAATTCATAAAAAGCTTTAATAGGTGCAAAAATTTGTCTCTTTATTTCAAGTAAGATATGATTGTTTTTATTAAATGTTGATCCCATGTAAATGAATTCTATATACCTGTTTCAAATTTATAATCCCCAATTAAGAGATCAATTGGGGTGCAGGTTACAATAGTAATCATATATTTAGTTTTGTCTTGCTTAATAATAAGGTCCATACTGGCTTAACCTCCCCTCTAAATAATTTCAAATGATTCAATTAAAAAACTTTTACTTTTGGCCATCAGAGTTATGTTATTTGCAAACACCAGCACAACAGTTTTTCTTCCTAGTGTTCACTCCAGACCTTCTGATGATCCTCTCCAACACAATTTTGAATAAAAGACACAGGAGGGCATCCCCTAGTTTAACTCCCTTTTCAAGGAGAAAGCCACAACAAAGGCATCCTTGTAATAGAACCTTACAAAAGACATATCTTTATATACTGCATAGCTTTAAATAATTAATTATGGTCAATGGAATCAGACATTTTGTAGTAATAAACAAGAGATGTAAATAAATATTAAGTTCATAGGATTTCTTCATAATTTGTCTGCCAAAGATATGATCTACAGTGTTTTTACTTGTACAGAACCTACAGTGATAGTCACACCAACAATACTATTTATATAAGGAACACACCTCTTATACAATTACTTAAAAAATAAGTCATTCTTCAATGGATCCCACCCCATTGTGGCATTCATGGAAATGAACAAAGCGACAAGTTAACCAAAGAGGCTTCCACGCTACATCCACTTTGCCTTCCGATGCCTCTTCGAAATGCCAAGCGACTTCTCAAGGACAAATTTCAACAGAAAAGAATATCCAGTCTTACAGAGCTGTTGGCAAATCTTGGTTTCATCTGCTCCATGGCCAAAGACATGCTCAGCTTTCTGCCCTACCTAGGGTGTGGCATGTTTCAGAGTCATCACCGGACACGATTACCAGCAGGCCCATCTGTTTAAGATTGGCCTGGCTGATTCAATGCTCTGCCCTCTCTGTAAATCCATGCCAATGACTGGGGAGCATCTATCTGATAGCCCCAATCTACTTCATGTTATCTCCCAAGACAACTGTGGAGTTCTCCCTTCCTGCTAGTGCAATATCTGTTTTATGTTGGACTGCAAGATGCCTTATGTCCGAGAGAACGTTTTGGTGGGCGTAATTTTAAAAAAAAGAAACAAATACTTAATAGTTAGTAATAAATAAAACTTTATAGTTAGTGGACAGTAAGCTTATTCCTCCCCAAAAGCTAAGAATTTCCTTTTTTTATAGATAGGGCATACAATGCTTATAAGTCTATCTCATGGAAGTTTTTCAAAGAACAAAACAATCTGAATGATTCTATGGAAAACTCCATAGTTCTTATATTATATTAATTTCATATATTATGAATTCTGCCTGTTTGAGATTGATTCTAGGTTTTATTATTCCATTATACATGATTACTACAGTTTCAGAGTGGTGTAACTTATTTACACAATAATAAATAGATGAAGAATTCTGAAATTAACATAACATTCTTAAATGAAAAAGCATGCCATTCTTTAAAAAATTAAAATTTACTTATTTTAAAAAGTTAAAGCAGCACAAACAGAAAAATATTAAATTTAATGTTTAACTTTTTATACATTGAATCATATCATTACCATATTTGGAAGGAAAAAAAACTATCACATTTAATTAGTCTTTTGACCTCTTCCAACATGAAGAAAAATATTTACAAAGGATAGGCTATTCCAAAAAGGTTATACAAAAGCATTTTCAGCAAAAAATCACATATTTTTAAACTAGTCTTCAAAAAATATGATACTTATGTATCATTGCACAATCGTCAACTCTATTAATAACTCGTCAAGTTGGCAACCCCGATTTCCTAAGTGTGGTACATACTGATTCGGCAACCAGGTGCTTCGTTTCATACAATGTAGTCAATAGGTTGCAATAATACGTAAATACCAAAAATGTTTTGGGGGAAGGTAAAAAAATAGAAAAGAAAAATTTCAGCTAATAAGAAAGTCACTATCCATAAAAAGAAAAAAATATTAAAATAACAATAAAACAAACTTCAAAATTGAAAAAAGCAGCAGTGATAGCTGAGTGGTCATGGTCCTGAGCTCATGGATAGCACTGTCAAATCGTCTCATGGGTTCAAAACCTAGTGCCACTAAAGACTCAACATGCAGAGGGACTGATGCATACTAAATCTGCCGAGTTTCTCTTGGAGTGGTGTGGAAGTTCGAAGAGGAGTGCCAGTTTAGGTAGCATCTTTGTCACTTAATCATGGTTCAAAATTACACAGTCAGTCACCAATAGCTCTCATGTGGCTTCACAGTGTGATGTAAATAAAAACCAAATCAAATCAAAATTGGAAAAAATAATAGTAAAAGTGGCTCAAAGAGATTTTAAAAATTATCATTCTTACTTGCAGAAACAATTAAGTGGAGAAATGACCTTTATTCAAAATTTGGAACAAATTATTATATTTAACAAAGTAGACTTACCAATACTTGGTGCATAAATACTATGCAATAAAGTATTGTTTGCTTCATATGCTTCACTCATTTCATATATTAAATTGGCCAAATATGATGCAGTAGACATCTAAAAGTGAAAATAATTAAAAATTAGTAATTTTGCAAAAAGCTATTGAAAAATTAAATAAATATGTGTTTTACTTTAAATTCTTTCTTTTTTTATATATAAAATTTAAATTATTTCTGTTTATAATAAAAATATGAAAGAGGTACTAGTAAAAATTTATACAAGCCTTGAAATAAAAAAAAAAAAAAATTTAACATGCAAAATAAAACAGAATTATAAAAAGTGCCATTTCTTTAATTATTTACCTGAATACAACTTTTAAAACGAAAATGAAGCCATGATAAAGACCATCAGAAATTAATTTTGATACACTTTTTATGAAAAGTATTTACAAAATTTTAATGCACAAGCACATTCACAGAATACTTACCCAAATTATAAATTAAAGTAATGTAATCAATCAAGTACTCCAATTATATCAGTCATTTTCTGTTGTGATAACATGGCAATATGAATAAGGTATAAAGAAATCACAAGATCAAATTGTTGAAAGTTCTGAGATACAGATTGCTGTTGTTAATATTACTACTGAAGTTAATAGTCACTCTTTAACAACAAATAATAACTTTATGTAGCTATTAAAGTTAACCTCTCTCAGACCTTATACAACCTCACAAACTTTACCCTCAGACTCTTCTCTCCTGTCTAACACATGAATCACACTTTATTGAGGATATGATTGTACAACATCCCTCTGTTGAAACAGCACCATCTAATTTCTAAATACTGATTATTCTGTTTCTGGGATAGAAAATATTTTTATAATTGTTAATGAATTGCTAAGGACCATAATAATTCCCTTTCAATTATTTTCTCGATTTGCAAAACATATTTTATATTAATACAAACAAGTTAAAAATGTGTTTGAGAAAACAGAAATAAATTTTACATTACCTGATGAACAAAAATGTTAGATGGATCATTTACATGAGTGACAATAGCTGAGATGTTAGAATTCATGCGCAAAGGTTCAGGGGGCATATAATCACGACCATTTCTATTCCTTGTGCCTAAATATTAATTTTAAAGGAAAAATAACAAAATAAACAAATTTTTAAGGTAAAGAAAGAAAAAGCATTCTTACATCACATTTCAGTATTTATTTAAATTTAGTCAACATGAAGAATTTAAAAAGAAAATAAGATTTGTATGGGAACAATTTGTTTATTTGTCCCTCAAAATGTGTACAAATTAAAAAAAAAAAACTCAACTTCTTTTATACAAGATAAAAAGTATAATCCAGTAATTCAAAAACTGGCACAAACTCTTGGGGATATGGAATGTCTTTCTAACATACATGAGAAGACCAAAAAAGAATAAATAATCTGTGCTTATAATTTGGAAGCATTTTACCTTAGGGGTATGCTTAATTTCTATCAGCAAGAGGGAATAGAAATAAATAAAAATGACAACCACTGAGCCAGGATTAATATCTAGCTCATTAATTTTTTTGCCCTAAGCATCAATTTCAAAAGTGACAAGAAAATGAATAAAAATATATAGTCAATGTTCAACATCAAATAAGTAAAGCAAGATGAATTAAGACCTACATGATCATATATCTGTTTTGATAACATTTATCTTTTTCTTTGCACATATTATGAGTGTATAATGACTTCTTCTTACCTCTGTCCAAACTGTTTAATTTCAAATTACACAAAATTTGAATGATGCTTCACAGTTTCTAAACACATACACAAATAAAACCAAAAACCCTTTTGGAAGCAGTCTAATTATTTAATACAGAAAATGTTTAATTCTTAACTGAACTGAATTATTTAAATAGTAATAATTTTAAAAACCATGACTTTTTCCCAACAATTACAGCATATTTAATCTAAACTTGATGAAGTTTTGGCATAATAGAATTATCACATTAATTTTAAAATACATAAAGGAGAAGTACACATAAAATAAATAATAAAAGAATTTAAAGCAAATAAGAATGCACACAAAGCAAAAAATTGTATTTCAATTAATACATTAAATGCACCACATAGTAATGAAATCATTTTTCAAAATAAAATATTAATATTTTGTTATTTTTATTTAAACAATGAGTATATCTAGAATTATTCTCTTACGGGTAGGTTTCTTGCCAGTTGGAAAAATAGCATGCTCTAAAAATACTAATGCATCTCGAACAGACACAGGAACATCATTCAATATCTCACTATCTGGTGACTGGCATAAATCGACTAGATAAACATTATTTCTCTCTTCAAAAATCTAAAACAATATTAATAAAAAAATAACCACATATTTAAGATATAAATATATCAAATTAGAAACATTCAAAATAAGACTTTTTACCTGCATAACAACTCGCTTTTTATCAACAAATTGTGAAAAAGCACTCAAACATTCTGAAGACCATGTGACCTAAAATGAATTACATTTTTTTGAAAAAATTATCATTTGATCAGGTTTTTAAAAGAAACTGCAAGTTTTAATTCACAGGCAATTTAATTTCATTGAATTAAATAATGGAAATAATTACATTCAAAGAAATTGCATATTGTTAGGGAAAAAAATTGTTTTAATAACAGTTTCAGGTAAATTTAAAATATAAAAACCTTATTTATCATAAGCACAAATTCCCCTTTAAAATGAATAGCAATGACTTAGTATTACAGTAAGATATTTTTTATAAAAAATTTAGAAGCAAAGCAAGCAACAGCTTATTTTCCCTCCATGAAAATTAGAGCTAGAAGTATTTAAATGATTCACATAGATATCACATTCTAATTGTTTCATCAATTTGTTGCTCACTCCCTTTACATATAAGCACATAAAGGATTTAATGAAGTAAAAAGATTTTGAATAAATTAACTGAAAAATCTTAAAAAATATTATAAACTAACATTTTATAAAATATTCTAAATGAATTGGTTGGTCAAACTAATGATTAAGAATTAACTGACCATACATTTGAAAAGCATAATGAGTAAAACAAATATATGGCACTTATTTTATGTATGTGTTGTGCCTTTTAATATTAAAAAATCATTACATCAAAATATAACTTATACAGTTAATATATTAATATAAATAACACAGATAATTTTAACAATGCCAGCTGAAAATTATTATGAATTGTGCATTAAAATAATAAATAATAGTCAAAACAGAGAGAGAGAGATGATGAGAAAAACTTAAAACCAAGAAACATTCATAAAATTGCATCTGATGAAAAAAAACAAACATGAAGAATTTTACATCAGCAGAAATAATATTACAATTAGGGAGCTAATAAGAGTGTTTATTTCCATCTTTTAAAAAAAATTATTGATTCAAAACAAATTTTGATATATTTAAACCTTTTACCTTATTAGAAGGTTCTATGTCAACAAGGCTGCATTCTTTAGCAATACCAGGTAAATTCAAAAATCGAGGAAGTATGTTTTTGAAACTGAAGAATAAATTTAAAAAAATAATTATAAATATTAATTCAACAAAATGTTTTAAAACCTACAAAAATATATCCTAAAAAGTTTTTTAAAAAATCCCTTTCTTGTGTCACTTAAAAAAATCTCTTTA
>BMAV01006591.1:371893-408224 GCA_019973955.1 Trichonephila inaurata madagascariensis | reverse complement strand
GAGCCTGATATTAACAAATTCCTTAAAATGCATCAAATTAAATCTCATTAGTTAAGTTAAAAATTTGATGTCTTTAAATAATAACAAAAATACTTTTCAAGCAGTCTGTGAGCAGTAGGAAAAATGCTTTGTCCACTGATTTCATTTCATACATTATCCAAGAAATATAATTAAAAATGTTAACCAGTAATTAATGTGCAATTCTTTAAAGGCTGAAACTGTCAACTTATTTAGAAAGCAATAGTTTATTATAGATTACTTTGTATCATCAAAACCCCTGCCAGTTCTTACAACAGGTAAGCTAAAACTTTTATTCCTCTCTTTTAAATAAAGAAGTTCAGTGACGTTTCAATACCAACAATATCCTATCTAAGACTAAAATATATAATATTACACATTTAAATATATTCTTGAGGGCTTTAGAAAAAAATTAAATTAAAAAAATATATTCTATTAATTATAGAATATTTTTTAAAATTTAATTCTTGTTTTCACCATGTATTATGTACGCTCTTATTTCTCTGGAGTGGAAGGGGCAGTATTGAAATATTCACTAGAAAAGGGGGCACCAGTTCAAAAAAGGTTGGGAGCCTATGGTATACAGCATAAGAACCGAAAACCAAAGTTTTACATAAAAAAAAACTATTACAAATGAATGATTTCTTTAATTTGTTTGAATAACTTAAAATTTAATTCATTCCATATATGACCATGATAATAACATCTTTAATGCTTAACCATTAATTTAAATAATGAAGATTGAAGAAAGAAAAAAAACGTAATCGGAAACATAATTCTTTGGCATTAAAATAAATATTCTAGTTATACAGTATCACAAAGTTTCACAGCTTTAATTTGAAGTAATAAAATATTGGAATTTAATAAATAAAATATTAAAGATGTATTTGTATTGAAATCAGTCCAATTATGAACATAATTTTTAAATAAAAATCTTGCTTCATTTTAATGTTTTCTAATTAATTTACTTATTGTGATAAATCTTTGAAAATAGAATTTAAAAAGTGATTAAATCAACTTTTAAGTTCAAATGAAATCTGAAAAAGGTTTCTATCTAAATTAGAAATAATTTTTTAATAACATCATATTTATATAAATCACCTGCTTATATCCCTACTAATATGTAAAAAAAACCCTAAATATTCTAAATATAAATAAAATGATGAAATATGAAAAATGATCGATAACTGACACAAATGCAATTTATCTAAAAATCAAATCTAGTAATATTTACCAAAGATCTTAGTTCTGAACAAATATTACCTGGTTCTAATGCAAGAACTGTGTCTTTCTTAGATTCATAACTATTGCACCACTTATTAATTGCATCAGAGAGAGTTTTTAATTTTCGTAATTCACTACAGCGTTGCACATAGAAACATGATGGGTTTATAGTATGGGAAACAAGAACTCTTTCTGGGTGCACTATGTAAAAAAGAACATTATTATTTTCACATAACTCAAGATTATTAACACATTTTGATATGTTCTTATCTAGTAAACAAAATTGAATTAAAATTTTCTTAAATTAAACATGAAATATTGAAATAATATGGTAGCAATAAACAATGAATGGAACAAAATTTTGTAGATTTGTTCATTGATAAAGAATATATTTTCCACAAGCCATTAAATCAACCATAAAGTATAAAAATATGAAATGTATTAAATATGCAAACTGAAATGATATGAATATTTTTAGCAGGTGAAGGGAATTTACAAAACTTAACATTGAAAATATTCAAGGATAAAATTCATAATTGTTTATTAAAAGCTAAATATTCAATCATCCAATCTGCTCTGACTCAAAATTTTGCAGATTACATCCCATTTTTTCTGATTTATATAATGAATAAAATTCAGTTTAATCTTTAAGATGTAAGATTTTTTTTAAGGTTTTTATTTAAAAAAAAAAAAAAAAAAAAAACCAACAATAACATCATTTAAAAGTTATAGTTAAAAAAAATATCAAACTTTTTGAATAAAGTCAAAATGTCACATGAAATAAAAATTTAACAATTCAATTTAAAGTGTGAATTCAAAATTTCACTTAAGTTACTAAAAGAACATTTTTGTGAAAACAATGATATTAAAATGCACTTTAAAAATAACTTACTTTTAGCATAATCCCGGTATTTAAAAGATGTGTGAACATTAGAATGTAAATTTTTTTCATTATTCACACATAAACTGTCTTCAGAAAAAGTCTCCAGAGAATCAGAATGACAAGATTCAGTATCTAATGTTTCTATAAAAAATTAAAACAATATTAAAACAAAATATACACAAGATTAGAGGTAATTTTAGGTATAAGATGTGAAATATTTTCTAAATCACAATCAATGCAACTAGTTTACCACAACAACGGAGAAGAGAACTCTCCGTTGAACTTAAGAAATTTCATTCAAATAACTACAATACTTAAGTGAAAATCTTAAATATTGTTAGGAATAAAACAAATTATCATTATTATTATATATTTATATATAATATCTCTTTATTTATATCATTTTAAAACTATACCCCAAAAATTGAGATACAAATAATTTTGCATTATAAACAATAAACATCTGTTTCAAAGATATTATTCAGAAGTAACACAGGAAAAAGAGAATAGATAAATATGGATTACAAAATAAAGAAATAAATCAAGAAAATATAAAAATAATATGATAATTCATACCTTGTAATTTAGCATCAAAACTTTTTGGAATTTCAGCGCAGAAATTTTCAGGAATATCACTGCTAGGTAGCAGTGCAAATCTACAATATTTAAAATTAAGTAAATAAAATTTGATATCAACATGAACAATGCACAATGATATTTTGCAGTAATATACAATGTATAGTATTAGAAGTAGCCCTCTCAGAATTTTATAAAAAAAGCATTTAATACAATAAATGCAAATGCAAAACAATATTATAATCATGTTTAATTTTCTTTTTTAAAACTTTAATTCAAAGTATAACTAACACAACACTAAATAATTTAGAGCATAAAATAAATTTTAAAATGATATAATCTATTTATGATACAAATAAAATCATTGCTTAAAATTTTTGCATAGAAATGAAATTGCATTGAAAAGTCATAATTGGCTGATTTGCATCCTGGCACCTTACTGTCAGTTGTTCAACCAAATGTGAGGCAGAAAAAATTTTTGCAACTCTACAAAATGTAAATTTTGCCTCTCAAACATAAAAAAGGATAATAAATAAGAGAAGACTTAAAGGATTTATCTGACTTTACAAGGATTAATCTATAAATTACAACAAAATTTAATGCTCCAACATTGTCAGAATTTGGTTATATATCGGAAAAATATTTTAGAATTAAATTTATTGCAAAATATTTGGAAATGTTCCTTTTATTATACTTTCCCCCAAAATATCTAATAATGGCATTTGAACAGATAGAAAAGGGAAAGGAAAAAAAAAAAATTCTGACAAGATTTAAATCAAACTTAAATTGGTTGACTTCATGTTTCAACTGAAAATTGTTGTAACTTTTGAATCTAATAATCACATTGATATTTTTTTTTACAGATAAGTTTTTCTTTAATAAGAAAATAGAAATCAATAACTACCTCAAAAATAATGGGCAAGTATATTTTTCAGAAAAAAATTAAACTGCAAAATAAAATCAGAAATTCTAAATGCAATATTTAGATTCCACATACCTCGATTTAACATTAAAATGAATTTGCCCAAGCCGCTTGATACTCTTTTCAAATTCATGATCTAAGCTTAAGCTGAAAGACAAATTAATGAATATTAAAATTTGGATAATTGTTAAATAGCAAAAATGAAAAATATTTTTAAAAATGCATCATTAGTCAAATTATTTAAGAAAATATTACACACTAGCAAAATATGAAGATCAATTATTTGATTTGATTAGTATTAGTGTTGCAATTTTAAGTTAAGATTGGGCTATTAGCTTCATAATTTTGAGCCTCAATCAAGTGATGAGAATAGCACATGGCATCCCACTCTCTAAATCTCCACACCTGTGTGAGGACTTTGAATCTCGACAGATTTAACACACATCAGCCTCCCCCCTTCTTTAAGATCTTCAGTGGCACCAGGAAAATAAAGATCAAGCACAAAACAAAAATGAAATGACAAAAAATATATATTTTAAACATCATTTGATGTATGATATTTTTAACATCATTCTCATTATATATAAATTATGTTTAGATTCGTAAATTTTTAAACATTTTTGATATTTTTATTCATTAGTTTTACTTTTTTACCACTTTTTAAAAGTTTAAGACTTTTTTTCTAATTGCTAAGTGAAAACGATATGAGATTTTATTCTTTCAACGATATGTAAAATTCAAAACCTAGCTACATAAAATGACTCCTTTACTTTAATCAATATTAAGAATGATTTTAAATAATTTACAACAAGCTACAAAATAATGAATAATTAAATCACACAATAATAATAATAATTTGTAGCTGGCAACAAGCATCCTTTTCTGAAGTAAAAGGTCAGATGATGAAGATGAAGCATAAAAGAGCATTCCTTTTAGATAAGTTTTATATGAACAATAAAGTTTAATAAAATTTGAAATGCAACATATACCCATCACTTTTTATTCCATAACAGGGCAATGATGGAATTGGAATGCTTCATGTCTTTGCAGTTAACCTAAAATTCTATTTCTGTTAAAACACTAGTAGAACATCACTAATTAGAAGCAATTGAAATAATTAAGAAATATGTGCAGTAGATGATGAAAGTGAGCTGATTACTATTATCTTTTTGTTGTTGTTGTGGCTAATGCCACCTGTCTGACGTAGTCAGAATGAGGCCCACGAAATTCATCGTGGCAAGGGGCTAGAAGTAAGCCTGTTGTTGGCCTAGGCCTTGAGCACCATACAGGTGACAGTACGAATTAGCTCGGCGAAATTCCCTGAAGGGATGATAGATGGCGACACCACCTATCTCCACCTCCACAATTTTGCCATGGGACCGGAGGGGAGGGAAATATTCTCCAGTCCCCTGCACTTGTGATTCAGCCCACAAGACTTTCGGACCCACTGATTTAACGAGCATGTACTCCGTGTGTACTCGGAGGGTATTTGGTGGCATCGGGCATCGAACCCAGGCCTTCCGGTCTGGTGTCCGATGCTTTAACCACCAGGCTACCCACGGTCATATCTTTTTTTTAATTCCATTAAATTGAAAAATTTTATGTAATGAGTTATGATAATGAATTATAAAGTTTTAATCTTCCTTTTTTCAGTAATAAAATATACCTAAGCAAACTCCTTACTTATTACTTTTGAATGTTCTATATTGTCCTTGAAGAAACAAAATTATCTAAATCAAAAACTCTCAAAGAGCACATCCATCTTAAAAAGAAAATTTTGTAACATGATGAAAAATGGAATTTAATTTGACACATATGCTTTTAAGACATCAAATGTATAACCTATTGAAACATGAATGTTTTATACAGTAACATGCTTTTAAGCAATTTGAAATATTTAATTGACTACATACTCCAAGTTAAAGGTTTTTACAGCTCCATCAATTATAGGAACTAAATGACAAGGTAGATCTTTACATTCTTCTATTTTCTTCAACAAGGCTGATGCACTGATAGCTAAATGAGGATTTTCTATCACAGACTCCGCATCTAAATGGAGGATTAACAAACAATAGTTTAACTTAAATATAAAATATTTACTATTAAAAGAATTTTGTATCAACATACCTTTTTTCATTGAAGCTAAATCTCGCTCATAATTAGTGACTCTAAACCTCTATAAAAAAAATTTAATTTTTTAACAGACTTAAATAATATTAATCAAAACAAAATAACTGTGATAGATACAGAAAAATTTAAATAAATAATTTATTTTGTATTTTTTAAAAATCTTTTATTAAACTTGACAGAATCAATTCCAAGAATTATAACTTTAAACAAAAAAATTCATTTTGATTTTCTATATTATTATTTTTTACAAATGTAGAATTTATATAACTGTATATTTACTGATATAAATTTTAAAACCTAAAAAAAAGCAATACAATTAAAGAACATATAAAAAAATTATTTTCCAGGACATGTCAGAAATATTCATACATATTAGTTTTAAATCCAACATTAGTAAATGAAGCATTGCGTTATTTTAAGCAATTACAGATTACATAATTGTATCACATTTATATGCCATATATTTTCAAGTTATATAAATATCTTCAGTAGTAAATTTTAATAAAGAAGCAAAGGTTAGAGCTATATTTAATTTCTCAGAATGTTTTTTTTAAAAAAAAACATTTCAAATCAACAAATGAAATTTCTTTAAAAAAAATGAGCTATTTCCTTCCTCAAATTATATAATTTTTTAAAACAGAAACATAAAAAAGAATGAATAAGATTGCTTTGAAGGCCTGAGATCTGACATTTGAAATAAAAAGAGATATGTTTATTTTTGATGCATTATCTCAGGAATTATTCAGATAGGTTAATCTCCAAAAAGTCTAAATTTTGTTATCCTTGTTTTAAGTTTTGTATTATAATTATTGCTGATTAATACATAAGTAGGATTATGGCTTAAGTTCATTATTTGGTTGTAACTCCCTTTTCGTCTTTTAAACAATTTTTGTTATTTTCAGGGACATGTTTTATTTAATGTTTTAGAATTCATATCAGTTTTAATATTTTTAAGGAAATGTATTCTGGAATCATAGAATATATTCTTAAATGTATTCTAGAATCCAGAACACATTGTAACATACATTCTTTTCATAAATAGAGAAATTTTACACAAACACCTTTATCTATTAAAATTAATATTATTTTTAAATTATTATACACTGCAGTTTGTAAAAAATGCAATACCATGATAGAATAATCAGAATTAAATGAGCTTTGCAGCAAATATCAATTATAGGATGTTACGTAAAATAGTAAAGTTTCAGAGCCATTGTACATGCGCGGCGTGCACAGCACCCTCTGAACTGATGCTGAAAGCGTATAAATAGAGGGCTGTAGCGAAACGTTGAAAATATTGCATGATTATTTGTTAGTGGAAAATGTTAAGTGAGACCTAAGTATAACTCCACGATGAAATAAGAAATTCCAACAACTTATGGAGTTTGAAAGGGGGAGGATTATCGGCCTTCGAGAAGGAGGATTTTCCTATCGCGCAATAGGAGCTTGTGTGCAGTGGAACAATTCCACAGTAATGTGAGTTTAGAAGCAGTGGACAGATGAGCATCGAACAACTTGAAAAACTGGCAGTGGGCGACAGAAAGTGATGTCAGTGCCCAACGATCGACACCTGCTCTGCATGGCAGTGAATGACCATATTGTTTCCTCCAGGCAGTTGGCAGCACGTTGGTCTGCTGCTAATGGTGTACTAATGTTGGCTTCGCCAATTCGTTGATGTCTGCTACACCGTGGACTGCATGCAAGGGTGCTTTTATACAGAATCTCCCTCATGGCAAATCATCGATGTCTGTGACTGCAATGGGCTCATGAGAGAGCCTGGCAATTGTCTTTTCAGATGAATCACGCTTCAATTTGTGGGACCATGATGGCTGCATTCATGTTAGACACTATGCCAGCAAACACTGCCTTCCAGAGTGTGTTATCGAACATCCCTGGAGTTATCTTTCAGAAGGATAATGCACGACCCACAAGTTGCAAAGACTGTTCAAGACTTCTGTTCAGCCCAACACATGCAACTTCTTCCTTGGCCTGCTTATTCGCTGGATATGTCACCTATTGAGCATGTGTGGGATTTGGTTGGTCGGCGTCTTGCTCATGATTCATGTCCTGCAGCTTCAAAAGATGAACTTTTGCTGTGCATGCAAGCAATATGGAATTCTCTTCCACAAGCAGACATTAAAAATCTGTTTGACTCCATACCATGTCATATAGCAGCACTTATTGCAGCGTGAGGGGCTACACCAAATACTGATTTCAGACACTTAATATTGTTTTTTTTTGCTTTGAAAATTTCGTCATTTATTTGTACTAATACAAGTCATCTGTGTATTAAATTTCATTTAATTCTGATGATTCCTTCATGGTGTTGCCTTTTTTTACAAACAGCAATTTGGATCACTGTGACAAGTTCTCATTACGTTTTATAAATCACTTATCACTGCTATCCATACTCAGATTATCAATAATATTTAGGAATAATATTTTCTTCTTGAATCAATTTAATAAAAGGGATCACAAACAAATCTCATTTTTGTTGGAAATTGTAAATATTTTTCTTTTTTTTTTCACTTTCAGTAAAAATTCCTAACAAAAAATAACACTTTAACATTTCAAGGCTTATTACTAGTAATATATATTTGGAGATTTATATAATGTTTTCAGTGTTTGTGGAGTATGTGTGTGTGTGGGGGGGGGGGGAGCGTGGTGTTTTTAACTTGTAAATATTTTCTTTTAAGTGTTTAAAAACTCTCCAAAAGGAAGCCTTAATTTATAAAAATTTTGAGAATTGAAATGAATGACAAATTATTCTATTAAAAAAATAATAAGGGATCTTAAAAAAATCCTTATGATGGCATATTCAAAACTGCAATAATAAATAATTAAAAAATTCTTTAAATGCAATAACATAACCTTCAAAAGACCCATAAATTAAGAAAGTAAAACAAAAATAAAACAAAAATATGTAAGCTATGCATATATATATGACAGATCACTAAAAGTCTGTTTTTCATAGTCATTTAATAAACACAATCCCATAATTTAATTAATTATAAATAAAAGTTAAGAGAAATAACAAGATAATAGATGAAATCACTAGAACATTATTTCTGTAATGAAATATAATGAAAAACAGAGGTTTTGAATTATAAAACTTTAATTTACCATTTGCTGTAAGTAATTTGTAGATTTTTCAGAAATCTCTTGTAATTCTTGTAAAAGCTCACTTTCTCTAAAAGAAAAAAAATTGCAATTATTTAAAGTTATTCAATATCACCTACCTTATTAAGAAAAAAAAAGCAGATAAGATTTAAGATTCTGCTTCATCAAGTCAATAAAAATATTTTGCATCAAGAAAGTCACATCACATCATCTTAAAATCAATAAACTTATTTTTCAATATTTCTAAAGGTAAATGACCCGGGCGGGGGGCTATATTCCTGAATAAAGACAAAATAAATTATAAAAGTTTAAGAAACAAATATTTCTCTTCTAAAACATGCAGCTTTGAAATTTAATCTAATACACCTATAATCAACTTTGAAATGAATATTTGTAATTTATATTTTCAGAATAATAAACTGAAAAAAAAAATAATAAGCAAAATAATTTGAAAGTGAATTTAAAAATAGAAAAAGTAACTTATATAGTTCAAGTTTTTCAAAAGTCCAATTAAAATTATAAAAAAGTTTTTACATTTACAAACTTACTTAAAACTTATAGTGTGTAAGTTTTAATATAAAAAATATATAATCAACACACTATATGAATTTTACTTAATATTAAACATTTTCATAAGAAGTCAATAAAAAAAAATTAGTCTACACTATAAGGGGTTTTTTTTACAAATTTTCAAACGAATATTCATTTGCTCTTTAAAAAAATTCAGGGTTTAGGACATTGATAATTATTTTTGACATTATTCTTTATCATTTGTGAGGAAACTAACATATATTAGGTTGGGGGAAAAGAAATCTATTATTTTTGCATGAAATTCAAGACATTATTTAATATGTTTCGGATTGTCTGATTTGGGTCAAATATGCACCGTTTCGTTGTATAATTTGTTGCCCTTTTAAAGGTAGCTTCATAATGCCTCTCTCATAGAAGTCTTGGTCCTTCTTGGCGAAAAACTCTAGTAATTGATTTTCACAATTTTCTCTTGATCATAATTTCTTATCACTCAGAAAGTTTTGCAATGCACAAAAAAAGGTGGTAACTGCTTGGTGCCAGGTCCGAACTATATGGAAGATGCATTAAAACTTCCCAACCAAGCTCTCAGGATTTCTGGCAAGTCACTACAGATGTGTGTGGCCTGGCGTTATCCTGATGGAGCACGACACCTCTTTTGTTAGCCAATTCTGGCCGTTTCTGGTCAATCGCTAGCTTCAAATGGTCCAGTTGTTGACAGTAGAGATCTGAATTTAGTGTTTGGTCATACAGAAGCAACTCATAATAAATGATTCCTTTTCAGTTCCACCAAATACACAGTAGAAACTTCCTGGCCGTTAGTCCTGGTTTGTCCACCGTTTGAGCTGCTTCACTGCGCTTTGACCACGATCATTTTAGCACAATATTGTTGTATGTGGCCCATTTCTCATCCCTAGTCACCATCTGTTTAAGAAATGGGCCGATTTCATTCCGTTTGGCCAAGGCTTGACAGATGGAAATTTGATCCATCATGTTTTTTGGTGTTAATTGGTGGGGCACCCAAACATCGAGCTTCTTTTTGAATCTAACTTTGTGCAAATGGTTTAAAACTGTTTTATGGTCAATCTTCAGCTCCTGGGCGGTGTTATGACTACTAACAACCGGTCAACTTCGATTATTTCTGTGATTTTATCGATATTTTCGACGACGGGCTTGCCTGTGAGAGGTGCATATTTAACATCAAAAATGCCTGAATGGAATTGACGAAACCAAAATTGCACATAATTAGCTGTTACCGCAGCGGCACCATAAACACCATTCACAATTTCAGCCACCTGGCTTGCATTTTCACCTTAATCAAAGAAAAACTGTAAAATGTATCGAATTTTCTCTTTATGGACTTCCATTTTTAACACCCTGTAACTCACAACTGAATAGACCAAACAAAAAACAGCAAAAGAATTTTTTTAGTGTGAAATGTCACCTTAACGAGTATAAATTTGAAATTGTTTGATCAATACTTCACAAGATATTGACACTACAGCCATCTACTGAAAAAATAATGGATTTCTTTTTCCCCAACCTAATATATATATTTCTCAAGCAATAATTATTTCTTGTAACACCAGAAAATGTTGAAAACAAATATGAATGCTTCAATTTTCTTATGATAGAAGAACACATAGTTAAAATGAATATTTATAAAAATTACCTTTCATTGCAATAAACAAAAGGTAAATATTTTTAATCATACTCCAGATTTAGGCATGAGTGTCATCAGTCTATGATGAGTAGCCCATACAGTTCAGAAACATAATAAAAGTTACAATGATTTTTAACAGCATTAGCTGCTGCCAAGTCTTTGAGTTCAGAAGAAGAAACCAATTGCATTAGAAGCATCTGTTTTGCATCACATAAAGAGAAAATTGGGAAATCTACTAAACTAGCAATTCTTAAATTGTGGTCTGTGTACCCCCAGAAGTCTGCAGCGCCTTTCTAGGGGGTTCGCGAAGATTTCTCGTTTAATGATATGATTTCTCTCTTTTACAGACTCTGAAAGGCCTTGTGGAAAAATTACAAGATGTGTCATCTTAGACTAGATCACTAAACTGCTCCCAATGACAAAACTCTACTAAAACATGTACTTCAATCAAGAATATTAATTCCGTTTTTTTATTGTTTGTTACTTCATAGTAATTACTACAACGTAATATTTCCAAAAAATACAGTAGAAACACTCATGCAAAGATTAGAGGGGGGAAAAGTATGAAAAATGTCTGTATAAGTAACAAACAAAGTCTTAGGATTATTGAGAAACCTTTAAATTGTTCAGCCATGCGTTGGGAGTCAGGGAAGGATATTCAAAATCTTGGGGGTCCATGATGTCAAGTTGATTTGTGTTGGGAGTCAGGGAGGGGTGTTCAAAATCTTGGAGGACTGCGATGTCAGGTTGATACATAAAAGAGGGCCCCGGCGATTGAAAGTTTAAGAACCACTGCACTAAACCAAATCTGTCCATGTAGACCATGAGGTAGAGTCCAGTTTTAATTCTAAAGTTAGCGACACCAACAGGTCTAGGCAGGTTACAAGGAATAAGACTTTCTATTAAAAAACCCCCTGAATCTTCTTCTGAGAATGAGCCTTAAATCTACTATTGATGATTCTTTTATTAGCCCTTTTATAGGTTGTGGAAGGTCAGAGTTTGTTCAATGTATTAGTCAACTTATTATCCATGATTCCACAATGACTTAGAATCCTCAGCAAGGTGACATTGCGACCACTATCCATCAAAGAATTAATCACAAGTTGATAGCTAAGAACAGGGTCCATGGTTTGAAAGTAGGACAGAAGAAATTGCTTTATTAAATAATACATATTTATTGAAATGAATATTTTTTGATAGCTTCATCATTGATTAACAGTGTATTTCTTAAGTATACAATAATAAAAGTAATTTCACATATAAAAAAGATTAATTCAATTAGGACAGAATCAAAATAATTTATTTAATGCTCGCTAAATAACGAAATTTCAAAATATGACAAATAATACAGACGGCTTTACAAGGTTAACATGGTTTGGTAGATTAATATCTTTTAAAACATTGGAATACATAACTGCACTGATTTGTTTATTAGATATGAGTAACTTGCAATAAGTATGTAGTCTACCTATATACTCTATAACAAAAAAAAATGATGCACCAAGAACGAGTTGTCCAACACAGACAAAAATTGGTAGGTAGAAAGATTATGCACAGAATAAAAAATGATTAAAGTTTCAGAAAAATTTAATGGTTTATTTCAGAGTTACATAGTTTCAAAGTAACAAGCTCAATAAGGTGTTGATCCACCTCTAGCTTAGATGCAAGCTGCCACACGACATGGCATAGAGTGATAAAGCACCTTGATGGCCTCCTGCAGTATTTCTTGACAAATTTGCTCCAATTGTCGGGCTAGGTCATCAACATTCCCTAGTAGATGCAGTAGTGTTCCCATCATATTCTAGACATGCTCGATTTGAGAGAGATCTGGCTGGCCAAAGAAGTGTTTGAGAAGCTGTAAGACAGTTCATAGCAACACGTGCCATATGTGGTCTAGCATTATCTTGCTAAAAAATAAGGTCGAAGTGCTGCTAAAGGAACGGCAACAAAACAGTTCTCAGAATGTCATCGATGTATTGCTGTTCTGCAAGTTGCCTCTAATGACAACCAAACAAGTCCGGCTGTCAAAAGAAATGACACTCCACACCATAACTTCTGGTTGAGAGCCTGTGTAGCATGCAATAGTGAAAGCAGGATCATTACGCTGTCCTGGACATCTCCAGACACGTCTTCGATGATCGTCAAGACACAGTTGGAAGCGGGATTTGTCGCTAAAACATTATATGTCCTCAGTCAGCATGATTCTAACCTGATCGATCCAAGCACCACTGTACTCTGGCTCGAAAGTGTACAAGCATAAATGGTAGTTGGCATAGTGGTCAGTATAAGTGTAAATTTCGCTCTATTAGCCATCTGTAAATGGTCATGGTGGGCACTCATGTGCGAGTCGCCCATCTGAAGGTTGATAACAATGAATCAGGTACTGTGACAGCTGATTCGAGAATCAATCTGTCCTCCCTATCTGCTGTGACCCTAGGTCGACAGCTACCATCATAATGTTGAAATCTACCATTGTCCACCCATTCTTGCCAGCATCTTCAAATAGCCACATTGCTTTGATCCATATGACGAGAGATTCTCCGATTTGTCCAACCAGCCTCTTTCAATCCAATGATACCACCTCTTTCAAACCCTGATAGTTGCTCGTAATGAGCTTGAATCCTGTGGCGAGGCACTTATTCAATCGTTGAAAGGTATCCTAAATCCCAATGCAAAAGAAGTTTTGACCATCAGACTGAGAATCACTTCTTATAGACACCTGCTGAGTGTGCAGTTCCGATGGGCTGTAGCTCCCACTATTCCTTCATTGGACATCAAATTTTAATCATTTGCATGTTTGGTACAAATGTCTTTGCATACAAAATTTCATTACAATTGGACAACTCCTTCTTGGTGCGTCGTTTTTTTTGTTTTTTTGTTATAGAGTGTATTAAGTATAAATATCTATACAAAGATGAATCTTTATACAGATAGTTTATCTTCAATACAATTAATGTGTTATACAGCAAACACACAACTGATAAGAGCAGATAGCAATAAACTAGTAAACTAAAAAAATTTCTCCCTATATTCTTCCAAGAAATATGTGTTTAATGGATGGCTTCTGGATATAATTAGAATATTTATTGAAATTTTTAGTTGTATTTCATTCCAAAGCAGTGTATACTTGCTACTAATTTTTAATTATAATTTGCTGATACAATAGAGCCAACAAAATTGATCATCAATGTTATTCTTTAAGTCTATCTAATTTCAATATAGTCTTGTTATGTATGAATGTCAAATTACATTCCATGACAAATCAACTTTTTAATATTGTCAACCTTATATATTGACTATTTGGGTTCAGAAATATACTAAATAAATAGGTCTCTTATAATGTGATAATGCTTGCTAAATTTGAATCGACTAAAGGAAGACAAAATTAAATTATCCCACTTTTTTATAGTTCTATCTCATTATAGTTCATAATTACCTTATAGTAGTTAGGCATCATATTTCACTACTAACTAAAAATCCTAAGACTTTTTAATGTAAAAAAAAAATACTTAAACACAAAACTAATTTCTTTCTGAAAATATGTGATTTTTTTTATAGAAGTTAATTAAAAATTAATAGTTATTAAAGATTAGATTAAAATATCAAACAACCAACTGAATCTCAGGAATATTGAACCTCATATTCAGTAAATTTATTGATGAGTTTATTGTTTAAAAGAAGTAACAGTAATAATAATTTTGCTGTAGTAAGTAGAAAATAATAGTCTTCCAAGTGAACTGTTTTTCTATTTCTAATCCTTATTACAAAAATAAAGAAGCTTTTTTTTCAGATTTTTGCAATAATAGGGAGAAATGGAAAAGGGAAGTTCATTAAAAGGGAGGGGACTAGTCCTCTTTAGAATATTATCATATATTTCTAAAAAAGTAAAAAAAATTGTCTTGAAATCTTGGAAAGAGATTTAAGCAAAAAAAAAAAAAATTAAGCTTACCTCATTTGCAAAGATGTATGTAATTTGTGAAAATAATCATGTACTTCTTTAACTGTATTGGATATGTCTACTTTCTCCTTTGGTATTGTTTCACACAGCAACTACAAAATGAAATAACACAAATAATTAAAATTAACTTCAAGATGCATAAAATTTCAAGAAAGAATGCAACCAAAATGCAAAAAGAAGATATATTTGAATTAAGTTAATTTTTTATCAATAAAATTTGCATGAAAATTATTTTTTAAATATTCAAAAAATTGTTGTTTTTCTTGTAATGTAGGTATCATTTAATCAAGCATATTTTTTTTCCAAATGTGCCTTAATACTATCAACAAACATGTATTTCCAAATAGCGTTTCAGTAAAAATCAAAAGTGGACAGAAGTAAAGCACAATAGCTGACTGTCTGGAAACACATGTTTGTATCTATCGCATGATTTTCAGCATAGCATTAATCAAACACTTCTTGGTTTTATTTAGTTAAAAAAAATTTATAAGGTTTTTAAATCAATTCGATGTTTAATGATAATAAAAAAAATCTCAAAAAGTAACTTACATGATCAGTGTACTTCAAATGTTTTTGCATGTGGCTGATATTTTCTAAACTACTTTTCAAATCCTCTGCACATGACTTATTCTATGAAATTAGAAAAAAAAAAAAAAAAAAACCATCACATTTAAAATAAAAATAGGTATTTGTACAACAAAGGAGTATCCACAGAATCTAGATTCTCCCAAAATACAAGTTTGTAACAAGCTATTTTAAATTCCATTTACAACAATAACACTTTCTTCATCAAAACATGGAAATATTTATATAGTAGCTTGATAAAATTGTTATTAGTAGAAACTATACTTTTAATTTGTGCAAAAAAAAATGTCAGGCCAAGAGAAACCAAAATCTCTCAGTAAAGGATATGACCTCCCCCTTATAGTAATCATAATACTTGCATGTATTAATCTCAAACATGTTTTCAATATGTATTTTGAACAGTTGAAAGATTATTTTAATTTGAAAATAATAACAAATCAATATTTGTTTCTAAAGAAAAAAATTGCAAAAATTAATAATTTATTGTGGGTCAGATGATACTAAATAAAAATTTATTAGCATTTTTAATATCAAAATAAAAAAAACATTGAATCAAATTTTAAAAGATTTATCTTTTAACTTTAAAAATTATACTTAAAAATATTTCAAAGAACAAAAATAGAAGAATAATTGAAGAAACACTGACATCTGTCGAAGCAATAATTATCTTAGCTTAGAATAGTAGGGAAAATTATAATTAAATTCATAAAACAGTAACAAATCTAAAAAAAAAGGGAAGTTTTTTTAAAAAATCATAAAACATATTACCTTATCAACAAGTGTTTTAACTTGATGTCCAACGTGATTACCCATGAGCATACAGTAACTACAAGTTAATTCATCATCTACTTCACAGTAAAATTCCACAGCTCTGTTTTCATGAGCAGTACAACCTTCTTGTACCATAGAATTATATCTATATTTATCAGGCAAAATAAAAATTAATTAAGTAATATCTTTAATACATTTATAAATTAAAATAAATATATTTCTAAAGATAAGTAGGATAATATGAATTTGAAAAGAAAAACACATAACCAAATACTTTTTTACGTTGATGATGATGATGTTGTGTCCATGACAGGACCAATCAGATAGTACAATGGGCCCCGGTGACAGTTCTGGGAATCTGTTCAATATTATCCACATAAAAGTTTTTTGACAAAAATAGGACCTGTATTCCTTGTAGAGCAGCAAGAATAGCTGGACAGTCAAAAATATGAACAGGTGTTAGCTCTGTATCTGAACACTTATCCCGATTCCTGTAAGTTCTACCATCCCTATTAATCTTCATTCTTCTGTAATGACCTGTTCTTAGCCTAGCAATGGTCTTTGCTATAAGGTGGTCTCCACTAATATTACAGAGCTGATGCTTTACAGGAATTGACTTCTCTCTCAATTTGAAATTTGTGACATCATTTGCATCTAATACAGTCATTATTCAGATTTCTAGTCTCTTTTGCCAGTTTATCCACATTTTCATTGCCTGTAATGTCAACATGGGTAGGCAACCATTGGAGAAAGCATACTTTATTTAACTCATGTAATCTAAAAAGGTGAGAGCAGATCAATAATCCATGAACCTCTCTTTAGAATTGCTTGGAGGGCTGTTTGAGTCACAAAAGATGACCTTTAACCCATTCTAGAATAGGGAGAGTCTCACATAAATCAAGAGCCTCAATTATCACTTGAAGTTCATAAGTGAAGCAAGAGGCAATGTCTCACCAGCACCAATAATTTATTGGTAGGTTGCATCACTTGGAGAGGTCAAAAATAACTTAAAAGCTTCATTTGAGAATGTTTCATCAGAAGAACTGCCTGTATAGGCAAACAAAATTTTTCTTAGGTTACTTATCAACAGTCTTGGGCCCTTTTGCCTTGATGACATCAGTGGGCTCACTCTTAGTATATGGCCCTAATAGATTTGGTACAATTGTGTTCTCAGGAAGCCCCACAGAGAAAACAGGTTCCTGATAAATAGAAAATTTGTTATATTCAAGGCCAAGGGGTATTCTAATTTCACTATCAAATTGCATAAAATATCTTTTTAAAATCTTGTGTTATTAAAATTATTTTCAAGGGTTCTCCTAGAAATGTGTTCAGGTGTATGACTTCTAGCCCTGTTTGTGAATTTTATCAAGTTATACTTCTTTCTTCAAAGTTATCAAGGCCACACACTTTTACGACTTTTAAGTTGATAGCAGAGAACACTACCCCAACAGTAACCTTTGCAGCTCTTGCCTGAAAATTATCTAGTTCCTCTAGTGTAGTCTTAGAAGCATGTGCCCAGATGGAAGAGGCATATTTTGTATAACAGGTCTTATAAGTGAAGTATATGTTATCTTTAAGGTCTTGGGACTGGCTCAGTAGTCTGTACCACAAAGGCTTTTAATTATCTTTAATTTTTTTAAAACCCTGTCTGCACAGGTGCTTGGTAAACCTTAGTACAGCATCTAGGATGATTCCTGTACACTTTTCCTATACATTTTGTCCACTCTATAAGTTTACCTTCAATGTATAACTTTGGATCCATCTGGGATCTGTGCCCCCTACAACACAGACAATAATTGTAAAGACACAGACAATTGTCTTTTTGACCTTGATCTTTAATTTTAAACTCTGTGTCTAATTTACAAATCCCATTAGTGAGTGTTGTAGCCTTGTTTCCGAAAAATCAATTTCCTTGCTAGAGTGCCAATTCGAAAAGTCATCTGCATAGCAGACGACTTTAGTGTCCTTATTCATATTGGGACAGATATTATTTACATAAAGCAAAAAAAAGGAGAGAAGGGGCTTAATATTGATCCCTGAGGAACACCTGCAGGGATTTTTCTGCTCTCAGATAAACATTGGTTATATTGTATTCTGAATTTCCTGTCTCTTAGGAAGTCATTTATCCAAATAAGAGTTTTTCTACGTACTAATATTACAAAAGTCTCTGTCTCCAAACTCTATCAAAGGCAAAGGACATATGAAGGAAGACAGCAGTATTCTTCTTTGGTAGTTATTCTTGAAAACCACACACATCCATTACTGATTGACAAAAACAAAACAACTGGTCCTCTGTAATGTTGTTTTCTGTGAGCTGTCTGATAAAAATTTATCACCTTTTTTTCCATTATGAATTTCATTATTTTAGAATGGATAATACGTTCCATCACTTTGCAGAGAGCGCTGGTAAGGGCGATTGGTCTGTAATTCTTACACTCCATACAAAGTTTATGAAAAATGTTAAAATGTAAAATAATCACGAGTTTACAATCTTAGGTACATGGCGAATTTTGTCTCAGGCATACAAAAATAACATGCTAAGTATAAAGGGTGAAAAAAAAGAAGGAAAAAAAACTTGAAACATTTCTTTTGTAAATGGAGAAAATGTAAATGATTTGTGTTGAAGCTTTATAATAGTAAATACAAGGTCTCAACAACATGATATAGCTCATCAATAATATATAAGACCATTGGTTACTTTGCTTACCAAACAGAAACCTTCAGAGTTTTAAAGTACTATCTTTAGACAATGAAATGAGTACACTAAACTCAAAAGGTTTAGGTAAAAAATGCTTTTTGAGTCTAATTTGAAGATGAATATAAATATAGAAACAAGAAATTTGGAGAAATTTACACTAAGCTAATTTTTATTGAATAAACTACAGAAATTTGCATAGGTTTAATGCAAACAAAAACAATATAAAAACTTTTCGCAGAAAAATCGATCACTGGAGAAATCAGCTCATCAGTTTTATATGGAAAAATGTTGTGGCAATATTACATAAGGAATGTGTCCTTCATTAACTACAACACATTCACAGTGTCGACTTTAAACTGCCCATTAAATTGTTGAACACTGATATGGGAAGCAACCAGACACAAAGTAACTCTTGTTCCAGTTCACGGACACTTAAGCAGCAGCAACACGCTGCTAGGTAGTTCCAGATATCCTCCTTCGAATTCAGATCTGATGATTGAGCTGAGTTCCGTTTGCTACTAACCATGATCATCAAGATAGTTCTCAACAACCAGAAGTGGGTGAGATCACACATCAGATCAGAATAAAATCATTGTCAATAGCAGGAGGATATGGACAGACACACTGATCAACGATTTCATTCTGATATCTCACAACTCAAGATTTCTTCCACAGAACACACAAGGTCACTGTGATTACCGAGAGATATCCCTAATCCAAACCATAATTCCACCACCTCCATAGCTACATCTTTCAACAATTTTGGATTAGTTGAATCTGGTGAGTTGTTCCCACCAGATCAGCAGATGCCCTGAATCACTCTTCAGTAAGTACAAAAGCCCACTGCTGTTTGGGCCAAGAAACATGTTTTCTCGCACGATATAAAAGAGCACATCTCTGTTGTCAGTTCAGAACACACATACAATTGTCTGATATAGACACCAGTATCATGAAAGATTTTTTGCATTAGTGCTTTGAATCACTCAGATTGAAAGAGCAAAAAATATGTCTATCACAGTTATTCTTAAGTAATGGTCAACCAGGGATACAAGTGTTTCTAAATAAAGAATTTTCATATTTGAATTGATCCCACCACACTGCAATATGCATTGAGATGTTTATCAGCATCAGCTTGTGACAACCTCATTACAGGAGCCAGTTTCATTCATAAAGTACAAAATCAATCCCATTATTTCGATTGTATACCCATGGATTTATAATACATTTCACAGAGGAATACAGAGTGGGAAAACACAGGGAGCCATGTCCCAGGCAGCACATATGCAGGAGTAGTCGAGCTGGCTTATATGCAGGATCAAACTATGATCTTAGATCAGATATCTATAAAGCAGGGATAATAGATGAAACAAACAATTCACTTTTCAGAGATTTCATTTCACTCAGAAGTGAGAATTCTATTCTACACTATTCAAATCCGTAGGTAAACAAACGTATCTTATGTATCTATCTATCTGTCTATGTTTGTGCGTCTATCTTCTCACGAACCGCAACACGCAAAAAACTCGCCGAAGGTACCAAAAGATTGGGAATGATCCGAGGAAGCCGTTTTGGCTATTTATATTCTGATATTTCAATGGGTTGAAAAGATATTAATTAAAAACCTTAAAACGCATAATTGTTTTACTCCTGTGGGCTGTTTATTCCGCTGTGCTTGGCGACGCAAAATGAAGAACGATGAAGGAAAATGTTTTTTTGCAGTTTTGACATTTTTAAAACAGCGATCTAATTTTTTCTATGAAACTCAGACAAAAAATAATTACAGAATAGGAAGGATCATTTATTTCGCCACAATACGGTATAACTTTTTCTATTTTTACGATTTTTTTAAAAATGAGTCAAAATCGATGCGATTTTGAAAAGGATTTCTAAATTTTTTCGAGTGAATTTCTGTTTGTGTTAATAAATCGATATTATACACTAAACAAGTTCATGCTTTTCTATTTTAGAATCATTCATTTAAAAATAAAATGCCAAAAACTTTTTTTTACGATTTTTCAAAAAATACTCAAAATTTTAATTAAACATTTAATAACTTCGTCATTTATGAAGATAATCACATTAAACTTTTTTTCCCGTGTGTAGAACAATATTATCCAAAATCTGTACAAAAATTGAAAAAATTGCTTAAAAATTACGGATTTTAAAAAAAATTTGTGTTTTTCGTCTAATACGCTTTTTTGAGAATCTATTACTACAGTATTTTTCTTACATTTTTTGTTTAAAAATTACTTTCGTTTTGCAATCGATGTGTGAAGTTTGAAAGCCTTAACTCAAAAATTATAAACCCTCAAAAAAATAATAAATTTAATAAAAAACATGATTTTACGGAAAGCCAAGGGTTTGGCGGGAAAAACCGGTTCTGCTTCATCACGTCCACTTCACATTTGCTCAGGGGCTACACTAGAAAAATTGGAGACTATAACAAATGAAAATCAACAAATTTGGAGAGTAAAAAAAAAATGCGAGTGAAAAATTAATTTTTGTTTCAATTTTTGCCATTTTTTCTTTATTAATGTTTATTTAATTTTCAAAATTATAAAAATGATTCCAGATTAAGATGAAAGTATATATTCAATACATTTCTGGGATTCATTTAAAATATTTATCAATATCAAAATTTATTCTCTTTCATAAAACTTACAGTTTACTTTAAAATAATGCCTGAATGTATAGCTTTTTTTTAATATTTAATCGCATAGTAAAAACGCAAAAAATTGCCCATTTCAATTTGAAAAACTTTTTGACAAATTCAGTTAAATAAGATAGAAAAAATCAAAGAACCATAGAAAAAATCAAAGCAATGGTCACATTATATATTTTTCATTACTAATTGCCAGCCTATTTTCTGTACTTCATAATGATACTTCAAGTATTTTCTTAAGTTATGCAAGTTATTTTAATTTCAAAATATTTTTTCCCTTGTATTACTGAACATTACATAATTTTGAAATATATTTTTTTTAAATTTACGTACCACTTCTAATAAAAATATTTTACACACATATATAAAATAAAAAAACAAAACATAATTAACCAGCTTTTTTAAAATGAAATAGCTGCATATTATCTTTGAAAAATATAATAAAACTGATAATCTTTCTTTCTTTTTTACATTTAAAACTACCTTTTTTTTCAAAAAAAAAAATTAAGACACTTTTATCAATTTTATTTTTTATGTTATGGATTTTTTATCATCCTAAGGAACCAACATTCTGTACAAAAACAGTTCATGCTTTGCTCTTAGAATAAGTCATTTTAAAAAATAAAATGCTGAAAACATTTTTTTTTTTACAATTTTAAAACTCATTGAAAAATCTATCAATATTCAAATTTATATTCCTTCATAATATTTTTAGTTTACTTAAAAGTATCTCAATATACACATTTCAAAAATTATGTTACTTTTAAAATTCTCCCTTTATTTCAAAGGACTTTTTACTCTACGTGATGTAATGTTCATGGCCCGATTGTCAGTGCACCTGCTTACCACGCAATCGCCCTGGGTTCAAGTCACGTGATTTTTTTTCAAATTCATTTAATTATTTTGATAATTAAATAAATTTATTTAAAAAAGGTTTACTGAATATTAAATTATATTTTAGAAAATTATTTTGTATTTTAAAAAATAAAATAATTACTGTAATTATGTAAATATTTATATCATATTTTATAAACATAATTATTAATAAATAATTTTGTAAAAATGTTATAATAAATATTAAATGATATTTTATATAAAAAAAATTAGTTACAAAAAGTTTTATATGATATATAGTATATTATAAATAAAACATTATGTAAAATATTATAATAATACATAATATATTATTATAATTACTTATAGAAAAAAAATATTTTATATATAACCAATATAATAAATAATATATATCTCATATTATATATTAATTCAATTATTTTATAATTTTTTTAAATATTTAATTTTTTATCAATAGATTTTTTTTACTGCCATTTTTTAAGCAAATGGTATGTCACAATTAATTGCTAAATGAATATTTTTATTCAATTTTATTATTTCAAAACCTAAGAAGGAAACTATTGTAAAGTAACAATTGATTAAGTAAATGAAAATACCAAACCCCTTTTATAGTTTTAAGTTCTAAGAAAATAACTATTGTTAAAATAATAAATATGCTTAGTGTTTTGTAATATATAATATCAGAACGTTTTCTTTGTTGCTTTAAATTAACATTTTTTTAAGTAAAAAAGTATTGTTTTCTGTAAATCATTAATCGAAATTTTTCAATCATTATGCATGGATTTCTTATAATTATGATGAATAAACCGTCTCAACTAAAAAAGTTCATACTTTGCTCTTTTAAAATCAGTGGCTTAAAAATTTCATACCAAAAACTTTATTTTAAATTCTTTTTCAAAAAATGCTCACAATTTTAATTCAACATTTAATTGTAATTTAATTGATTTTGTAATTTTAAAAATTCCTACTTTAAATCACAGATTTCATTTTTGATTTTAAAAAAAAGTTGAATCCCCTTTGATTTTAAACACATGCTACTTTCAACAATTTAAAAAATGCTCGAAATAATTTACTGTCCTATTAAAAATTCACACGATAAGTTACACTCATGATTCATCTCTACTGTAAAGTCAAATAATGGTCTGCATTCTTTCTTGTCAAAATTTGTTGCTCACAAGAACAGTCTTTTTCCATTCCAGACCAAAATGCCATGTCATTTGAAAAGAAATAAAAAATTTTTTAATATAAACTGATAAAAAAAACTTTTTGATTGTAAATAATTTGTTAATTGAAGGTTTATTATTCATTAAATAAGGGTTTTTCCTTCATTTCCTCATTTTAATTGAAAAAAGAGAAAAATTCGTTTAGGGATACGTTATGTCGGTGTGCATCGTCTATTATTTCGGATAAAAATACATTTTAGAGACATTTTTAAAACTAACTGTATGTAACAATTGATTGATTAATGTAAATCACGTGTGCGGAAATCTATTTTATTATTTTGGATTCTTACAAACTAACTATTGTTAAAATATAATGAAAGTTTTTTTTTATCTTAGCATCAGAATCGCTTCCTTTTCAATGCCTTAAATTAATTTTTTTTTTAAATTTAAGCAGTATTGTTTTTTTATAAATCATTGATCAAAATTTAAAGATAAATCTTATATGTGGGGGGGGAGAGGGAAAACAGTTTCACACTCAAAAATGCCACTTAACGCCAGGCTTTAGAGAGAAAAGAAACGTGTCTGACAAGGAAAATAAGTGGAACAAATTTCGAAAAAGGGAATTTTAATGGCATATTAATATAGGAATCCCACCCACCCCTGGACGTGCTGATATTGAGAAGAAAATATTTATAAAAGTAGAGAAAGCTCATGCAAAACGCAGGGCCATGCACTCACATCGTACGTGTACACCCCTGCACAGAAGTGCTGGTGTCATGAAAGAAGGAGGAAATTAATATGAGGATTACGTTATACATTCGGTAAAAGCCCGTGCAACACCGGGCCATGCAGCTAGTTTAAACAATAACAGGATGACAAACTTCTTAGTGGAGCAGGTCCAAACCCTTCCTTAAAAGTAGACCAATTTTCTTGCCCTAAGGTCAATGTTTTTCATTACTGATGTCAACATTACTACTCCCTGAAATAGGGAATATTCCTTTTGAGGTGTCCAGGGTCACTAGCAGGTGGTATGTCATCAGTATAAACAAGAACTTCAATAAGATCAAAACACTTTTCATCACCAGCATTATAAATCGTCCAATTGCTTTCAATTTTAAATGGCACCCTCAGGACAGGAAAGTGTCCTCTTTGTTTTACAGCCAAATACATGATGGCACTTTAAATTCCAATTGGGACCTTCACTTTTAAGTTACAGCAGCAGAAGGCCATTCAGATGCTCTCCCTGCTTTTTCTACAAAATGCATGTAATTACAAATTACAGATAAAACTTTGTACTGAAAGAGTTTCTTTTACATCAGAAGAAATTCTTTTTATGGATTAAAAATAACAAAACCTTTACAGAATTTTGTTAGTTATAATAATGTCAAGTTTACTTGTTTTATATGATTCATTGAATACATATGAGTGTTGAGGTAAATGTTTGTCTTGTTTATTATTATTATTTTTTTTTTTTACTTTTCAATGATTTTAAGGTTTTACCTTTGTAGAATTTATTAACAATTGGTAATTTAATTTTATGCATGCAATCCATTTGTGATAATATTTTTAAAATTTTTTATCATGCCTTTGTTTTGTTACAGCACTTAGTCATTAAAAGAATAAGAGGAAGAGGAGCATTGAATCAAAAAAAGAAGAGAAAAAAATCCCAAGGAGGAAAATATATATAAAAAAATAATAATAAAAAAGATTAACTAAAGTTTGTGAAAGTTTCTTCAAAGATGCTCAAATCTGCCAGGGTCAACAAGTAAGAATTCTTCAGAGGCCAACTCTGCTCAAAACTAAAAAGATGAAGTAATACAATTAAATAACACTGATGAGTTTCCAGGACTTGTAATTGATTATAAAAATTTGTCAGCTTCAAGTACTTCTGATGCAATTGCAGAGATTGTGACATTATAAAATGTAACCACTATGAATTGGGTCAGACTTTGTCAGAAAAGATAATGGATACCAGAAAATATAGATTCAAGCATACAATTGTAAAAATATGGAGAGGTGTTTAAATCATTCAGCACATTAACACAGACTCTGCTGATTAACCACCAGTACCATGCAGGGTTCAATCAGAATTAGACGCAGACACTATAGCACTGAAAGTAATGACAAGGAGGTGACTAATGCAATAATGTTTTTGGTGCACGCTGACAAATAGCAAAAACGTTTTATGAGCTTGGATGGCTTATTCTCTTTCTAAAAAAATTGATTTTGTTCCTGTAGTTGTTCTTTTGAGAATGCATCAAAATTTTACTCCTCTGATGGGTTTAATACTTATAGGAAACTGAACCCCACAGTCAACCATGAATCAAGAGCTACATTCAACCAAAATTTTTGCAAATGGGAGCATTTGAAGACAAGACTTCAAAAAGGGTAGATTATTGATAAAGAAAAGAGCGAGATATCGGCAAATGAAATTTAAAAAAGGGAATGAAATTCTAACCAGAATATTTGATATAATAAGATTCCTAGCAAAACAAAATTTGATGTTACATGGCCAAGGAAAAAAATGACACCAGTGCCAGTTAAGGAAATTTTTTAGAACTAGTGCAACTATATATAGGCAAAGTACAATATTGTTCCTTGGGAATATTTAGAAGGAATAAAAACATGCCTAAAAATTTCATTTACTCATATGTCACCATAAATTCAAAATAAGTTTACAGAAATTTTAGGGAATAAAGCTCATCAAAAAATTATAGGTCAGGTTCAAAAGGCCAAGTATTATTCTATAATATCAACAGTACTTCAGATATTTCCAACAAAGATAAAAAACAAACCATCTATTACGATACGTGATGGTTGAGAATAAAGTATGATTAATGGAATCTTTCATAGCATACCTGCTAACTTTTAAAAATGACAAAGCATAAAAAATGTGGAATCGATATTTTGAGCAAATTCTTACAATAATGCATAAGCAACATCTTAAATTTTATAAAACAATGTATAAGATATACAAATATTTTTTTAAATACAAAAAAAAATTTACAACAAAAATATTTTAATGAGCACTAATAGTACATCTTTTGTATCAACTCGATTTATGAAAACTCATGCACATTACGGTAAATTTAAAGGCATATATATAGAGTAACATACAAAGAAAGTAATGACAGTGTAAAGATGTTTTTATAAAAAAAATTCTAGTGAAATTATTACTTAAACTTTAGCTTATATTAAATGAAAAATGTACACAAACAGTATAAAAAAAAACAATGATCCAGTTAGAAGTTAATATCAATCAATCATGACCAAGGAATAATCATCAAGTAAATGAATGCCTTAAAATTTTTTATTCCTTATTGTGCAAATGTTGAAGGTTTTATAGATAACAATATATCTTCAACCATATTCTCAGCTTTTAAAGACACAGAAAGCAGAATTTTTTCCGATGTTAAGTTTATTAAATGAGACAAGAACAACAAATAATTAAGTTCTTCGTTTTTCTCCTCATTAAATCGATAGTTCCATTTTTCCCTAGGATTACTACAGAATTATTTGTCATAAGTGAAACTAAACATTCAAAAGGTATCCATGTTTTTTTAAAAAATATATCCAATGAAATTCACAATCAATATTGGAACTGCAAAAAGGCCATTTTAATTTAAGACACTTTGCAGAATCAAAGTGACCTCAATAAGATATAATTTGGAGTTAGTATAATTACTGCCATCACATGCCTGCCGCAAAAGGACATTGTTTCTGATGTATTAAAACATATGCTCTTTCTGACTAGATGATGATGGGTTTGGTGTTTTATGGCGCAAGAGCCAGTTTTGGCTATACTGCGCCAAACATTCATAGGTCTGTGGTCTGGACGGGAAAAGAAGAAATTGGATGACAAGATGGAGGGTCGAAAATAGAGAAGGATCACTGGGGTACCCCGGGGTCGTGACACCCGTGTTTACCAAAGATAGTAAACCCCTTGGGAAAAGGAAAAGATCACTAGGGAAAATCGGAATTGTGACACCTGTACCCACCTAAAGAAGGTGAGCCCCCTGAGGGGTCTTTCTGACTAGAAGCTGGATCATGAATCACAGCAGATGTTTCAGTCCTTATGCATCTGGATTGCTTGGTAATGTTAGACTTTGGAAATATTTTCTGAAAAAGAGCACTAGCATGATCGGCTGCAATCAAATAAAACATTACATTCTGCAAGAAAAGATGTGTGTGTGGTCAGTCAGATTCAGTCCTGTTGACATTTGATTGGACATAATGCTTTAAAAAACTATCCAATTTTGAGAAATTGTTACTCAATTTCTCATTTGCAATGACCTTTGGAGTTTTTGCATAACATGCAAAATATCAGCTGAAATGACAAATGCCTATGTCAGTTTGGATCACATTGACAAACAGTACTTGCATGTGTGTGGTTAATACAAGAACAATAAACTTGAGTGAACTATATTTGATATATAGAATGCAAACATTAATTTATTAGATATATTTTATATATTCATAATTTTTAAATATAGCATATTTATATACACCAAACTATGCATATTCTAAAACTGAATAAATATTTTAAAAAAATGATAGTATACACAAAAATCAAATTAAAAAAATGAAGAGCTTTTTATGTGATTAAAGTATTTTATCAGAAATAAGAAAATATAATGTTTACACATTCTAAAGATAATTAACTTATTTAAAAAAAAAATATGAAAGGGACATTACTTGACCACAAGATATTTCTTTCAAAAAAGGTTATTTTTTCTCTAAAGCCACAGTTCTTAAACTGTGATCCATGCACCCCTAGGGGTCCACAATGCCTCTCTAGGAGGTCTGCAGAGTCTCTCATTTAATGTTAAATTTTCCCTCTTTTACAGACTCTGAAAGGTCTCACATGGAAAAATAGAAAGACATGCCATACTAGACTAGATCACTAAATTGTCCCCAATGGAAAAACTCTGTTAGAACTTGTAGTTCTTTAATCAAGAATATTAAGTTGGGCAGGGATGCTTAAAATCTTGCGGGTCTACGATGTCAGGCTGATACATAAAGAGGGCCAGGGCAATTGAAAGTTTAAGAACCGTTGCTCTAAAGTAAATAATTTTAGTCCAAGATATAACTTACATTTCAGCATAAATTTTTTCACCTTCATGTTTTTCTGTGTCCTTATCATTGTGATGCTACAAATATAAAAAAAAATTAATACACAATATTTACTAAAAAAAGACCACCAGAAGGAGAAAAAGTTCAATACTTAACATGAGTATAGAATAAAAGATAAAAAGCTTACAAAATTGAAAAATAGAGAAATTTAGCAATGTAACAGTATAAAACTAAAGAATGAAATATTAAAATTTCTCCAATCAGTATTAATTTAAAATATTATGTTTTAAGACAAATAAAAAAAAATTATAATTTTCAAAACAGATTTACAAGTCAAATGCTCTTACTTCTTTAAAACAGAGACTGCAGTAATTTAATTCACATTCATCACATTGCCAAAAAGCTTGATTCTTTTTGCAACTCCCACAAACAAGTGTAAATGCTGTAAAAAAAATATTGTTAAATTATTCAGAGTTCTAACTTATCAATCCCACATAAAGATGGCAGGAAAAACAAAATATTTCAGTATTTTTTTAAAAATTCATACTAACATTTCAAAATTATGATTTTATTAATAATAAAGTAACTTATAGAAATGTCACATGTAATATTGAAATGAACATCTCTCTCAGAAAAAAGTGATCTTGATAAAAAAGATACAGACAAAAATTAGTCTAAAAGAAAATGTATTATATCAGCCATTTTCAAGCTGGGATATCCATATACAAATTATTTGAATAGTGTGATATACAGATATTTCTAAAAAAACATCAAACATTCTTTTTGCAATAAAATTTCTCTTATAAAGCAATATCTGAAATGCACAAACTAAACTTAAAGTAACAAAAATACATACTTTATAAGCCATCTTCTCTCAAAAGTAATTCCAAAAATGGTACTTATATAATATACCATCAACACCATTCTTGCTAAAAAAATTTGTCAGAAAATGGTGTGATTTTACAAGTAAAATAATACATTAGTTGTTTATTTTGAATACTATGAGACCATCAGGAATTTTTGGGCTAATGAAATGATTGGCTTTTGTTTACAGGCACCAATATATTCATGGTTGTTAGGATAATACATAAGTATTCAAAAAGCTTATAGCATGAGTTAATGGTGTCACCTCTTTGAACTTTTGCATTCTATTACATTTTTAGTGTATTAAAAAAAATCAATGAATTATCATTATAAAATGGCATTTTGTCTTGATCTGGAAACTTTGCTCAACACACAATGCAGCTCTGTGGAAATTAGTGCAGTCAAATATAAATGATCTTTAAATAATCAAAGAAACACATCTGCAGATTCATTCTAGATAGATTTATGCAAAGCTTTTAACTGAGTGTTTTGTTTTAACTCAACCTGTTATGCTTGTCTTTCACATTTTATACAGTGTGCTTTATTTTCTGTATTTTTAACAACATACAATTAAGCAAAAAAAATAGATTGATGCAATGCAATTATACAGTAAAACCCTTCCTAAAAAAAGGAAGGGTTGATTACCATTCAGTAAGAAAATTAAGGTACCAAAACTCACTTTTCTTCACATTCAATATACAAAATATGCATATGGCTTCTACCTCTTACCTAATTCTTTAAGTGACTCTTCATTTTTTTGCATTTTAAGTTCACAAGATGGCACCATTTTCACTTTTACACTAGAAATACAAAACATTAATAATGAGAGACAGGTAGCTTCATGTCTATACAAACTTTAAAAAAATGTAGTTTTCCCCTCAGAATTTCTTTAATTAAAAAAAATATAAAAAGGGATTTATCTTAAGTTAAGACTAAATTCCTCAAATTCTTCACACATGAATGATCAGGGGGAGGAGGAATGTAATTCCAGGGTCCTTAAAAACTTCTAAGAATTTTATTCAAATGTACCTCTTTGTCACATCATTCAATTGAAAATCTATAAATTTTCAGGATCAGAAATGAATGAAAATCTATATGATTTTAGATGTCATAAAAAAATTTATGACATCTAAAATCGTATAGATTTCATTGATTTCTTTAATTAATTTTACCTAAAATATATAAAAGTATACTTTCTTTCTCTAAACTTTTTTTTTAAAAAAAACTTCTTTCTCTAATTCTTATACTTACAATTTCATTCATTTCTATTAGTCATACACTATAGAAACAACAACATATGATGTACAACATATGTATCATCAAGTTTTAAAGGTTAAAGTTAACATTAGAAATAAAATGCTACTGTTTAAAACCTGTAGAATTTTAAATTCCAGTCAAAATAAGAAGACAGAACCTGAAAAGGTGCCTCTCTTCAAACACTTATATTAGAACATGTTAAGTCTTTGAAGTTCCAAACAGTTTAATTTTGTACAATTCATAACATACAGATAGCTGGGGAATCAGAATTCAATAAAATGCACTCCAGAGGTCATAAAATGAATGATTTAATCTCTTGTTAATATAATGTACAATTTTTCAGTATCAGAGAGAAAAAAATGGGTTAAACAATGCAGAAAGTTTTAACTCATTAAAAATCATACAATGATACTCTAAACAGAAATACCTAAAGTTTTTAAATGCATCCAAGCATGAAATAAAAACAATAATGACATTTTTTACCAAAAAATTTTGCTTTAGTTTTTAGAATGCTGCAAAAGATGCAGCAACATTCAAATTTTGTATGGAAATATTAAGCCCCTTCACTTACAATACAAAGTTCAATAATTTTAACCACAAATGTTTATTTGCCACCAATTAAATATATTTCCCATCTTTTTCACCAAGATTCACCAAGACCATTTTAATACCTTTTCCCATCATTTCTTAAATTCCAAGATACCAACAGTTGAAAAATATATTGTTGCAAATAGTGGCTATGTAATGAAACTTTTTTTACACAATCTGTGCACATTTTCAACTTTTTGCACAGTCAGATGTTTTCCCATCCTTGTTTTAGAATGGCCTGAGATGCTACAAACTAGCCAGCAAAAATGAATCTGAATGTATAGTTTTAGTGCCGTATTTTCCTGTATATAATTCGTGGATTATGTGTTAAAAAAGTTTCAAATTTCGCTGTGTGTATTATACACTACCACAGTTTATCTGAGAAAAAACATTCTCCACCAGAAAAGCTAACAATAAAGTTTTGAAAGAAATGCCGTTTATGTTTTATAAAATAAATAATAGATGATGCTTTCATGACTCGGATGACGTATTTCAGTCATAACTAATTTTTGTCTGATTACATTCAAAAACGAATTTGATTCCTCAGAAGAAAAAAACAGTTACTAGTTGCTGGCACCGTTTCCAATTTTCTCTTGGCGAGAGCTATTACGTCCTTTGAAAGTCTTCATCATGTTGAAGCGAAAGCGTTAAGTTACACTGCAAACTTCAAGTTAAAAGTTATAGAGAAGGCTACTGAAGTCGAAAATCAGGAAGCTAACAAGATTTTTCAACGTTGACAAATTGAATATTTGTCTGTGGAGAAAAAACAAGACCAACTTCGAAAATTGTGATCAACATTAAAGAGCCAATCATTGTGGAAAACCTCACTGGCCAAAATTAGAGGAAGAAATAAATAAATGGATTAACAAGATTATTAATAAATAAGAGACAATGGGAAAGCAGTCTCGATCTTAATTTTTTTGCTGTTAACTTGCTAAATTAAAAAAAAAAAGAAAGATTTTTTCTGCGTGGAATGTTTTGTTTAACAACTCAAAACATAGATGGCAGTAGAAAAGAATTTTTTTGTTTTACTGAGATTATTGTAAAAAATATTATCATACATATTTAAAAAGATGTTTCATAATAATTTTTTTTCTGTATAATTCCTTACTTCTGTTTTTAATTGTGCATTGTATATTTTTTATCTTATATGACACTCATTATTGGCAGTTTATATTTTGGATTATTCATTGTAAAAACTACCACGGATTATACAATGTTTTTTTTTACTCGAAAAAAAGGCTTTGCAGATAATACGCTGATGGATTATATACAGGAAAATATTGTATATTAGTAAGTAAAGATGCAACTCATATACTAGGACAAAAGATGAGAAATTCTGAATTTTTCTGAAGCATGAAACAAAATTTTATAGGAATGATAGTTATAGGATGAATAATTGTTATCTGCAATACATACAATAAATTTAACAATTGAGAAATTTTGTTGCTCAGATAACTGTCATTCTTTAAGGATTTTTAATACAGGATATAAAAAAAAGATTTTAAAAAATTGTAAAACAATATTCAAAGTAGGAAAATTTAAGTAACATTTTACATTTTTGTGCCCCAATAAATTTAAGGAAACTAAATGGAAGCAAATTTCAATTAAACAAAAAAACATGTGCCAGGAAGTTTTTAAGGTCATTAATTGATATTTATAACTTATGGAAATTATAAATTTTTGTTAACTTTTCTTAGAGGATACCTTTGGTGCTAGATAAATAATAAACGCATCTGAGCAAAAAATTTCTTTCAATCATCTTTCAAATTTATGAAAATTCAAAGGAGTTAAAAGGATTCATCCACTTACTTAAAGTATGTAATAATTATAAGATACCAAAATGTCATTTAATTTACAGAAAAAGTTACCTTGACACAGGATTTTTCAGGTTGGCACAAATAATACCCAATGCATAAACATCAGGATGAAATTTTATAGGTAAATCATCAGCATTTAAATTAATAATTTCCTGCAAAAGAATATATCATATTATGCACAAAAATTTTTATTCATATTTAATTTTAAAAAAACATTTTAGTTTTATAATTCCATTTGATATTCTATAATACTGTTCATTAAAATGAAATTTAAATGCAAAATATGGGATTTTTTTTAAAAAAATTGATAGATAACAAATTATGCAGCATAATTAGTGCTGTGCTTTCCAAAAATAACATTTCACTTATTATTATTGTTAAAAATGAAAAAGGTTTAAAATGAATGCATTATAAGTTTTTGAGGAAATACTAAAATTGCTTTCTCGTTGCATGCTTTTCTATTTAACTAAATAATTAATACGTCCAGAGCTAAATGAGCTAAAACAATGAGTTGTTTTGTATATCTTTCACAATTTTATGTCAAAAATAAATTTGTGCAATAAGTATTTCAAAGCTCATCTCAAATTACCATAACAATTAGCTTTATTTGTTAAAGTAAGCAGGTTTTAGAAAATTTTATAAAATATCAATTTTAAACACAGAACTAAACAAATGACATTCAAAATTAATATCTTGAGACTATAGGTTGCAAGATTTCAAAAATTTCTTTTTATTTATATAAACAAATATTAAGTACACAAATTAATCAAAACATACATTACTGTATGCAAACAAAATAATCATGACGTTTTTGCAAAATCACCATGAATTTCAAAGAAAAAATTATAAATGTTAGAATCTGAAACTTGAGAATGTAATATACATAAATGTGTGTGTTTTTGCATAAAAACAAATACTACAAATAAAAAATTTTTAAAAGACATATTTATTACTTTGCATGTTGGACAAGGAAAGCTCTTTGATTTCTTTTCTTCTGAAAGTAAACAACTTTCACAGATTGTATGACCACAAGTTAAGATACGAGGGAATTTTGTCACATTGTGGAATCTTGAAGCATCTAAAATTATACAATTATAATTTAAAAATTCCTTATGAAATATAATTTTTATTTTTTTTACGTACACTGAATAATTAAACATACAATAATACTTTATTATATGTAAACACTCAATTTACATAAATTCACAGATATGTAATTTTTTGCTATGCCCGGCAATAATCAGAAATGTCCCATTGAAATTTCATTTCATGATGAGATATTACTTTTGTTATCAAATGGAGTATAAGTGAATTAAACAAGACAAGAATTATATCACTTTCTATTATTCAGTAAACATGAAAACATACAGTGGGTCACAAAAGTGTTCGTACACTTGCAATTTCTTATAAAATTTAATGTTTTCGACTAATAAAAATCAATATATTGTAATTGTAATTTTTTTATGACATCTGCAACTTGTTCTTAATGGAATGACATAATTAATTTTTTAAAAATAGTATAACTATTTTTTTAAAAAATAATTATCAAAAAGCTACTAAAAAATTATGCCACAAAAGTCTTCGTACACTTAACAAAAATCTCACCTTAGCTTTAAATATTGCATTTCTTTCTTAATTTAGTACTCAGTAGGATATCTTTTAGAGTCCACAACAACTTTTAAGCATCTTGATATAGATTTAATCAGTTTCTTGTAATTTCTGCATCAATTTTCCACCATTCTTCTGTGATTATTGTTTTTACTTCACATTATGCATTTATATGTTGCGTTTTCTTTCTTTTTTTTACATCAAAATCTCATCAAATATGTTCTACTGGGCTAAATAAAGTGATTGAGGAGGTGTTTTCATAATTTGGGACAGTTATAGAGACACCAGTGGTGTACATTGAGAGCAGTGCACTTGGCGTCATTATCCTGTTAAAAAATAAAGTCGTTTCCAATATCCAAATTTTGGGTGAATAATTTAAAATTTCTCCTTAAAATATTTAAACAGAGCTCATGATTCACAATATCAACAAAAAATACCAAATTACCTAATTCTGAGGCCGATTTACACCCCCAAGTAAGAACACTTCTACCTCCATGTTTTACTGATCCAACTAGATTCTTGGAATTAAGTTTTAGAAAATTCAAAATTGACAGAAAATTGATTAGGATGGCAGACAATTCAACATTTTTGGTTCCAATGGGCCTATAATAGCTTGTAAATGAAAAAATAAGGAGTTTAATCCCATGAATTTATGTAGAAAAAGAACTCTTTCACTTCCATGCTTCAGCATGGAAGAAGGTGTTCAGGCATGGAGGTGTAAATTGGCCTCAGAATTAGGTAATTTGGTATTTTTTTATGGTATTTTGAATCATGAGCTCTATTTAATTATTTTAAAGAGAAATTTTAAATTATCTGCCCAAAATTTGGATATTGGAGACTACTTAATTTTTTAACAGGGTAATGAATCCAAATGCACTGCTCTCATTGTACGCCACTGGTGCCTCTATAACTGTCCCCAAATTATGAAACCACTTCCTCAATCACTTTATTTAGCCCAGTAGAACATATTTGGGGAGATTCTGATGTAAATAAAAAGGTGACAAATAAACAAAAAATGTGAAGTACAAACAATAATCACAGAAGAATGGAGGAAAATCGATACAGAAATTACAAAAAACTAATTAAATCTATACCAAGACGCTTAAAAGTTGTTGTGGACACTAAAAGATATCCTACTAAGTACTAAATTAAAAAAGAAATACAATATTTAAAGCGAAGGTGAGATTTTTGTTAAGTGTACGAAGACTTTTGTGGCATAATTTTTTAGTAGCTTTTGATAATTAATTTTAAAAAAAATAGTTATACTATTTTTAAAAAAGTAATTATGTCATTCCATTAAGAATAAGTTGCAGATATCATAAAAAAAATTACAATTACAATATATTAATTTTTATTAGTTGAAAA
>BMAV01006591.1:306875-362810 GCA_019973955.1 Trichonephila inaurata madagascariensis | reverse complement strand
CGAATTCATGATGCGCTACGATCGGGCATCGAGGCATACAAGTTTTGTATGATGTCTTGAGACACTTCGTTCCATATTTGCTGTAACCTTGTCTCTAGTTCGTTCAAACTCGTGGGATACCCAACTCGCCGTCCCAATTGATCCCAGATATGCACGATTGGAGACAAATCTAGGGATCGGGCAGGCCAAGGAAGGGTAGTAACAATGCGGAGACAGTCTTGTGACACCCTTGCCGTATGCGGTCGAGCATTGTCTTGTTGAAAAATGACTCCTGGAAGCCGTTGCATGCGTGGCAACACATGTGGTTGCAAGATGTCATGGACATACCACTAGGCTGTCATGGTGCCATGGATCAATACTAGGGGTGACTGTGTATTGTAGGCAATAGCACCCCATAACATCACACCAGCTGTGGGAGTGGTGTGTCGCTGTAAAGTAAAGGCAGGATTGAGGCGTTCACCAAGGGGTCTCCACACACGAACACGATTGTCATTACTGCTGAGATTGAATCTGGATTCGTCGCTAAAGACGACTTAGTTCCCTTCCCCTGCAGTCCAGTTTCCTCGTGCACGGCACTACTCCAAACGGAGGCGTCGATGGGTGGGTGCCAAGGGCAGTACACGTAATGGCCGCCATGATCCCAAATGTCCTTCAGCCAGCCGCCTTCGTATGGTTCGAGAAGACACAGGGGCCCCTAGTGAAGACGCTACCTGTGCCTGGATGGCGGCCGATGAAGCAGTTGGATGTACGCGTGAATTTCTTACGATGTGGCGGTCTTCTCGACGACTGGTCTTTCGAGGGCGTCCTGAGCCTGGTCTTCATGTAAAGAACATTTCTCGGATCCACTGGTCCCAACACCTCCTCACAAAACTATAAGAGCAGCCTAATTGATGATTTACTCGCCTAGCTGACCACTCAGCTTCAATCATGCCGATGATTCTCCTTCCCCTCTCTCAAACTGCGACAGCTGCTCATATTGTCTTCGAAAACGACGTAATGGCATGTCTACCTCGGCTGTTTCCTTGTAAACGATTCAGCACACTTACACAAGCTTTGGTTACCTGTTTTATACTCCACGGAGAACGACGTTAAACATCCTCTACCGGCTATACATAATGCGCAGTCACTCTGCATTTCTAATCATTTGCATATCTCCCCGACATGTACCTTCATGCCAAATTTCGTTACAATCCCGCAATTATTTCTTGGTGCTCTAATTTTTTTTTGTCCATGAATGTATATTCAGTCTTCAGCAAAACGCGCCTACAGAAGTTATGACTTCAAAAGGTCATTCAGAGAGCTCAGGCTTGAAAGAAAAAATTTACTAATTGTTTTCACGCTTTGGATGAATCCACTGACTCTAATTATAATCTACTCATTTTATTCGATAGTTATTTAGTTTTACCTGCACTGCAAAACCTCTCAATCAAGTCTTCTAAAGTAATCCAAAGACTGGCCTCTAAGACAGACATTCATCCATATTTTAATACGCAGTTGGTGTTTCTTTGGATTCTAAGACACTCAAAAATTTTTTGAAATGAACAAGTGGATAAAACCGCTAGAGTCTCGTAACGGAATTTGATGTAAATATCGACTAAGTAACCTCTGAAAATATTCATGCATATATGAAAACAAACTGGGAAAAAATAACGAAAACTTTCATTGCGGCAAACACTTTGAAATTTTGAGAACATATTGATCATTGATATAATATCTAATGGGACAACAGGCCGAAGTGAGGAAATTTCGGGTGTCCGGATTTTCAGCAAAATGATCATAATGCCTGGTTTCTTAAGCAAATCCAATTTACAGGATATATAAAGCTGTTTGTTCTACCTACAGTAGAAGCAATGATCTGGCTCACAATCTGTTAACTTGCGTGAATAAAACTTCCACAAGAATGATCTCTGGAACATATCCCAAGTTGATTTTCGATTGTTGCTATCACCTTCAGAGAATTTTTGCAGAAAGCAGTATTGAGCCAAAGAATGTTCAGAATTTTTTTAAAGAGGATGAAATACTCTACCTTTCATTGATTGGAGAAAATTGCATTTAAACAAGTAATATATATATAGAGAAAATTGAGTCAATTCCTACTTACGTCAACAAAGAAAAATTTTATTTTAGTTACTTTTTATTAAATAATTACAATTCATATAAATATGTATATGCATACGACAGAATCGCAATATTAAGTGGCAAAATAGAAAGCGATTTTCCTTAAGGATTCCTTTCTATATATGGTGTTGGACTATTATTTTTGAACTTTCAAAATGAAAGGACAAATTATCATAAAGCTTGTGACGGATCTATACGCGTTCTTTCAATTAATTCTCTTGGGAAATCTTTGGCCTATCAATTCGCTTTATTCACAACCAACCCTTCGGAAGGAGAGAATCGTGATATTTAAATTAATTTACTATATATAGTCGAGGCTTTTTAGCTTGAAGAGAGTAGGAGAGGAGTTACACTCAAATCAGGTGAGATTGCTACTGAGGTAGCATATTTGAATTATTGTGATTATTAGTTCATTAGGAGGAAGTTTTAAAGTGACAATTGTTCACTGTGATTGAATTGATATTAGATTAAATAGGATGATAGGTTAGATCCTTTATAAAGTAAGGATCAAGTTTGATAGTCTCCTAATCGTTTGCATTTTACCGTCGTTGTTTCACTTTCGCGGTTAGCATTGAGACATTCTCTTACTATTACTAGTTGAAATTGTGTCTTTTCGTTGTGTGATAAATAAATAGATTAGTTGGGTCATGTCGAGTGTTTCTTCCCTACCTCCCACACATCTAGGTGCCCGAGAGAGATGCGAGATTCTCACAAGTTGGCTCCCTGCTTCTGTTCACAGACGCGGTCAATATAAATTTCTACAAATGTACTTTATCGGCGATGGCAAGGATGAATTGAATGCTCGCTCTGGAATTTCTACTGGCATAAAAAGGTCCATAGTTTCAAAACTGAAAGAGCTTCGACTAAACAAACAATTTAGTGCGTCCAGGCCTCCACTATGGAGACAGCATAAATAATTTTAGGTTCATAACAAAAGAACCAACCATAATTACTTCAAGTATTCCATTAAAAAATAATAAATGAAATCTGTAGAAATTTATACATAATTTTTGTATAAAAAATCGTACCTCAAGTGTAAATGGTTTAACATATTAGAAATGTATCATTACTTTTTTTAAAAATCAGAACTGAGCCACAGCAACTTGTGGTAGGGTACAGCTAGTTATTCCAGTAAAATAGTTGAGTAAAAAGAAATCACATTCTCAGAAATAAGGCCATCCCAGGCGGGATTCAAACCCACGACCTTTGGATTAGAAGTTCAAAGCGCTATCCATTGTGCTACAGGGACACACTGAGCGATTTTTCTTTTTATATATGGTGTTGGACCAGTAGCGCACACAGAAATTTTTCAAAGAGGGGGGTCCGGGGTCGAAAGTTCACCATTCTTGTATCATGCTCCTTTCCATTTTGTTGATTTTCGGGAACAAAAAACAGTAAAAACTAATTATTGAATAAATATTTAGCATTAATTAATAAAATTAATCATTAATAACAAATATTTAATTTAATTTTACATACTATATACTTAGAAATATAATCAATCGGAAAAAAAATCAAGGGCTTTGGGGGGGACCTTGTGTGCGCCACTGTGTTGGACTATTATTTTTGTTACTATTTATTCATTTTTTAATTTAATTAAAGAGTTAATATTTGAAAAAACTGTATTAACATCAAGTATTATCCACAACAAGCTTAAAAAAATGTGTTTGAACTTGAATGGAGGAATAGAAAGAATTTTATTAACGATTGAAAATTTGAACAAGATATATATATATATCCCTCACTGACTCCAAGCCACTGCCATTTACGATCAGAGGTGTCAAGCCAGAACTCATTGGAGGACGGAGTTGAGATCTGTTGTGTTTTTTCTGATGAAAGCAGGTTCTGCCTTGGTGCCAGTGATGGCCGTGTGTTGGTCAGAAGGAGGCCAGGGGAATGCCTGCAGCCAAACTTTCTGTGGCCTAGATACACTGGGCATACACCTGGAAACATGGTCTGGGCAGCAATTTCCTATGACAGCATGATCACTCTTGTGGTTATCCCAAACACACTGATTGCAAATTTGTATGTCAGTCTGGTAATTCAACCTATAATACTGCCATTCATGAATAGCATTCAAGGGGGAGTTTTCCAATAGGATAACGCTCACCTTCACACTACTGCGAGATCACCAGATCTGTCTCCAATTGAGCACGTAGGGGATATCATTGGACAACAGTTCCAGCATCATCCACAGCCAGCACTGACCATCCTAGTATTGATACAAGTACAAAAAACATGGAACTCCATAGCACAAAGTTGCATTCGGCACTCATATAACATAATGCATGCACGCTTGCATTCAAGATTCTGGTTACACTGTCTTTTTATGTAACAGCCTTTCACAATTGAAAAGCATTTTCTTGAGCTTAAATTAACCTGTTATCTTGAAAATTAAATAAATTAAACATGTTAACTAGACAATTGCAATGTGTGTCCAAATTTCCTTACTCTACAATAATTTTTTCTTGGTGTTGGGATTTTTTTCTTTTTTCCATCAGTGTATTTAACCTACAAACTCAAAATTTGATAAACATGACCCTTTCATTGAGGAAAGATCCAATGTGAATGGTTTCTGTAGAAATCGAGTTTAAGGGGGGTATGAGGTGTTAGATTAAAAAGTTGCCTTTTTTTTAGTCCTACAGACGAAATTCAGTAAGTATGCTTCTTTTATTCAACAAAAATATACTAAGAACGGTTTTTTTTTTAAAAAAGATTTCAATGGATCGAGGCCTTGTGACGTCTCTCGCGTCCTTCTTCTAACATAACTCCTAAGTTCTTTGACGGCCACGATTAATGGCAAAACCTTTCCAACCCAATACCAAGAAGACAAACGGATCGAATATGTAAATGAGATATACTTTAAAAGGATAGAAGCTTTGATGAGAGTGAGAGGCAAGTCTAGAGATAACTTAGTGTGGAATCATTCGGATCAAGTGTTAGATGTCCTATAGCTCTGGAAGAAGGATACGTTCATATAAATTAAATTATAAGGAAGTCTGAATCTTCTCATCTAAAGTTACGTTATAGGTATTACTCAATCGCTGAAGGAAGGTGACTCTACAAAAGGTAATATTTTGTATAGGAAGTTAGATTAATCAGTTAAATTATTATAATTAAGATAAGTGATCTAGTTGCGCGATCTGACTTGAATATAAGGTTTAATTGGGTGTTAACTCTCACTTTAAGAAAGTTGTTAATTAGAATTAAGTAATTTAAGTTATTCTTAATAAAAGTTGTGTTAAGAATCCAAAATGTCTCATTATTTAGATAATCCCACACCTCTAGCTTACGCGGATCCTAATAGACATAGTCATCACAGGATGGCTATGTCTCAGCCTTATAGGACATAGATAAAAATAAACTGTTTTTTTTTGGAAATCGATTTCAAGGGATTGTGGGTTGCAGAGGCATTACTAATGATAAAAAAAAAATAATCTGGTTTAGAAGTAATATACCAGCAGACTTCAAATTTGGCAACTATGTTTTTTTTGTTGAGAAGAAATCCGCTAAAAATTGTTTTTGTAACAGAGGTATAGCTACCACAATATCAATGATATGGGGCCCCCAACATGAGTAAGCAAAAAATCGTAACATTTTACCAATAGTCTTACTAACAGAGCTCCCCTTTACTTTCCTAAAATCTTCTGTTACTGGCTTAAAATGATTAAAATTCTTCCATGAACTCTACATCTTTGTTCCCCCAATTAGAAACATTAAAAAACAGATAGTTTTACTCAAAATAATGAGATGAAGGGTGATATATATACTAGTGAAGGATTCAAAAGACTCCTTATTCAAAACGACTTGTTAGAAGAATCGTTTGAAATAAAATACAGATAGTATTTAAAATGGGAAAAATCCATTCAAATTGCCATTTGATTGTAAATGACAACATTCCTTCTTTTGTTGATTGATTGACTATAGATAAACATTGTAGGGGCCCAGGGCCTCAAGGAATCTTTCCTTGTGTATCACAGAATGCATTCATGCTACAGATAGCCCAATTTGATACCAAAACCTCCAGTCATTTATAATATTTTCTGTAATGAATGATCATTTTGTTTTGATTTTTTAATCACTTACACCAGCACTGTACTCATACCTATAATATTTCGTTTTATTCTGACAATTCTTTCTAGGTGCACAAATTTTTATGGCAATGACTGTAGTTCATCAAAATATCTCAGCACAGAAAGAAACTCCATCTTCTTTCTTCAAAAAATTCTTAATAAACTGATACCAAGGCCCATGAACCGCAATGAACATAAAAAGAAAATTAAAATTTTGAAAAGCAAAGTACTTTGAATAATAATCTATGTTCTATAATTAATATAACCATTTATTTTCCTACATAAAATGGATCATCTACTAATTTTTCAATAATAGTCTGAATATTCAAGAAAATAATAGCATGGAAATAGTTTTATTTGATTTTATAATTTTTTGAAGAACAAATTTACTTGAGTATATTAAATGTTGATTTTATATATGAATTGAATACTTGCCAAGAGATATCTTAAAAGTTACTTTAGCTTTATAACTGAAATCAGTTTGCATTTCTGATCCTGATTTGCATGTGCAAGAGACATATTGTGTACGTCATCATTTATTGCACACTACAGTTGCATTTTGTTTTTTCTTTCTCTTGATATTGTTATGATTGATTTATTATTTAAAACAGGATATTTGAGCTGTGTTTGGTGACAAAGAGACATACAATCTATAAAACCGGAACTCTGTTACTTTTAAAACAGAACAAATAGTTATGGTACCCATGATATGATAAAAATAATGTCATCCACTTTGAATTAAAAATTAGAGTAATACAGACCATGCATATGCAGAAATCTCTGCAGCACAAATCCAACTTATTAAAATACCTAAATTCGAATTCCATTTTTGCTGATAACAAAAATTACAGAAATGTTTATGCAGCTATAAAATTATCCTTTCCTATCACTCAATGTGATTTTTCATTTTTATTGTACTCTAAAGCAGCACTATGGTGGTTGACGATGGACCTCATAATTTTGAACCTTGTTCGAGTGACGAGGGCAATACCAGAGCTGGCACTTAACTCTCTAAATGCCATCTTGTAGAAATAATCAGAAATATAGAACAAAAAAAAAATCACATAATTTAAACAGAAGTGTAAATAGCGATGAATTCAGTTTTAAGGGGACACAGTACGATTCAATTGACCAAAATCGGTCAAAAAATCAAATTTAATTTTTTTAGCCTAAACTTTTTTTATATACTTTTCTATAACCTCACAAAATTTGAAAGCTCTAAACTTAAAAAACGCAGAATTATGATAGATTTTACGTTCGTTTTTATTCACATCCCTATGGCAAATCAAAACTTTAAACTTATCTCAGAAAGATAAAATAACTATTTTGTCTTCATTTAAAATGCTAAGGCTTTTTTTCTATTGCGCCTAATGCTTTGAAATTTTTTATATCTGTTCCCAATAGTACATGTAACAAAAGTTGGTATGCATTTTTGAATCAAAGCAATACTTATTTTTTTAAAAATAATTAAACTCAGAATTTATACATTTTTTAAGGAATTTTCAATAAACATTCATAAAAAGAAGTATTGTAAGAATACCAATCACGTTAACGCAAAACCCATGCCAACTTTTATTATACATAGTTTGATGTACTTGTAAATCAAATTTCATGCGTGTACGTCAATTTTTGTAGGAGGAGTAGCATTTTAAAATCACTTCAAAAATTTCAAGTTTTTTCCTTAAAAAATTACACTGCTAGCTTTTTATGAAGTTTTGAGCACAAAATATGTTTAACATAGTATACATACATAGGAGGCAACCAAAAAAATATTAAAAATACTTAAATTAAAAATTTTTGCGTAAATCGTACCATGTCCCCTTAAGAAAGATGAAACTTTTCTCTTTGTTTCGTGGCATGTAACCAGTGGCTTAATGGAGAATATTAGGGCCCCCCTGCAAAGTCAAGTTTCACCTTTAATATTTTATAAATGCATTAAATAAGTACTTGGTGTTAGTTTGGCTTTGGGCCCTCCTAGAGCCCTGACCCACCCCACAATGCGGGGTGTACATTACACTATTGCATATAATACCAACCATATAGGCACAAAAATACTGCATTTTTTAGATGTGATATCGATCAAGAAGGGCTCATTAAAATGAAGCAAACAATTGTTAATCATTTACATTTTACCTAACGAATGCACATATAAACTTCTCTAAAACATATTCTACAAATTTGAGATTATTAGGTTTTGTGTATATACATAGACATATATGTTGAAAATACAAATAATAAATGAGAGTGTTTACATGCAAAATATAATTTATTAAACATTTTATTTAATTTCATTTATAAAGAAATTGATGAAAATGCGAAAACAATGTCTTTATAAAATATTTTGAAATATATGTCTTCACAAAATAATCAAAATATATTAATTACAAATTAATAGTATTTAAAACTCTCATGAAGGAATATTTTTAGCAAATTGAGATGAAAAATGTATGGAATGCAAGTTATTACCACTAAAATCTGCATTCACTGCCAAGATAAATCCTCTTCAGACAAATGCCTTTTAAAATCTTTTAATGAACGCAACATTTTACGACGAGCTAATTGAGGATCATTATTAATTTGTAATCTCATAGTTGGTACAGCATGTCTTTCCTGATTATCAATATTTCCAGTGTGTTTTTTTCTTGATTGTAGCTTTGAATTTTTTTGCTGTGCAGAAAACATTGCACTATGTCGGTAATCACTGGAACTCCTATGCTTGTCATTCTAAATAAAAAATATATACATATATATAACAAATATTTATTAATATATTAAACTCGATTAATCAATTTTAATTACTAACTATCAAAATAATAAATTCAAGATAAACTGTTCTAAAAATAATGGAATAGCCTGAAAATTTACTTTTCAATAATAATTTCAAAATGAGTAAAATAAATGAGCATATGAATAACAGAAAAACAAATTTTAAGCTGAAATTTTTTACTGAAACAATTAAACTGAAGTTAAAAACATTATTAAATTAAACCATGAATAAATGTGAGAAAACCTTTTGTATTTCTTCTATATTGAAATGCTGAACAGTTGTTTTGAACTTTGCATCACCGGAATCTGAGTTTGGTTGTTTTTCATCAAGTATTGCCTTCAATCTTTCTTGTTTTCTTTATTAAATAGATAAATATGCATTATTCAAAACATATTTAAGGAGCAATTCATATAATACACAAAATAAGATATGTAAAGACAACCTACTGAAAAAATAAATATAGTGATAATGAATTTTTTAAAAAATAGTGATATTGAATCATTTTAAAAACACCAATTCATTTTTAATTTCCTTTTTTTTAAAAAAAATATCTTAATTTACACAAATGAAAATCTTCATTGAACATCTTTTAAATCCATTTACTGTGAAAATTTTCATAGAAATTGATGAATATTTCTTTGAAATGATACAATTTTTCAATACATAAAAACAATCATGATTAAATAATTAACCATATGTATAAATAACTTCAACAAAAAGTTAATAAAAAATTAAACAGAACAGTTTGAATTTCATAAGATTTCACAATTTTTTGTTTTTGTTTCATTTAATATTACCTAAATGTTCCATAATAAATAGTATATGATTCATTCATGTTTATATTCATTATAAGTGTAATTTTTTCTAAATATCAACAGAAAACTCTTAAGTTATTCATGTTCACATTCATCATTACTTACAAGGCTAACTTTGACAGATCTTCAGAAAGTTCTTGCAACATTTTATTTGCATCCTGGGTATCTGCTTTTTGAGTTTTTGAAACAAAAGAATTTCCATCCTGTACACTTTGAATTTTAGGTGCACATAATGCCTTGTTATGGGATTTCATTAATGCTATTATATTTTGTACATTAGCAACAACAGAATGACTGGCAGATGATGACTGAAATTAAAAGTATGCCAAATGACAAAAACAAAATAGTAAAATTACAGTTAAATGATTCTCAAAATGATATTTATATAAATTTTAAAGTTATTATTTACTGCACATTATTAAACTAAAAAAAATCATCCTTTGTAATATATTAAATTTTCTAATAGAAAATTAATAATCTTCTAGATCAGAGGTTCCCAAACTTTTTTGTCTCATAGACCCCTTGCCATAGTTTTCAGTATGGGGTGGACCCCTGCTTTAATATTGAATTTTTGCAAATTTATCAACTTAAATGTCTTTTTGACAGCTAGTACAACTACTACTACTTTAAAAGAATTAAATTTATAACCAATAAAGTATAGAGTTAAAAGTTTAAAAAGCATGTGTTAATTAATTAAATTAAAAGTTAATTAATATATAAAATAACTGTTAAGTAAAATAACCAAGCAACACACAATCGATTTTAATTGGAGGGATGAATGGTGCTACAGTAACAGATTTTCAACATTTAGTATCAATCTTGTCAGGTTTAACCTTAAATCTCCTCTGTTAGTACTGTCCAGTTTCTTTTTTTGTTTTAGAGATTGGTAACTGCACTGAAACTTCTTCTTACAAGTAAAAATAATTAAAAGCTACCTCACGATATTCCATAATTCAGGACAAATAACAGATTTGCCTTTTTAAAACCAAAATTGCTGGCATCCGTTTCTAAACCTTAAAATCTTCATTGGGGCACATCATGATTAGTTCCTGCTTTCATGTGACATTTTTTTTTCAATATGACCATATAAATTCATTGCCTACTATGGTATTACCAAAGTCAAAGCATTCTCAAACCTGGTTTTAAAATCTGAATAAAAGTCAGTTAAATGTTGAACATAGGTTGAAATGTGCTGACAGATTGGGTTAATTTGAGAAAATTCAGGACCTCCAGTATTATATTTCTTTAGTTTAACTCTGGAAAGAAATGCTGAAATGGTTCCTGTTTTTAAAAAAACTATGCTTTCCCCTTGTATGGGCAAATTAACCTCATTAAATTTAGTAAATAAATCTGCTAAGTAAAATTTGGTTTCCACTTGATTAAATTTTCTTTTAAAATTAAAATCACAATCTAGTTTAATGAGAGTCAATATCACATAGACCCCCCACTTACACCCAAATTACTTTTTGCTGACATGGACTCCTTGCAGGTTGTCATAGACCCCTAGGGGTCTATATAGAGCACTTTGAGAATCACTGTTCTAGATAATTATGAACATTTACAAAAATATACAAACTAAATTATCACAGATATTTTATAAATCAATAACTTAATATTAATTCAAATTTATTAGAGAAAAAGGTTTGAATTTATTACATAATTATCAGTGTCATTATTTCTTTTTGCATGCAAACATTTATTGCATAAGATTCAAATTTATTAATGCCTAATATACTCTCCTCACAGAACTAATAAATGAAAGAAAAAAATTACAACAAAAGATTTAACAAGATTCATATATTAAATTAATTCCAATTATTTCCATATTACATGAAAAATAAAATTTCAAACACAAAATAGGTCAACAAACTATAATCAATTAGAATAATTTTTCACATACTTTGAATTTTGAGTTAAGGAAAAACATAAAATGTAAAATATTGCTTTCAATTATGAATTGTTTTATTTCTGTTTTTCAAAGAAAAAGATAATTGAATTTTAACAATATTTGATAATTCTATTTTTTAAAAAACTTAAATATTTACTTCTATAAACCTTACTCAATACAACTAATTAACAATCATTTGTACTATAAATGATTATTAAATATATTTCAGTGCCTATTAGAAATCAGTATAAAGATACGAAGGCAGCTTTTAAGAATAACTTTTTATAGAGACAATCTGCTTGCTGAATAAAAAATTCATGAATTAAAATACTTACTGCTCCTAAAATAAAAGGCACATCATTCAGTTTCAAATGGTAATGAGATTGAGAAACTGGTTTCCCATCATTTTGTGAAATTTTTTCTGTGATAAGTGAACCATTCTTATTTTCTGAAGTTTGAATTTTTGCAGTGACCTAATGCAAGCATTAAATGAAAATAAATTAATCTAGAACAATAAAAAAGAATGAAGATAATTTTAAATACTAATTTAAATATGAATTTTTGAATTTTTCTAACTACATTGTAGGCGCTTTATCCATATATATATGCCCTATTTGCAAAAGTCCATACCTAAGGATTTGATAACCAGGCCATAAAACACACATTTTATTAGATCTATACATTAGAAAAACACAAAAACTAAACTAAACTCAGTGGTGCAACAGCCTATAGAGGGTCAATGCCTAATGTGCCCATCTCAGTTTTCATGACCTTGGGCACTGAAGTGCATGAGTAGATGTTTCGGTCAGGTAGTCAATCTGATGCAAAACCTGTGGTGTACACAGAAGGCTAGAAAAACACACACACAAAATATATAACATTTCACTGCCACTTACATACCACATCCCATACCTACACTCCTTATCTGCTCTCCCTCTACTGGTTACAAATCATAGATCATCCAAGTCTCCCTTCATCTGCCATTTACTCACTTGCAATAAATTTGATACTCAATTATCATCCCCCTTTATACAGTATGTGCATGTGAGTACACTAACAAAATAGAAAACTTCATTGGCAAAAGCAAAATAATAAATGCTCAGTGTGTGCTTGTGAAAATTCTTTTATTTCACAGATTAATTACATTCCAACAATCTATGAATTCTATACTAATATTCGACAGCCCAGGATGGGCCTTGGCCTTCTCCATGCCAGCCTTAAACCCAGCTTTTGGAAAATGTTATGTTTAGAAACTATATCTTTTTCCAAATTGCAAAATATGACAGCACACGGCTATAATTTCAAATAATCATTCAAATACCTTTGAATCATTTGTGCTCCTCTTTTCTTGCTTGTTATTCAAATGTTCTTCACAAGGAGGAAATATTTTAGAGTTATAGATATTTGGTTGTTCTTTGTAATGAATATCATTCCTTTTTTCATCATCAGATCGATAGCTCCTTGATGGAATCTCTTTGCTTTTATTAGAAATCAGCCTTTCATTATGATGCTGTTTATTCAGGGAACTTGAAGGTAACTCATTTGAATATTCTCTCACAACTTTGATGAGGTAATGAAGTTGTGTTAACAAAATTTCATACGTAATATCTGTAATTGTCAAATCTGTAATAAATTAAGATTTTAAGACAATTTTTATAAACAGATCTACTATATTAATAGTTTATACAAGTATATATGTAATTATTATCTAGATTTAAGCTTGTACAACTACTAAAGATTAATACAGTGAGGTGAATTTTTTTTATGATCAACCTCGAAGCCTTCTATAAAGATAATTTCTTAATATTGGATATCAAAAAAGAACTTATTTTTTTTAATTAATTTTATTATTAAAAATAAACTATTTCCTATTTGAGGAGCTTTAAAATATTGCATAAATAAATTTTAGCTGAAATAAAACAAACCTTCTTTCCAGAATAAAAATTAAAGCAATAATATTTAAGTCGATTACAAATTACTGTGCAACCCCTTATTGTAGATAATTGGATAAATGAAAACATTTGAAATGTCTTTTGTTAATGTTCATTCCCTTTTTTATGTTTTCTTTCTGGGAGGAAATGAGGCTGCGGTAGCCCAGTAGTCAAGGTATCGGTCAAGGTAGGCATGTCATGAGTTCGAGCCCAGTACCAGTAAAGACCCGCCTTGTAGGGGAGCGATGCACGTTAAATCTGTCGATAGCTCAAACATCCTCCCGTGGGTGTGGTGTGGTAGTTAGGAGAGGGGTGCCAGCTCAGGTATCATCCTCGTCATTTGACCATGGTTCAAAATTACAAGGTCCATCGCCAAAAGTCCTTGTGTAGCTGAACAGTGTGACATTAATATTCACTCACTCTGGGAGGAAATATTTAAACAGTAAATTTTTTTTGGAAACGTAGTATGAATTACCTGAAAACATCTATTAAAGAGCCTGTTTAATTGTGATTAAATTAATTATAAAGAGAAAAATATATTAAAAATCTTTACTTGCAAAAGAAATTTAAAAAAAAAACAACTTTTTGCAACCCCTAAAATTAAAAGAAAAAAAAAAAATTTTTAAAAAAAAAAAAAAACTCATAAAAAAATTCGAGTGCAACTAACATTAAAATAATCAATTTGATTATGACTAGACCCCTTTGAAATAAATTCTCAAAATTCAACACTCACACAGTTAACTTGATTTTGTAATGGAATCAAAGCATAAAACAAATATAGAAGTAACTTAATGTGAATTAGATTCTTTTTACAAGTGTACAGGTGATTTAAGATCTTTTAACTATACTCTTGCTTTATCAATACTTTTGTTGGAATTTCCTTACTTATCTAGTTTGAAAAAATCATTTTAATAAGCAAAACAAATTATGAAAAACATGCCTCAATTAACAAATGTTTCACACGATAAGTGAAGTAGAGAAAAGTTTTTGAATATGGTCTTGTTACATCAGACCATATTTAGCACATTAGTGTTACTTGAGATCAGTTTTTTCCATATGTATGTTAAAATATAATACAGCACAAAGTTTAATAGCCCTTGCAAAGATGTCCCCCAAGAAAAGGTCACAAAGATAGTTGTAGAAATGAAACATAAAATCCCCAATAGGCAAGAACAGGGTGTGAACAAAGGTATTCTTACTTGCAAATTCAATAGACCTACATCAGTGGTTTTCTAAGAGTGTTCTGTGAAAACTCAAGTTAAACTAGTCAAGCCCAGGGGCTTCACAAATCATAATATTTTGAAAAGAAAATCATAATGTGAAAGCAAAAGAGATTCATATTTTCTATGGAGTTTGTTCCACAAGTATCTAAAGTCATGTTTTCTAATGTGGAATGCATGTTTCATAGAAAGGAATTTAATAAAATGCAATAAAAAATGCAATGCAGGGCAGCTTTTCTTTTCAGTAATTTCTTGTAACTTTTATCTATTTGCACATGCGAGTTCAGGAGTCATTACAAAAAATGCAACATGGCATAGATTAGTCTAAAAAAAATAATAAAAAGTACTTGACATGTTTAAGGCGATTGAAAAGAATCAGATTAAATGATCCTGAAAAAAGACCTTTTTTCAAAGAAAATAGTGGGGAACTTCTGGCAATGATATTCAGAACTATATATTTAGCTTCCTGTATTTATATGAGAAAGATAAAAATCAGAGAATCTCTATTTCATGTTTAAACAAGTAGCAAAGATGTATGTAACAAAAGGTAACTATATTTAATTTCCAAATTCTTTTGTATTTTCTTGGGATTAAATGTACAAGCATCATCCTGTAAGATAAACTTTTTTAAAAAAAATATTTTATTGTATTTTTTTACTTTTTCGTCATTTATATATACATTATTATCATCAGTCTCCTTAATTATTTTCTCAGAGAAAAAAAGGTTAAAGTAATGCATTTGGAAAAGTTCGTGAAAAGCCAGGCTGTACAGTTAGTATAAAATAATAAATGTGAAAGAACAAGCGAACATTTGTTTCTAATCTAATCTAGGACTTAAAGAGTCTTTATCATATAAGACTACTTGGAAAAACTTGCATAAATGCGTATGAGGGAGTTACCAAGAGAAACTCTTTTTTGCTTAGAAGCTTTAGGTAGGAAATATTACAGAGTTAGACACTACTGCGGAGCCTGTATAGTCAGAGATTTTATCTTTGACCCAGATCATGTGTGTTTTTAAGTAAATGGCAATAATTCTGATTGAGTTTGTATCAAGAGCAGAACATCTAAGAGCTTATGGAGTTGTATTGTGTACTACAGCAAGAAATTGTGGAAGTGAGATTGCCAGGTAAAGTAGCAGCATAGCAATCATTTTATGAAGCAATAAAAGAAATGCTGACAGTATGAGAAATTGTTGTATTGTATATTTAGAAGTATTGCATTGATAAAGTAGTGGTTATGTGCACTATAGATTTTTTGAATGTGCTGCCTTTTCACCAATTTTCAAAGCATCAGGGAAAAAAAAATCTCTACAGAAGAATTCTTACTCTATCTAGTAATAAAGGATTAGGCATATATATAAAAAAGTAATCTTGATTTTTATTTCATTTTCTACAAATCAAATTCTAGAGTAGTTCATTCTATCATATCAGAAAGGATGAAAAAAAAAAAAAAAAACTTTCTGTATTCCTTAACAATTTTTATATAATTTTCTTCAGATAAAGTTATATATAAAATTTTAAGAATATTTTTTGACATGGAATGTGTGTGTGTGCATTATTGTATTTAACATTAATTTATATTAGGTATTTAAAAAATGTTTTGCATTACAAGTGGGACAAATTGTTAGTCAAGCGAGATTCCACAATAAATATGGATTGGGATTGTAAAAGAAGATTTTATTAAAACATCAAGTGCAATTTGTGACATGAAAATCAATCCAATGAATAAATGTTGTATTTCTGAACTTCCAATCTGATTCATTTATTTAGAAAAATAACAGAAAAAGTTACTTGTTTTTATGACAAAGGTAAAAAACATTTCTTTTAATTCTCATACATATGAATAGATAAGTCATCTATGTTTTTCACTTGAAACCATGTATTTGGAAACATCTAACAAATTAATTTGTATCTTCCAGACTGTGGGTAGCTTAGTGGATAGAGCATCGGACTCCAGACTGGAAGGCCTAGATTCGATGCCTGATGCCACCAAATTCCCTCAGAGTACGTGCTTGTTAAATCAGTGGGTCCGAAAGTCTTGTGGGCTGAATCACGAGTGCAGGGGACTGGAGAATATTTCCCTCTCCTTCAGTTCCATGCAAAATTGTGGAGATGGAGATAGGTGGTGTCGCCATCTATCGTCCCTTTGGGGAATTTCACCAAGCTAATTTGTACTGTCACCTGTATGGTGCTCAAGGCCTAGGCCAATGACAGGCGTACTTCTAGCCCTTTGCCATGATGAATTTCGTGGGCCTCATTCTGACTACGTCAGACAGGTGGCATTAGCCACAACAACATTTGTATCTTCCAGCTCATTTATCTACTGAATTGCATAAAATATACCTGAAGCTCACTTAAGGAGGCTCAATTGCATCAAACGATACTGTAGTACCACTAGGCCTAATGCTCAACTTTGAATCTTCTTTCATAAAAACTTTTACCAAAACTTATCACTAAAATACATTTTTATTGTTTATATTCATCTTTAAACATTTATAGTTTATTAACTGTTAAAATAGAAATGACGTTATGTCTCTTTTGAAGTTTAACTTTCATGTAGGAAAATCTAAAGAAATCAAGAGTAGGATTAAAAATCAACATAAATTTTAAATATTGGCCTTGATTTCAATAGTAATTGAAACAAAATAAACGGAAAATTTTAACTGAATAGAAAGACACTAATTGAAATACTTTATTCCTTCCCTAATTTTTTTAATATTTGAATTAATTGCTAAACATTTGGAATTTATTGGACAACACCTGAACTGGCATCCCCCTCCATATTTCCACATTATGCTAATGGGAGGATTTGGTATCCAGAGATTTAATAAGCATCAACCCCTCTATATAGCAGGTTATAAGCTGTAGAGATGATTCTAAAAACTTGGAGTAGTTGTGTATTATATCATCACTAATTTCATCAAATAAAAAAACAGAGCCATATCTTGCAATATGCAGCCAATAGTGAAAAACCATTCTTACCATGTTCAAGTACAATAATCTTGTTCACATATTCTCAAAAATTATAATGATTTTTACAAGTTGTACTGTTCCAACGCATGTTTAAACACAATAATCTTGATCATGCATGCTTAAAAAAAAAACATTGTTTATAATCTTTTATTTGTAATAAAATAATTATTAAAATTTGGTATATATTTTCTATGGTAGAATGCAGTGGAGAATTTTCAAAAACAAGCTTTAATATTAAGTACCTGAAAGATTATGGAAATATCGCAGATCTGCTCAACATCATTTAGATTCAAACAAGTGAGAATTTATGTGGGACTGTCTAGATCAGAGATGGTGAACAATATTTTGGGCACACTACCGATCAAAATGGTTTGCATTTTAATTCAAAATAACAAAGTACAGTATGAAGTATTACGAAAAAACACAAGTGATCGGTCGCAGTTTCCAGCGAAATTTTCTCAGTTCAAAGATATATTGGAAACGCTCAAGTATTTTATGTACCCTGATGTGACTTCATTTAAAAAAATGAACCTATTTCAATTTGATTAGTTGGAAACTGAAAGATTTAAAAGGCAACTCTCTGATTTCCAGTCTAGTTCAAAACGGATTCAAAAATTTATTGAAAAAAAGGAGAAAGTTGGAATTGATTGAAACAGGAAGCTTAATAAGAAATATAAGTAAAAGTGCTAATAATGAAATTTTGGGAACTTGGAATTCAAATCCAGACACATTTAACTGTTTGAAGAAGCTGGCTCATGCTATTTGAACCATATTTTCATCCACCTATGCCTGCGAGTCATTATTTTCAGAGATGAATACCACTAAAGACTTGCTTAGAACCTGCTTGGTAGATGACTCCAATTCAACATGCATTCTGCGCTAAAAGTAGCATCCAATAATCCTAATATAAATTATTTGTCATCTAATCTGCAACAGCAGAAATCACACAATGTTACTTTTTATAATTTGAATTACACATATAACTTAAACATTTACTACTATAAAGTACAAAATATATATATATATTTTTGTAGCAAATAAAGAGTTTTGAGTTGTTATTTAGATTTATTCTTTTCCCAATAACCACAAGTCAAAATTATTTGTGAGGGTACATCTATATTTCATTAAATATTTCCTTAGAAAAAGATGGCATGTTGATCCATAAAGGTTCACCATCCCTGGTCTAGATACACGACTCTTTTGCCCTAATTTTTAATGCCATTAAGGCTGCCTGTGAATGTAGTGATAAGATCTCTCATTTATTTCAAATATACGTGCTTCATAAAATAGTTTTTCCTAAATCTTTGACAATTTATTTGTCCACAGTGAGCATGAGCAGGAATTCATTTTGGTACATGTGCAGAAATTATAGTAATTGCCAACGGTTTTTGATAGGGGGAAATTGGTTAACAATAAAATACAAAAGTACTGAATTTGGATCTACAAACAGTAATCCACATATAATTTCTTTATGCAAAATATTAACTACATAGGAGGTTATTTTCTAAATTAAAATTAAGTAGTATCAGGCATGTCTCAAACAGTGTATTTTAGCAACCTGGTCTCTCAATTTAACATCTTAGTAAAATTTTAAAAACTTTAATAATTGTCAGTAACTTAACATTTAAAAAAATGGTTTCTATATAAAAATAGTCATTAATCCAGTTATAAACATTCCTCCTTTTACACCTTCATTCCTTATAACAAGCCTTTATTTTTTTAAAAGTTTATTATTTTTCTGACTCAATAAATCTAAAATTCTGAAATAAAATCAGTGAATTTAGACTTAATCATAATTTTAATAGCTTAATCAATTTTTCTCAAGTGTTAATTTTTATATTACGGCTGACAGAGATCATTCAGTTTGCGTTTTCATGTAAATTATGAACAGCTCATTTCACATAAGTACTGTAAGACAGAATACACCCTACAAGCTCTTTTGAATTAAGGGAACTGTCTTTTGTACCATTTTTAATTTTGCATACTTGTGATTAATTCAATTTTGAAAATCAACTTTTGCACAAGTACTCCATCTGAGTTTTATAATTATATTTTTTAAGACACCCTTAACTTAAATGTTTATAATCTCTCTATAACTTGGAGTGGAACTTTCATAGAATAATAAGTCTCTTTAAATTAGAATAAAATGACAAACAATTTTGCAAGTATGACAAACTCCACAAATCAGACAAGAAACTTTTTTAATTCTTTGTAATATACTATAGCACTCTAATTAATTGGGACAAACATCTTTTGTTTAAGTAAGTATGTGATTACCACTGATGACTTGAACCACTTCAAACCAAATGTATTTGTCTCGAAGTAGGATGAAGTATTGACATCTACCTGTTTGGTTGATTTTAGTATATTGGTAGCTCAGTTGTGAACTTTTCAGTGTGGCAGCTGGTCGTTATAATTTTTCATTTCATGTAACACGTAATACTTTTGTTTGTTCAAAGATATATATTACTCCAACGCGCGCGCGACGGGTTCCAAAATAATCATTCTTAAAGAACAAACTTCTATGACTGTGACAGATACAGTTACTGCAGTTGGTGTGGACAAATCAAGTGTTTCAAGAATTTTAAGAATATTTCAGAATTCCATATCATTTTCTGCAAAAAGAAAAGTGAAAATGTGGGCACAAACAGGAAATTACTCCAAGAACTAATAAAATTCTAATAAGAAATAGAAAAATAAATTAAAGAAAGACAATCACACACATTCGAAGGGATTTATTGGGTTATGGTGTTTTAATGAGCACCTCAACAGAACAGAAAAAGTTTATGGAAGTTGACCGTAAAGCAACAAGACCGAGGAAAAAACAATTTTTAACTAAAAAAAATGAAGAAAAAACGTTTGGCACGGACCAAAAAATACCAATCTTGCATTGTTAACAACTGGAAGGTGATTTTCATTCATGAAATATTAATTTGTGCAGGGATACAAATCAAGTATATTTAGAAGAAGTGATGGTGAAACTCTGAAACAAGATCATATCCAACTTGTAAAATACCCTTTTAAACAGATGTTTGGAGATTTTCTCACAACAATGGCACTGGAAGCACAGTTTCTCTTAAAAGCATGATGAATTCTGTCAGATACATAGAAATGTTACACAGTAGATTGTTCCATTCATGGAAACGTTTGACAGAACATTTCAACAGGATTTGGCTTCTTATCACACTTCGAAATTTTTCCAGACTTTTAGGAGGGAAAAATAAAAGTGCTTGATTGGCCTGGTAATTCACCAGAACTAAATTCTATTGAGAACTCATGGCATATTCTCAAGAATCATTTAGCTAAGATGAATTGCACGACTACAGAACAAATTATAAAAATGTTTTATACAAGTATAGTTCCACAATGATGAAATCAAGAACACGTGCCCTACACTAGAGGAATCAATACCAAGACGTGTTCAAAAAGTAAATGCTGCTAAAGGAGAGCATACTTCGTACAAATATAGATTTTTCAGTGTACTTAAGGTATGTAATGATGGAACTAGCTTGATATCATGGGGCTATGCACCAAGCAGTGCTTGCTGTCCCTGGAATGGAATCCAAGATAGCAGCCTAGTGGGGTAACGAATCGTCAGGAAAATAATTTTAAATAATTGTTTTGAAATACATTTCAAATAAAGAATATAGGAAGAAATTGAGAATAACCAAGACCAATGAATAATGAATATCAATATAAAGTAATGAAAATTGTTTTGACTAATAGTAATATTATGTAGTGCATATATATATACATTATATATAATAATCTTATATAGTAATTATTATATATACTAATCATATTGTAATATAATAAAAATTACATATAAGAATACTCATGACATAATTATAAATTAATATCATATGTAATAATATTTATACAAAAATAAAAAAAATTATAAATAAAGAATAGTATATGATTATTACATATAATAATTGTATTTTTATATTATACTATTAATAAAATATTCGCACATTATATATATTAAAATCAATTAAAAAATGCCAAAAACTTGCAATATTCCAAAAACTGCAAGTTCCTTCAATGAATTTCATTGAACAAGGAATGTTCAAAAAAGTACTGTTAAAAAGTAAAATAAAGCGAAAATGTACGATTCATAGCAATAATTAAAAGTGCAGAACTCGTTTTTTAAGAAAATATCCTGGTACTCACCAATGATATCAGAAATATCCATAATCGAAAATAGCACAAAATACAACAGAAGGCTGAAATAGTAGCTTTAAGAACAAATGCAATGGAAATGGTTAAATTTATTTGGAAATGAAATTAAAATAGTCTAAATTTAATAGGGTTACTGCGAGGAAAAAACCAATAAAAATTAACTCTAATATACATTATCCCCATGGCAACCACATTGCCAGAGGACAAAAATATCAAGGTAACCATATTGTAATGTTATTGCTTATCTTGGTGAACATAAACAACTTGGCGTGTAGCCCCATGATATCACACTAGTACCACAGGATTTATTATTAATTCTGACTCAATCTCAATACAAATGAAAATTTCTTGAAATATATTTAATTAGTACATTTTATGAAATTATATACTGTAAATTTAAAGAATCAATTTTATAAAAGCCAAAGCTGCACAAAATCTAGAAACATAGTACCTGAATCAATTCTTGCCTGTACCTTCTGTGAATGAGTATTTTTTTCTAAGGTTCTGACCCGTTCTAAATGATTTATCTTTGCCCACAGCTTTTGAAATGCATGTACAATTCCTGCTGGAAATATAAACCATGAAAAACATATAGGTAAACTTATTTATGTCTACAATATCTTCTTAAGTTTAATTTTATAAGCACAAACTTTTCAATGCATATATTTGAAGCAAGAATCATTTTTAATTAAATCCATGAAATATAAATTTCATTTAAAGCTTTTTCTGCAGTAATGCTACAGATAAATAAATCAATGTTAAATAATCAATACACTTAAAGTTAACAAAGAATAACAAAAATTAAAAATTTTGGATTATTTTAAAATTTAATAATCATTTAAAAAAAAAATTATGCTTGATTTGTGAAGAAAAATAAATTGTGTTTAATGAGAAAAAAAAATACTAAACATTTTAATTCTACAAGAATATAGCAATTTAAGTACATAAGAATTTATATAAAAGAAAAATCTTGTAATGTTAGAAACACATTTCCACATCTAAAATTAAAATGTGGATTCAAGTATTACAAATAAAACAGATACACAAGATGTTTTAGAAATTTTATTGAACCCATATACATCTTCACTCAAAGAGTGAATTAAACATTTTTACAAAAAAAAAATTTTTTTGTCTAAAAAATCTATATAGGTGTGGCTTAATAGAAATATCTATTCGACTTAAATGTAACACATATAACACATCATTCAAACAATCTTTACAAAGAAATATTATAACACAAAATACAGATATTTTATAGACAACACATTTTATTAATTGAATAATTGTCACAAATATTATAATAAATTGTTTGCAATATGCAAAACAGTTCATATACAATAAAAAGCCTATCACTTGGGCTTTTCAATTCTGTGTATATTACAAAGACAAAAAAAAAAAAAAAAATGAATATTATAAAAAAAGAATACATTACTGAAAACGCAGTATTACACATGCTTAAATTATACCAGTAATTCTTATATAAATAGGGTACCCATCTACTCAAATTTAAGCAGTATATATCAGATCTTAAAAATATTTTAACATTGATAAATTACAAAAGATTTTTAATTACAAATATTAATGGAAGGAGAAAAACAAGAGAAATTACATTGTTTTCATGTAAACCTTGAAATTTCTTTTTGTTTTATACCTTTAAATAAATATTGTATATAACAAGTGCCAACTTTTACCACACAAGCAGATTAACAACTATATAATAATATATTCCAAAACTACATTTAAAAAAAAATGTATACACTGGATTTCCTTACTGATTTAATATTTTGCTAATAAATTTAACCGGTCAGTCATAATTCTTTAATAAATAGGAATATCAGAAAACATTTTCTAAAAATTAAGATTTCTCTTGAAATATTTTAAACAAAATACACTTTTTGAGTTACTAATATGTTTCAGAACCAAAGAGTGAAAACTGATAAAAGTAAATAAAAACAGCTTTTAAAATTATAATTATATAAGTGATATTTCGATCATAAGTTATTGTCTTCATATGGTCAGCAAAATTATGAAGATTTTGGTTTTGAGAAACACACAAAGAATCACTAAAAATATTGTTCAGATTCAATTTTTTCCCGACATGATATGAAAAAAACCCTGAATTATGTTATGCAATTTTTCTAAAATTTAGCCAAAATTCAAAACCTGTATACAAGTCAAATTAAGAAGAAAAAAAATCCTGTAATTTCCAAACATGTTGCCAAAAGGGTGAAAATGTTACATAACAGGTGGGATATTTTTCAATCTAATTGCTGTACACTAAAACTCCAAATGCTAAAGACTATAACTTAATTTCTAGTAACTATCTGAAGCTAACACACATTTCATCCCTTCCTTTGTTATCCTGTACAGTAATACTTACTATACCATTTTTTTTATTAGGAAAACGAACAGGAAAAAAAATCATATTCGTTGTGCGGCTATCAACCTATGTTTCATGCTCTGGAGTGGCAAATTTTGCTATCATATGCATTCAAAAATTCTAATGAATGAATGTAAATTTTATGTACTTAAAAAGCTCGGTTTACGACACTGATGGATTTATGTGACTTTTTCCCCGTTCAAAACACTTGAAGGATTAAAACTGCTTGTGAATGCCAAACAGAAAACATTTTAAAAAGAAATAATTTTTCCAAACTATGTTTTTTCCAAGATTAGTGAATCTGTATATAATCTAACTCCCACACTTTAACATTTAAGACGTTAGAAAAAATTTTGGCTCATACAAATAAGCATATGGTATTTTGATCAACAGGGAGTAATTTTAACAAAATTTTAATTTTAAAACATTAATTTAACACTATTAAAATGACAATATTTATTTCAATTATTCTATAATTAATGGCTAACATATACAACAAATATAGGTACACAGAATACCAATAAAAATCTCGAGGTAGAACAAAATCTCTTCAGAATCACCATATTATTTGTAACATATATATTGTAATTAAATGTATGAAATAAAAGATAAGTTTTGCCTATAACAGTACATTAATTATTTTTGTGTTTATGTAACCGTATTTGTGTGTGCACAAATAGCCAACATTTTACAAATTACAAGTGGCACAAATATAGTAAATTGACTATTGCACTAAAAAAATGACTTGAAAACTGTTTTTGATTATTATCATATGCTCTAGCTCAAATTATCTTTTAAATCAAGTTTTAAAATAAATACTTTTAAATTTTAGCCATTTCACAATCAAAATACAATTTTTATTTATATTTATTCTTTTATTGAAATTACAGTGTAGAGCTAAATTTCCCATCATCTTTCTTCAATACTCTTTAAAGTAAATTCATGTATTTACACAACAAGATCATGAATCCTTTAAAGTTTTCCTAGGAATTGGCCAAATATCCTTACTAATAGCAATGATCTAATACATAAATATAAATTGGGTATACAAATTACATTAATGACAGCACAAAAGTAAAATACAAATACTGAAAAATACTTAAAGAATAATAACTGAGTCATGTATTCAACAATTTCTTCAATAACTGTTTTAAGCACATAAGACGCTAAGAAGAATAACATTATGTGAAAGTAAATAACATTTTATAACATAAGTGGGAGGAATATCTTTCTGAAGTTTGCAAAAAAAGTTAGAATTATTTACTATATAAAAGAATCATTTAATAATGACAAAAACTCTGAATGTGTAATTTTTAGAAACATACAAAATTGTTTTTTACCTTCACTTCAGAAGCATTGCTTGTTAACAAGCATTTATTTTAAATTGTAAATAACAGTCATTAATATATCAATAGTTTAATATAAATAAGTTCCTAAATTTAAAAAACATAACTGTCAATTATAGAAAAGATTTACACTGAAAGGCTGAACAAATGCATAAATTGGGTTACATTAAAAACACAAATACATATATCACATACATATCACACAAGCTGTTTCTCACAGTTTTGACTATTAAATACAAAATGTGGGAAACTTTATTATTTGAGAAAACTATTTGACCAGAATAAAATGTACTAAAAATATTTAATCATTCCAAACACAAAACATATGATTTTTACACATAGAAATACTAAATAATGCTTTCAAATTATGAAAATGACTTAAAAATATTGGGTACCCTACTTTTTAAAAGTAATTTAATATTGCCAAATATTATATTTCATATACAGATTTCTACAGTTAGAAAAATGCATCGTATATAATGTCTACATTAGTACAAATATTTTAGCACCAAAATAATTTTAACTTAAAACATATTATCTATTAGCTAGGTCATTAACATAGTGGCTAAACAGGATGATAAGGGGAGAAATATACAAAAAGAGTTCATACTGTATTTTTAGAAGTAGGCAAGGAAAACTAACTATTAACTGAAACAAATTCAGTATTAGTTTTGAATTTCAAATAAAATCTGGCAAATTTTATGAAAATTTGATGGGGACTTAATTGTATACTTCAAATTTAGCTTTTGCATGAGTAAGGATATGGGATTTTAGATTAGTTGACTGTGCAAATTTTTTATTACATTCATCAAATGGACAAACATAAGGTCTATCGCCAGTATGGATGCGAACATGAGTTCGGAGATTAAAATCCAAGGAGAAACGTTTGCCACATCCTTCAAATGTACATTGAAAAGGTTTTTCCCCTGTATGCACCAACTGATGTCTTTTTAATTTGGAGCTTTCAACAAAAGCCTTTCCACATTCAGCACATACATGAACTCTTGGACCATGAGTATGCAAATGCTTCCTCATAGCTGAATTATCTCGGAACATTTTGTTACAACCTTTATGTGGACAAGCTATAGTCCGTGCAATGTCATCATTCTGCTTACGAGGTTTCATTTTTGCAAATTCAGCAAGCTGTTTGGGATCACTCAGGTCAACACCAGGTATACCACCAGGCAGAGCTTTCTTACCAGTCATGTACTCAGTATAATCAGGATCAGGCTCTGGAGTCATAGAATCTTCTCCACAATCCTTTTTTTCATCATCACTACCAGATGCCCAAACAGTAACGGAAAATTCACCTTCCAATGTTTTGATCTGCACTTGCTTGCGATCCCATCTTCGAGCTGCACGCTTGCTTTCTGACAACTGATCACCTGTCAACTTTCCCTTGTTTCCATTTCTCTTGCCTTTCCTACCTCGTTTATTGTTTGGCTGACCAGATGCTGAATCTAAAATAACATCGTTTGTAGTAACTGGAATATGTTCAAAAGCACATAACACTTCGGATTCAGAATCAGCACCAACAATTTCTTCTTGAGGTTGCAATATGATTCCTTGGCTGTTGGCATCTAATAAAGGCTGCAAAGCTATCAAGGGTTGCTCTTCGCTAACTTCACAAGTAGTAACTGTTTCAACTGGCATGCCAACAAGGATATCAGCAATTTCAACTTCACGAGTATCCGAAACAATAACTTCAGACGCGATTTCAGTACAGCCCAGATTATTCATATTTAAATTACAAGAAGGAACTAGTCCTAAGAAAGTGAAAAAAAAAGTGTTAAAAGACGCTATAGTCTTTAAAAATCATACAATTTGTACGAGCTTCAAATTTTGATAAAAGAAGACAAAAGATATTACTGAAGAATCAATCAAAAATGTCGTGGTTTTATATTAAATCTAATACGTACGTTCACCTTTAGAAGCTTCATAACCAGGCATTCCGTTCAAATAATACAGTCCATTATTCAAATCCATAACAGTTTTCAGATTCAAAGGTGTTTTAAAATCAAAATTTTGACATAAAGATACTATTGAAAAGCGAAAGACATTTTGATTTGCCTAAACAAGTACCAATGAAAGACAGACCACCATTTTGATTCAGTAGTTGTTGCCACACTCACAAGAATATTTAAAATATCTGATAAAATATTTTAGATAGATTTTTAAGTTCGATATTTTAATTTATATATGAAAACAACTTTTTTAAAATAATAAAATCAAACCAGTTTTGACAACACGGAAAAACTCTTGAGATACACACAGTTGAAGATTTCCCACCCTCAAATTACTCCTTTCAACTTAAGATTGAGCGCCAAAGAGTTCCTTGAATGGAACTAGTTTGTGGGATTCTTTTAATGTTCGAAATATTCTAAATGGAGGCAATCAATTAAAACAATCATAAATTTCTTTTTTGTTGTTGTTTTTAAATAAAACACTTCCTTATTCTCTAACTAAACTTGCATTTTACAAAGTTTTTAGCTACATTTAGAGTTACTTTTAGTGAGAGAGTTGAAACAATCTGGAAAAAATACACGAAACAGAAAAAGCAGTGTTTTAGAACGGACAATTGAAACCAATATTTCAATGAATGAAATTGCGGCGAGGAGTTAAGCCGTATTCACACCAAGGCAGTCAGCGTTGAGCGTCTAGCCAATCTCTCAGATACTTCATCTCGCCCGAGATCTAATCTCTAATTGGATAGACACTCAACGCTGGCTGCCTTGGTGTGAATGAGGCTTAAAGCACAAAATAAAGGAAATACTGAACTGTTCAAATGACATTTAGCATCAACGAAAGAAATCAGAGAAAAGGGGAAAAGGTCATCCATCTATTCCACGAACAGAAAAACAAAATTATAACCAGAGAGAACTCAGCAAATTTGTTTTTTTTTTTAAAAAAAAAAAAAAAAATTTCTTTTAAAAAAAAAAAACGGGACATTTATTTTTTCCAAGATATACAGTGGCCGAGGTAGCCTAGGGGATCAAGGTCATGCACTCCTGACCGGCGTGTCATGAGTTCGAGCCTAGTACCGCTGATTTTGAAATTAACAAAATAATAACTCGGGATATAATAGCACGAAATGTTAACTCCAAATCAAAACAAAAACTCATAGAATTACAAAGTAAATAACAACTCAGTGTGTTGCCAAACAGAATTACAGGAAAAAGTTATAACATTAATCGCAAACTCAGTTTCTGCAACTGAAGACCCGCTGTGCCAATACCTTCTAGATACAGTGTTGGCTGTGTAGAGGTGGACGCTCCACATTAAATCTGTCGAGGCTCAAACGTCCTCCTACTGGTGTGGTGTAGAAGTCAGGAGAGGGGGTGGGAACTGAAGTGTCATCCTCATCACACTTGACCATGGTTCAAAATTACGAGGTCCGTCGCCAATAGTTCTCGTACAGCTTCATAGTGCAACGTTAATACAACTCTCCCTCACTCCAAGATATACAATGAGAGCATTGCGTGGTAACACGAGGGTCATCGGGAAAAAACAGACCATTTATTTATGCAAAATGCAAACACACAATTTTTACTTGAAAAAGACAATTCTGTTATTACCTGAAGTTTTCTTTACTTACCAAAAGTTTCCTTTACTACTCTTAATAGAAAGTTTTCTTACTTATAATTAGCCCTTACATTTAAATATTTGTCCTACCTTTTTAGGAGTTTCAGAATTCTCATGTTATACTCTTCAGCCGCCAGTGCATTATCCAAGTGGGCAATGCATTCTCCAACTCTTTATTACTTACAAAACGCTTGCCATCCCAAAACTCCGTAATCGGTAGAAGCAAGATCTAGACCAGGGGTCAGCATGCCATATGTGGCATGTGGAGCAATTCTCAGTGGCTCTCTACAAAGGTATGAGGTCAAGTTAAATTTCCGTCTATCTTTTTATTCCTCGCGCTTAAGGACTATTTTTCAATTCCTACTATTAGTTCACACTCTCTATTTATTTATTTATTTATCTTCGTGGAATTTTCAATCGTTGATAAAATACATTTTAAAGTGCTGAATTGAGCTGAAATTTTATATACATGATTATTTTGGATGATAATACAATAATTTAGGTTTAATTAATTGATTAAAACAAATTATTTAAGGAATTACAAATACATACACGTTGGCACCATTTTTGGCGACTTGTGTCGAAAAGATTTTTTCTCGCGTTTTAAAGCATTCAGTTGAACTGAAATTTTATATACACGATTGTTTTGGATGACAATACGATACTTTAATGATAATTAATAAAAATTAATTACCTCTTAATGTTGTGATTCTCTCATATGTATATACATATTTATGTTATTTGTGTAACTATTTAATAAAAAGTAGTTGAAATAAAATTTTTGTTTGTTGATTAAAGTAGGAAAATTTTTTTTATATTACTTGTTTACTTTCAATTCTTTGTCATAAAACGATTCTGTTGAATCTGCTTAAGTGTAGTTTGTGTATTTAATGTAAAAAACGCCCTCTGTTTAAATGGGACTCATTGTTAATGTTAAATATTCAAATCAAATCAAAACACGATTGTGTAATACTTGTAAAATAAAGCATAGATAGCGGTATCATCTATATAAGCCAGCAGCCTCCAAACTGAGGTGATCATTTTGGTCCAGTGGTATGTTACGTGCTTACGGAACCGAAGGGCATGGGTTCTGACCTACCGGATATGCCCGCCACTTCACATCACTCATTGCTACGTCGCAAAAAAAAATCATTTATTGAAAGTAAAATTTACGAAATTATGAAAAAATCTGGAAGATAACTCTATGAGAGTAAATCACAACAGCTATTTTAAATTGCTGTACGACATCGTCGGAGATATTTAACTGTTTGGAAAAAAAATTGCTTGTGCTCTGCTTTCCGTTTTTGGTTATACATATATAGGTGAACAGTCTTTTTTTTTCATATGAAATATATTTTTGAGTCCCCAAAGTTGTTTCACAACCATACATTCAGAATCGTGTCAAATTGTAAGTCACAAATTATTCCCTGATATTGCGATATTAAGTAGAGCTTTAAAGGGACAAGGTTCGCATCAAACACTTTAATTTTTTTATTTCCCTATATTGAAGTCCAGTGACTGAGTGGAAGCGCATAGTGCTTCCACGCCACATGTATGAGATTCAAACCAAAGGCTGCTGGGCAAGGTCGACTCAGCCTTTCATCCCTTCAGTGGGTCGATTCATGAGTACCAAACGCTTGGGAAAAAACACTGAGAGTTTAACGTCAGACTGACCACCTGACTATCATGTTCTTTAATGATTCACTGAGAATCTTATCTTGAAAAAAAAATGAACTATTTATTTATGCATAATTATCACATTAAAAAGTTACATGCACGGGTTCATTGCCATCTATATAACACACACAGTACAACAAACATATATAAGAAGTCAAAGTAGTAGTACATATGTTCTGTTAAAGTTACAGTACAGTATATAAACATTGTTTTTTATTATAATACAAAATAAATCATAATTATGATAATGGGTATGCGACACTGACCGGAACATCTGCTCGTGCACCTCAGTGCCCAGAATTACGAAAACTGAGATGGGCATACAGTAGGTTTTGGCGCCCATGGGCTGTTTCGTTACTGAGTTTATTTTATTTCACTGGATTACAGGGATACTTATATTTCATTTCTTATTTTAACAAATATTCTTAACAAATACGTAACATATGTACAATTTTCATTTTTTATTTATGTTCAAAAAATAGTCATATTTTATGTTGCTTATTTTTATGTTAATAAACATCTTTAACTGATGCACAATTAATATATTAGGTTGGGGAAAAAGAAATCCATTATTTTTGCATGGGATTCAAGAGTTTATTTAACATGTTTCGGATTATTCGATTTGGGTCAAATATGCACCATTTTGTTGCATAATTTGTTGCCATTTTAAAGGTAGCGTTATAATGCCTCTCTCATGGAAGTCTTGGACCTTATTGGCGAAAAACTGTGGTAATCGATTTTTCACAATCTTCTCTTGATCCTAATTTTTTATCACTCAGGAAGTTTTGCAATGCACGAAAAAGGCGGTAATAGCCTGGTGCCAGGTTCGAACTATACGGTGGATGCATTAAAAATTCCCAACCAAGCTCCCAGAGTTTCTGGCGAGTCACTACAGACGCGTGTGGCCTGGCGTTGTTCTGATGGAATACAACATCTCTTCTCTTGGCCAATTCTGGCCGTTTCTGGTCAATCGCTAGCTTCAAACGGTCCAGTTGTTGACTGTTAAGATCTGAATTCAGTGTTTGGCCATACGGAAGCAACTCATAATAAGTTTTTTCTTTCCAGTCCCACCAAATACACAGTAGAACCTTCCTGGCCGTTAGTCCTGGTTTGGCCACCGTATGAGCAGCTTCACCGCGCTTTGACCACGATCGTTTTCGCCCAATATTGTCGCATGTGGCCCATTTCTCATTCCTAGTCACCATCCGTTTAAGAAATGAGTAAATTTCTTAACGGATTGGCCCGTTTGGCCAAGGCTTCGCAGATGGAAATTCGATCCATCATGTTTTTGGTGTTAATTGGTGTGGCGCCCAAACATCGAGTTTCTTTTAGAATCCAACTTTGTGCAAATGTTTTAAAACTGTTTTATGGTCGATCTTTAGCTCCTGGGCGATGCTACGACTACTAACATGCCGGTCAACTTCGATTATTTCTTTGATTTTATTGACATTTTCGACGACGGGCCTGACTGTGTGAGGTGCATCTTTAACATCAAAAATACCTGAACGGAATATACGAAACTAAAATTACACGTAATTAGCTGTTACAGTAAACGAAAACTGTAAAATGCACAGAATTTTTTCTTTGTTGATTTCCATTTTTTTAACAACCTGTAACTCACAACAGAATGGACCAAACAAAAAACAGCAAAAGAATTTTTTTGTGTGAAATGTTACCTTGACAGCGAGCATAAATTTCAAATTGTTTGATCGATACTTCACGAGATATCGACACTTCAGCTATTTACCAAAAAAATGATGGAGATTTCTTTTTCCCCAACCTAATATAATAAAACTCTAAATCATTATTTTTGACCTCTATTCCTCTCGAATTTTTTGAAAGATTTTCTTCTGCTTGGCACACTGAATTATGTGGGTAGGTTGATTTGGCACATCTAGCTATAAGTTTGCCAACCCCTAGTGTAGACTATAGGATGGAATATCAAAAATTTCCCATCTGAGTTGATTCTGCAGTTCTTGAGTTGCAGCATTGTGGTGAGAAGCATGATTCCTCCAGAAAGCTTTCTTTACCTCCTGTTTTGGATGTGGTCATCGCAGTTTTTTTAGTCTCATAATAATGATTCGCATTGAGCACTTGGTGGTAGTATAACAGGGGAGTTCTGAAGCTCGCGAACAGATACGATACATGTTTAAATATAGGTAGAGGTAAAGGAAGCTTCAGGTATATAACAAATTGTTTTCTTTTTAATAAATATATATTTTTCATTTTGGAAAACTATACGATCTTTATTGTCTGACCCTCTCAAAGGCTGCTTTAAAGATTTTAAAGGAAGGGATCGTTTTGCAGTTGCTTAAGTATTTCTGTAATTTTTGCCATCCTCAGCAAAGATTGCTTAAGCTTGAATAATGAAATTTGAATTTGTGGACTATGCTAGATATTTCTGGTTGCAACTTGAATGGTATTCTATATTGATTTAATTTTTAAATTGCCGTAGATGACGTTATTTCTAATGTACTAATGAGGGTATTATTATACGCATAATTCAAAGTGTTCAGTATGGTAGAGCTTGAATCTACGGGTTATTGCTGAAAGCCCATAGAAGGAGGCTTCATAGGTGGGATTGGCACGAAATACTCAGTCATGAAAAAGAATTTTATTTTTAAAAGTAAAAGTTGAGTTTCTTTCTGTTCATTGATGAATTATTGTACCAAATTTCTCTACAAGATCATAAACATGAGGTTTGCAGTCTTAAGTTATTTCAAGGAGCTTGATTTTGTTGTATCATTCTTTTTATTCGCTGGTAGATACTAGATCAGGGGTGGTGAACCTTTATGGATCAACGTACCATTTTGTTCTAAAGAAATTTTTAAGGAGGTACAGACGTGCCATCAAATAATTTTGACTAGTAATTATTGGTAAAATAATAAAACCCAATAATAACAACTCAAAACTCTTTATTTACTAAGAAAAAATACATTTTGCTCTATGTAGTAGTAAATGGTTTAGTTATACGTGTAATTCAAATTAAAGTAATATAAGTGGGACTTTTGTTGTTGAAAATTAGATGACATCACGTGCCAAACGGTTTCTAAGCGAGTCTTCAATGCTATTCATCTCTGAAAATAAAGATTACCAGCATAGGTAGATGAAAATATGATTAAAACTGCATAATACAGCTTCTTCAAACAGTTAAATGTGTCTGGAATCGAATTCCATTTTTCCAAAATTTCGTTACTTGCATTTTTACTTATATTGCTTGATAATCTTTCTGCTGTAATCAATTTCAGTTTTTTCCTTGTTTCAATAAATGTTTGAATCCGTAATGATCTAGACTGAAAAAAAATCAGTTGCATTTCAAATTCTTCAATTTCCAACCAATCGAATTCGGACAAGTTCAGTTTATCAAATGGAGTCATATCGGGGTAAATAATAAACTTGAGCGTTTCCCCGATAATTCTCTGAACTGAAAAAAAATCTTACTGAAAATTCCTTAATCAAAGAATCAATTACGGAAATAAATTCTTCAATAACTTGTGGTGGTGTGATATCTATATGAACTAGTACCTAATCACGCGAAGACGATCGTTTTGGCGTGATCGGTTAAGTACTCGCGTTCGGAACGTAAGGTACCCAGAACGAACGTTTTCCTCCTTCAAACTCTTTCTTTGCCATGATTCTCATGTACATCTAACCGATCACTCGCGTTTGCTCGTAATACTTCAGTAATTTTTGTTATTTTGAACTAAAATGCAAACCGTTTTGATCTGTGGCGTGCCCAAAATATTGCGTCGCCATCCCTGTCCTAGATTTAGTGGGTTTTTTTAAGGATAATTTCTTTTGTTTTATTTGTATTAACTGCAATTTTCCATTTCGACTCATAACTATTTTCCATGTTTCTTCCTTTAAGATTAATTACCTTAGTTAAAGAACTTTTCATTATCCACAGACAGAGATCGATATGTAGCAAGTCATTGGTGTAGACAAGGGGCGTCAATGAATGAATATTAACGTCACACTGTTCAGCTACACGAGGGCTTTGGACGACGGACCACGTAATTTTGAACCATGGTCAAGAGACGTGGACGACACCTGAGCTGGCACCCCTCTCCTAACTACCACACCACACCAACGGGGGGAAGTTTCAGCTTTCGACAGATTTAACGTGCATCGCTGCCCTACACTGCGGGTCTTTAGTGGTACTGGGCTCGAACTCGTGACAAGGCATGCCACGATCCGATACTTATACCACTCGGCTACCGCGGCCCCCGAAATAGGAAAGATAGTAGCATTGAAGAGATATCAAATGTCAGGGGATGTAGACATTAAATCTTTCTAGTTCTTTTATATATGTTTATTATAATGTATTATTCGAAATAAACTTACGTTTTTAAGAATATTGATTTTTTTTTTTGCGGCCCACCTAAAGTTAAACCTTATTGATTTGTCCCAAGTTAGCATTTGAGTTTGACACCTTTGGTGAAGACATAGTTATGTGGACTTAGCTCCATTCCTTGAGGCGTTCCAGCCTTCATTTTACCAATTGTAAAGAGAACGTCCTTTATTTTGACCTGGAAGGACTCATTTTTCAGATATTAAGCAATGGTTTTGATTAGGTAATCAGAAATCTTCAATTTGATTAACCTGCGTTCAGTATACCTGCATGTCAAAGCTTAGCAAATGCTCTTTGGATATCACGTTATTATTGAGGGTTAAAACTGCAATACTGTTATTATTTGGCATCTTACAACTTGTTATCCTAACACTTGATTTCTCTGTTCACACAATGGTTTCAAAAGAACTATATTTTAACGCCTATCTCACTCAGGCATTCAATGAAGCCTGTTTAGTCACTCTATGCCTTTGCCAGATCTTAAGAATATTTTTTTTTAATCAACAAAAGGGATGCATGCCTCAATCCCTTTATGATAAGGAAAAGAGTTGCATATTTTTTCTGGTAAATCTTATGGAATATAAAACAAGCAAATTCTCCAATTCATCATTGAAATAAGTTCTTCCTTCCTTTTTGATGAACAAGTGATAATAGTTATCTAATAGAATTCTATTGGGAATTAGTCTTTTGCATATTTAGACAACAGAAGCTCAAATACTTTCGAATAATCTTATTCGGATAATGTGGACATTTCTCTATCAGCTTTACTCTCTTCTCAGCAGAGGAACCAGGCTTCAAAAGCTAGCCACAAATAGTCAAATTTATCTTCCCAAATTATAGTTATCATGATTTTTGCAAACTATAGTCCCAACATCAGATGCAGTATTTTATATAAATTTCCATCAAAATTTCATAAACCCCATAAGTGCGATGGGGATTTATAATACCTTTCTGAAATACAGACTTTTGCATTGCACTTCTGTCACTAAAACTATTTCCACGGCTTTGAAATACAATAAAATGACCTTCACAACGTTTGCGAAGGATTTACTTATTTATGCTTTTTTTCTCTGAATACACCGTATAACTACATGTTCCTTTTTTAAATAGTTGTGGCCAATAGGGAACAAATCGCAAAATTTTTCCTCACCAGGTAATTCTATTTTCGGTAATTTTAACTTTATTTTACCCTTTTCACAAAAATTTACAGCCAAAGCAGAAATTCTTCAAAAGTATAAATTAACTTTTCAAAAATAATTAAAAATTTAAATTCATGGTCGCCTTGTTTCCCTAATTTTGCAACATTTTCCTTGATAACACCTTTTGTGTCAAAATTTACGCGAATAAAGAAAAAAATATAAGGCATCATCTTTTATTTTTATGCATCAAACCTAGTTTTTATCTCAGTCTTGCAACTTTTTTTCAGATCTCAGCATTTTTAATTTCAGCTTTGATAGCAAGTAATCATCATTGAATCTCTTGTTCCGAGATTTTACTTTCCATGGCTATTTTCACATATTCTGCTTTCAATTACCCCTAACTGAGTTTTGTCCCAATTTTCAATAAATATGTTGTATAATGCAGCTCAGTGGCAATGCATCGTGCTTCCACACCACAGGTCCGAGGTTCAAACCCTGGGCTGGGCAAGGTTGACTCAGCCTTTCATCCCTTCAGTGGGCTGATAAATGAGTACCAAGCATGCTTGGGAACTTAACACTGGACCACCTGATTGGAATATCTGTTCATGGACCTCAGGGCCCAAGGTTGCATATACTGATATGGGCACAGTAGGCCTTGGCCCTCATGGGCTGTTGTGCCACTGAATTATGTTGTATAATGCAGTGAAATGAAGTTGGCTCAAATATTTAATTAGCAAATGGAAATAAAAGCCAACAAAAAAGTACAGAAGACTACAAGCCTAAATTTAATATTGCCAAGTAATTAAAAACTCAAAAATCTTGTTCCATTGATTTTCTAGCACATAACATTGTATATATTTATTAATACATAGAACTTTTATAGGTATATTCCTAATATAATTAAAATTATTCCAAACAAAAAGCAAACAATTCTTAGTCTGAATCAGTACTTGCATGCTTAAAAAATAGATTATACTGTTATATATTCTTGATAGAGGGCCAGAGTGAAGAGTGGCAGAAAGGAAGACAGAATAGTGATGTTATATGAATGAAATAGCTTAATGCAATGGTTGTAAAACAAAGTTATTAATTAAGAAAGTGAATATAGTAATATCAACACTATTAAACAAGCATCGGTAACTTGTAGGAAGCGGGACAATTTTCATCTGCACTCGACTAGGTTGAAATAAAGTTAAATCACTATTTCTCCTCCGTACGTCTCCCATTTTTATTTAAATGTTGTTTCTTATTTTGAATTCTTTGACATAAAATGATTCCATTGCACTGCTTGTATGTGTGATTTATGCAAATAATAAAAAAAAAAAACCCCTTTTGTGTTTAAATGTGATTTATTCTTAGCACATTAAGTATCTAGTTCAAATTAAAAGGATTGTGTAATACTTGTAAGATGGAAACATCACTAGATCACATGGAAACATTTAATCTAGATCTGGAATATTACTAATAAATGAACAGCCATTTTAAATTGCTGTATGAAATTCCCAGACAGATTTAATTGAAGAAAATTGCATGTGCTCTATTTTGCTACTTTTGGTGTTTGGGGACTAAAACACTGGGGGTTTCGAGTCAGACTGACCACCTGATCAGGACATCTGCCCATGCACGTTTAAGCGCCCAATGGTCACGTATACTGGGATGGGCACAGTAGGCCCTCATAGGCTGTTGCGCCACTGAGTTTCAGTTTTATGTTAACAAAAGAATTTTTTAAAAAGTGGAAAAATTTTAATTTTTAATATAAAGTATTCAATTTAAGAAATCCCTTCCACTGCAATGATGGAAAAAAAAATTAACTAGATAGGATTCAAAATAAATTATGGAAAACATTTTTAGAACTACGAAAAAAGTTTAAAAATAATTTATGTTGTATTTTTTAAAAAAATGCAATTAATTTTTATCTAAGTTAACAACAAATTTCCTTCAGCCAGCAAATTATAAATAAACCCTTCAGATGTTTTTTTTTAAATATTCATACACTAAAAACAATGGTTGCAGAATGAAGAAATATTGCAGAAAATATATGTTCTTGCACTGATTGTTCACATATTTAACATTTACAACTTTTTAACTAATGATACATTTTTGTTTTCATATGAAAGTTACTAGACAGCTTAATGAAATTTTTGTAATTTTGATATAAAATATTATATTTCTATAGAATATTTATTCATTCAATTAATCAAAAAGTAGATATAAGGAAAAAAACTATTTTATTTCTTTAATAAGTAGATGTTTACACAACCATGATTCAATATAATTATTAAATTTATTTTTAAATACAGATTTTAAATATATTTATCTCAAATATAATAGGAATGATTCACTCTTATTTAACAAGCTGTTCACTTGCAAACTCCAATAACACCACAGGCCAATCTACCACCAGCATTTCCTGTAGTTTTACTTAATTCATGGCCGCCTTTTCCTAAATCATCAGGATCAGCATGCACCTATGAAATTTTTAAAAAAATTAATAACTTGTATAAGTAAGCAAGAGGAATTCAATGTACATGAAAGCCTAAAATGTATGCCCCAAACTAGAAACACATTTACATCTCATAATAATGATAAAATTGCATACTATGTTTTTGGTAACAAATTTGATAATTTTAAGTGATGATTCAATGAAACAGACAACATGTAATCAGAAACATCTTCCAATCATATTATGACTTTGAAGCCCAGTTAAATTATATCACATGACAGTTTTCAATCAAACTGATATGCAAATCAGCAACTTTCCAGCCTTTAATTGATACCACAGTACCAAAATCTGATAGTAAGAAGAGAGCAAAAATAACTCATTGAGTGATAGAGAAGAATTTTAAATTTTAGAAATAATTCAAAAATGGATTTGCTCTTATTAATACTTTGTAAGGGGAAAATAATTAGCATGAAGTTAAAAATATTAATTTTGATTAAAAAAAAGTCAAGCAATCCCTTGGATACACAATATTGTTTGTTTTTCCATTTAGTGCATTAAGTTTTTTTTTTTGTATTACTAACTTGAGACTATGGTATACAGATAAGAGTGTATATATGTGTGTGTGTGTGTATCCACATACTGCTTTTGTACTGTTCACTTTTTTTTATTCATTTCTGAATTTGCATTAAAAACAGCTGAGACATCTAAAATAAAGATTCAGATTATAGAAATTTTCAACATGCATCACAATGAATGAAAAAAGGAATTTAATTCCCTAAAAATAAATTTGAATATTTTTTTAAGCAGAAATATGCACACAGATTCTTCTAAACATCAGCAAAGCTTCCTAAAAATTTTTCGAACACAATCAACACTGGGGATACATAAAAGGTACAAATAAACAGACATTCAAATTTATATACAAGATACGGAAACAAAAATACTCACCACTGCAGAACGACCTATAATAGACAATGGACCTGAAAGTGATATTTGTTTATCAGTGATATTAACTTTGGCTACTCCATCATCCCCAGCTTCCACATTTCCCAAATCTCCAGCATGCCTATAATAAATATTTTTGTTATTCAAGAAAACTAAAATATCCAAATTCAAGTAAAATAAGCAAATACCCTCATAACACAAAATATGAGAATAAGTTAAAAGCTTTGACAGTTTTCAAATGTACAAATGAATTTAATTTTATTCAACTGAAAGTTAAAATTCTTTGAATAAAATTTTAGTCTACTTTACAAATAAACTTACCTATTTTCATCTTCAGGAGCACCATGTTCTTTGCCATGGGGATTAAAATGAGCACCTGCACTTATACAGCCTGAAATGAATTTCTCAATTTAAAAAAAAATATTCTAAAATAATGAAAAAAAATTAACAAAAATAATTTTCTTTTAATGCTTATTAATTAAACAATACCTTATGATTACAGATCAAATTTTGCATCTATTTTTTAATGTATTATTAATGTCTAACTTCCATACTTTTGAAATGACACAGTATAAAATAAAAAATAGACATTTCATGGAAACTTAAGATTGAACAACATTTAAGCAACATGATCATTTCATTCTTTAAATAATACATACACATTTTTAATTTTATAAAAAACATTAAATACAAATATTTTTTTAAATAATGGCAAAGAAAATTTTACAAAAATATTTTGATAAGAAAATTACCGAAAGGAAACCACTCTTGTACCGATTTGATTTATAAAAACTCTGATATTTTGGAAACTTAAAAAAAAGCATGTTCATTTTTTAGATTATATTTATATAAAAAAAATTACGACACATACAGAAGTTAGAAGTTAATGTTAAGACTAGAACCAAGCAATAACCTTCACGTAAATGAATGTTGTAAGTTTTTTCAGGCTTCTTTATAGTACAAATTTTTAAAGCTTCACCAATAGAATATATCTACAGGCATCTCATCACCATTTAAAGGTAAAGAAGCAGCACCCTTTTTTGATGCCAAATGTATATTAAATAATATGAACAAACTGTATTACTAAGTCTGGTACTAATTTGTTATCAGCATACTAATGCCTTTTTGGAGTGGTTTTGAAACTGCACCAAATAAATAATAACCAAATAACCAATAGTTTTCAATCCAAGATGATGGCCTAGCACTCAGAACTTGGAACGAAAAACTTTTTCTTCCCGATAAAGGTATCCAAGAGTAAAATTGCATAGATTTTAAAGGAAGTAAAGAGATAAAATAAGCAAAAATAGGCTTAAAGTAATGTGGAAAAAAAAAATAAGGGTTACAAAATTAAAAATTTTTGCTGAAAAAAGAGATAATTGACAAGAAAAGAAAAAAATAATAGATTGTCTGCAAGAAGTTATGAATTCAATTACTTGATTCTCCTTCCTGAAACAATATACCAGTCTCTCAGCCTAATCAATTGAACATATTTCAATGATTTTTTTTTCTTATCTGTTTTGACAGATATCTTCCATGTGTTAACCTTGATAAAGTCCATTAACACATCAGACACATAGTTTTACAAATCGACAACAGCCAGTAAAAAATTGTGAGTTCCCGATGAATTTCATTGCACCAGGAATGTTTAAAAAATTCATTAATTAAAAGCAAGATGGTGGAAACTTCCAATTTGATGCCAGTGAAAAAAGAATTATACCCGATAAATTTATCATTGTAGCAGTGTGAATTTGCACCAAAAGATCTGCAAAAAAAACATGGCTATCAAATTTATCCTGTCTGTAAATCATTTTCTTTTTGCCCACCAAGCTTATTACATTTCATGGTGACCGAAAGGAGTAAAATCTTGATTAAGTATGAGAAAAAAAAAAGATCCGAACCTTTTGAATATAAAATAGACAAAGAGTGCAAATTTGACATTCCTTTTGGTTCATAAAAATTGAAAAAGAAGCTCTCATATTCTTTCAAGGTAACCATACTGTAATTTTCTTGCTCTACTTGGCATGTAGTATATTGATATCAAATTAGTACCTGAATTTCTTTATTAAAAAATAAATTAGTTTAAGGCTACACAGTACCCTAAAAAAATTTCATAATTACCGAATTTTTTCTTCTTTGTTTGCATTTTCTAGTGGCCCATATCATTGAGAAGCTTGCCACCCACCAAATTTCAGATCTGTTAGCAAATTAGTTTTTAAGATATCTGAAGTTTTATGAGCTTTGGTTTTGGTCTCATTTTAAAGCATTTCTCCACTCTTAAATTGAATCAATTAAAAATATTTTTGAGCTTTTAGAGTGAAATGGTCATTAATTCCAATTTTCATTACTAAAATCATTTCTGCTTGATTATGTTTTGAGTTCTCATAATTAATTAAGATTAATTTCAAGGCCAATTTTTGCTTTAAAAATAGTTTATATAACTTAAAAGCTTTATAATTAATTTTTTCCTGCAGAGAAAATGCTATGGCTAAAGCATTCTCAAGTTGCAACAAGAAACAATATTTTGAAGAGATGGAATACTACTGAAAATGAAGTATCTAAAAATCAGTCGTCAGCTGATACTGCAATTAGACTTCTGAATTCAAATATTATAGATATAACTGAATATTTCCTTGATGTACCAAACTACATTAAACTAAACATATTGTAGTACTATATTTTAGTATTTTAAAGTCGTACGACAAGAGCTAAAACTTCTTAAACTGCCCCAATTTAAAACTGAAAAAAAATTAAATTTTATGAACAAACCAGGCTATTTTTAGCTTAAGTTAGTATCATTATTATTTTGTACATAAATGCTTTGTGTTTCAAAACTTTTGTGAAAATATTACGTTAAGATTAAGCTGAATAAACTGTCATCTTAATAAATGCTATCAATATTACGCAAAAAGTATATTTTGAATTAAAAATATTGTTTTCACACAGTCATATTTAATAAAAATAGTGTTTTAATGTAGAACACACATACATTGGAAAATAACATATTAAAAAATTAGAGCATTACAGCCATTATAAGTTTTTGTTTTATGACTCTACAAACTTTAAAAACGTTTTTCTCAGACTTTCAATTCTGAAGGTATAAGTGTTTTCTAATCCCTAAGTCTTTTTTTCTGTTCAAGACAGCACCTTGAATTTTTTTGTATATATTCCCAAATGTACGTTCTATAAAAATTAGTATGGATTAAAGGCTGAGATCTCTAGTTATTTTTCTAAAAAAATGCTGAAGTTGATATTTAAAAAATTTTCCTGTTTTTTTTAGGTTTTTCTAGAAAAGTAATTATTAAAAATCAACAAGAAAATAGATTTTCAAATCCATACTAACTTTTGTTTGCAAAAAAACTAAGAAACATAAATAACTTAAAATGACAAAAATTTTAAAAAATTGAGTATTTTTTATGAGTTTGAAAAAACTTCAAAAATTCCTAATTTTTTAACATTGTAAAATAATGGCTGGTCTAATTAACTTTTTACTTACAGGAACAGCTTAATAATATTATCTAAATATAAAACAAATTATTTTTACTATAACTGTCTCCAAGAAAATTTTTTGAAAAAGGGTACTGTGTAGCCTTAAAAAAGTAAAAAAATAATTCATAATATAAGAATAAAATGATTAAAAAGAAAATTAATGTCATTGAGGTAAAAGCACGAGGTGCTCTATATCAATTGTTATACATAATTTTTTACTAGTTCTATTCCAAAATACTGAGTACAAAGCACCCCAAATTTTTACCACTATGACATTTATTTTCTCGTAAATCATTTTATTCTTATATTAAGATTTTTTTTTTTTACTTTTTAGTTCGATTCACTATAAAAGCATATCTTTTAGTTTTTTTTAAACTATAATTTATTTTTTAGTTCGATCTACAGTAAAAGTGTTTTTTTAGTTTTTTAAACAATCATTTATTCATTGTTGAATTTATCCTTGAGTTTGATATTTGGAGCCGGAATTACGTGGCTGCTGGAATTAGTCTTGCTCTTCAATGGATATTAATTAATGGGTCTGAAGGGCATTTATTCTCTCCATTTACATGCCCTCAGATAAGTCTCGTATCGTTATGTTTCAAAGATTCCGTCTCTATAGATACAGGTCAAACTAATAAAAGTGCGTTAAGAAATATTAAATGTCAATCATATTATCACCTTTTAAATGTATTGCTATAACATTAATTCGTATCATCACTTCTAAACATATTGCTTTATAAAAATATTTAGCAGTTAGAACACAATCTTTTTTACATGCACTAGTTTTTTTTTATTTCTATTTTCGGAAAAATTAGACAATTGTTTATACTTTGGTAAGAAATTGCTGATGCACCTACCCTCCCCTTTCTCACATAAAGAAAAGATTTTTTTATTTGTATTAATCACAAGCCTATTCTCTTTTAGGGTTGCACCTTAATCTTTTAGTCACAAAATCTGGAATTAGTCACAAATCTGGAGATGGCAAATGGAATTAGTCGCCAAGTCTGAAAATGGTATATGCAATAAATCGCCAAATCTGGAGGTGGTATAAAGAATTAGTCACCAAATTTGAAAATCGTTATTCTTGATGATCCTGATCAGGACTATGGAACTAAATTATGAAATTATTGTATTGTCATCAGTCCTTGACAAGTGTGCAAAATTTCGAATTAATCAGACCTTTTAAAGTGGGTAAAAATAGAGTTCAAAGATTATGTTATACAAGTAAAAATTATATAAAAGCGTCTTAAAAATAGCAACTCCATTTTTTGCTTTGCATTATTGTAGTATTATTTACCATAAATGAAATTGAAAATTCAAAGGGTGATGTTTATTAACATCTTACTATAAAGTAATACAACGGGCTATTGGCGACAGACCTCAATTTTGAACCACGGTCAAGTGATGAGAACAATACCTGCACCCCCTCTCCAAAATACCTCACCAATGACTTTGACCCAAAACAGATTTTACAATGGTGGGTCTTCAGTGACAAAAGGATTCAAATTAAAGACACTGGCCACAAACTTGTAAACATGACCACAAGGCTATTGCGGCCACAAAAATTCAAATAGAATCATATTTAAAAAAATTTATTCATAATGAGTTAGCTAATATTTTCTCCAGATGATTCCCTAACCAAGTTTGGAATTGCAAAAAGATGATTTGAATCAAAAATTTTGCAGGAGTAAAGTAAGTGATCACAATGAGAAATAATTTGTAGTTTGTACTGTTACTGCCATCAGATGCTGCTGCAAAAGCACCTTGTTTCATGCCTCATTGTGTTTCTGACTAGAAGCTAGTTCACTAATCACAGCAGATCTTTTAGTCCTACTTCAGCACTGCTAAGCAATATCAAACATTGGACTATAAAAAAAAAATATATATATATAAATAGTACTACGTCCCCTCGAGACTAAAGAATAATCCCCCACACAACGCCGGCCCCGCCCAATTTAATTATATTTTAAAAACTTTTAGATATCCAAGAAAAATCAAAATCAAATAGGAATGAAGTTATATACCCTAAGTATCCAGTGACAAGAATACCTCACCATACGAATCAATATGCTCACAGACAACAGTATGGAAGATGGAATTGGAGAAATAATCAATCTCAACGCCCGGATATCATATCCGCGGTTCAAGATATAATGTATACTCAGCGGCCGACCATGTATCCGAGAAACCAACGATTGCCATATCGACCAACAGTTTTGCGATCGAATGCTCCAACTTTCTACTCCCGTCAAAGAACCCAAGAAAATAATACAGTATTCCAGCCTCATCGAACATGAGAACTCATGATCAACCAGGAAAGAATCAACTTCAAACAAGTTGAGGTCCTCTTGGATACAGGATCAAATGTCAACATTATATCAAAAAACATATCCCAAATCAAGGGACAACACCATGTGGAGTATATCAAAACAAAAATTGCCACCATCAATGGACAAATTAAGGTGAGTGAGGCAATTACTTTACAATTGAAAATAGGAGAAATTATTAAAGATATTAAATTCCTCATAGTAAATGTAGAACTGAAATATTTAATAATTTCTAATAAAACTATGAGTATTTTTGAATTAAATATTAATTTTAGTGACTAAAGTTTTTCAAAGAGGAAAAAAATTTAAAAAAATTATGAATCTAAAAAAAGTATTAAAGAAAATGAAACTCTTAAAATTAGTAATAATAAAATTATCACTAAGAAAACTGATAATGTGTTTAATATAGAAATAATTCCTAACAGTGATTATGGTATTATTAATGTTATTATTGATAAATATATATAAACATGTCTTTGCTAAAAATAAGTTTGATGTGGGCGAATTAAAATGTAATTCTCCTAAAATAATACTTACCTCAGAATTACCTATTGCAAATCGACCCTATAAAACATCTTTTAAAGATGATACGGAAATAAAAAAGCAATTAGATACATTATTGAAAGCTGGAATAATAAAACCATCTTATAGTTCTTACGCTGCCCCTATAACATTGGCTTTTAAAAAAGAGAATAATGCTCATACATGATTATGTATCGATTACAGAAAGCTAAATGCTATCACAAAATTAGATGCAGAACCAATTCCCCGAATAGATGCAGTTTTAGACAAATTAACACATGCAAAATTTTTCTCAATGATGGACCTCTGTAGTGGTTATTGGCACATTTAATTGGATAATAATGAATCTGAAAACTTGCATTTACATCAAATTACAGTCTTTTTCAATTTAATTGTTTGCCTTTTGGATATAAAAATTCCCCAGCTATATTTCAAAGAGCTATTAGATAGATTTTAAATAAATACCAAATAAAATTTACATCAAATTACTTTGATGATATAATAGTATTTTGGGAATCAATTGAAGAACATGCAAAACATTTAGAGGAAATTTTTAAAATTTGTGAAATAGAAAATATTAAATTGAAATTCACAAAGTGTAAATTTGGTAAAGATATAATTGATTTCTCAGGATATGAAATAAAACAAGGATCATACACTCCAAATTATACAAATGTTGAAATAATTAAAAAAACTTTTACCTCCTAGAAATGTAAAAGATTTACAAAGATTTCTTGGTAGTATTAATGTCTATTATAAATTCATTCCTCAATATGCAAAATTAAGAATTCCCTTAAATAATCTTAAAAAGAACCAAAATTGGAACTGGACCCCAGAATGTCAACAATCTTTTCAAAAACTTAAAAACAGCTTAATTTCAAAGCCCATTTTAGCTATATTCAATCCAAATTATCCCTGTCATCTTTATGTAGATGCATCGAAAACTGCGATCTCATGTATCCTCAAACAACAAAAACCCAATGGAAATCAACATCCGATTGCATTCCATTCGAGACGACTGAGAAATTATGAAATTAATTATAGAATAACTGAATTAGAATGCTTAACTATAATTGATAGTTTAGATAAATTCCATTGCTATCTTCATGGATCTCATTTCATAGTTCATACCGATCATAATGCATTAATTTGGCTTAAAAATTTCAAAAATCCCACGGGTAGACTTTTGAGATGGTCTTTAAAAGTTTCTATGATTTTGATATAAAATATAAGAAAGGTAGCAACTAATATTGAAGCTGATATGTTAACAAGAAATCCTATCGCTTATCATATAATTAATACACCCCCAGAACCTTTATTAGATATTAATGAAATAAGTCATTTTCAAAATATAGAAAATATATCAGCTCCTAAATGTTCTGATGTATTATTTGAAATAGATAGACCCAATGCCCTTAATAAAACTGACACTGAATTGGTTCATTCAGTCCATTTAAGACATTTTCATCCATCTGAAAATTTTCAGTTGAATTACATTCAACAAAATACCCATAATAAGAAAATAACTAAAAGAAACCTCTTGCATAATACAGAAGTAACTGAATTCTGCTTAACAAGACTTTTCAACAAAGAATAATAATATATGATATATTTAATTTTTATAATATAGTTGTGTTAAATCAGATACTTTTTATATTTTAACTGAGAAAACAAAGTGTATAGGTTTTGTCATACAAAATTTTGAGAAATTTAAATATACTTCTCATAATTTTATTTTAAGATGTCGAACGAGTTAACGTTTATGATAGAAATTGGTGTTTTAAAGTTGAAAGATATAAATTAAGTTTTTAGAAAATTGACTAATGTACTAATACTAGTGATATTGATTTTTATAAGAAACAAAAGTAAAGTCACATTGCATTTTTTTTTCTCTACTGAATTTTATTGTTTTGTTAATTATTTTATTCAGCAGTAACCTTATTGCATGCCATTTAATTTTTTTTTGATTTTGAAATTGCGTGTTTTGATATACTGGCCATATATCAGGATTCACTATATATATTTCTTGAAATTTTCCTTATCTAAATTTAAAATTAATTTAATAATTTGAAGTTTATTTTTGGATATTGTACAGAGGATAAGGGAGAATACAATCATTATAATTTTGTATATGTCTTGAAACATTAAGAGGACAAACGTGTTTAGTTTGATATGTACACCTCTTATTGTTTTCTTATTAGCATCCCTGAACATCTGTGATTTGATCACGCAGATTTCTCAGAGAGATGTGTTCAAAAATAAGTAGTGCGATACAGTTTATATTAGTGAATGTGTGATATACAAGAAAGTCAAGAATTTTGTCTATGAAACGAATACTTAGAAGATTACGGAGAGATTCAAAATATTGTTTGCGATATTGTGTTAAGTTACAGTGAATATTGTGAAAATTTTACATAAATACTAAAGGTGATGATAGAAGAGAGTCCACATTTCCAACTCACAATTATTTAAAGAGCTCTTTTAGTCTTATAACTCTTATATTCTTTTATTCCTATATTCTTATAATTTTTATATTCTTATATTTTATAATGCATATGAAATAAAATATTGTTTATTGTGTAGAATATTGCATATAAGTTGTTGTACACTGTTTTCATATTATAAATAATTTCATTTTATGTGTCTATATTTTTTTTAATCTTTTTAAAAAAAGTATTTCATATATGCAAAATTTTGTGTAACACTAAGGTATTACTACGATGGCACCAGAGGAGATTTTTATACAAAATTAGTAGTTTAATATTTGTACGATACCATATATTTTTATATCTACTATCTTATTGTTGATATGATATTATTTTCCAATATAAATTTTTTTAAAACATTATCTGCTAGCTGTAATACAAATCTATTATTATGAAGGAATAGGAGGAAAAACGAGCTTTTATTCTGGATGTCGAATAGATTTGAACAAGCTAATCTTTAGCTATATGTACGGAAATTCTTTTTCAATTAATATTTTGGAAGTGTCATTACTGTGTTTGTTGTTATAGTTTCGTTATTTTAGAGCATTTTGATTTTAGTATTCCTTTTACATAAATATTTCTACTGTGTGTAATATGTGTTTCCAAATGATGTTATGGTATTGTTTTGTATATGTTGAAAATTGATTAAGTTTGTAAAGAGAGAAAACCCCAGCCATGACTCCCTTTTAAAATTGGGGGGGGGGGGAATAAAAGGATAATTAAATTAGATTGAAAATTGAATTCCCTATCTAGCACTTAAATTTTATTTTTTATCATTACCTCTTCAAGTATCAAACTAATCACCCATTTATTTCTTCTGAACATATGGCCTCTAGCTAATAAACATGTCTAATTCCAGATCATTCTATTTAATAGCCCTATATGTCAGCATTAACTTTCAAGTGCACTCATGAAATCCGCATGGTTTTTTAAGTATTAACTCACTTAAGATTTTCACAGTGGAGTGCTTTTGCTCTCTGCTTCTTAGCTTCAGATGAAATCTAGAAATGATTGAATAAAGTTCCTTTTTAAAAACTAAGTCTGTTTCTGACTCCAAAACATGTCATATATATCATGGTATTCACCAATATTAAAAATACCCATATTTGAAAATAGCTCAAAATACAACAGAAGACTCTGAAGCAGTAGATTGAAGAATAATTGCAATGAAAATGGTTAAATGTTTAATGAAATTGGGTTAAAACTGTCTGAAATTAATAAGGTTACCCTGGAAAAAAAAACAATAACAATTATAATATACGTCATCCCCAAGGCAACTACATTACCACATGATAAAAATATCCAGGTAGGCATATTGTAATATTGTCACCCATCTTGGCTAACAAACAACTTGGCACATAGCACTTCAATATCAAATTAGCACCAGATAAAAAAGCTTACATTTTAAGTGCAAAGGGTAAAAGTTAGCACAGCTATGATCTTCTAATTTAGCTTGAATGTTGAGTCAGTTTATCATATACCTTTTATTAGTAGCAAACAATAATTGAAGTTATTTTAAAAATTTAAGAAGAAAAAAAAACTACCAAGAATGATTTTAATAAATAACTTAAAAATACAAAAACATATATAATTTTCAACATCTGTATGAATCAATAGTGATTCAGAAGTTGAAGATTTTTTTGAATGATTTCCTTTTGAAATAAAAATAAGCTATGAAGTTAAATGAAAATAACATTTTATTTCACAAGTCTGTTTTTGCTTAATATGAAATAGAACTAAATTCAAGACAGGAATTACGTTTTCATATTAAAAGTTGGTTCATAGATAATTAAATCCTTTTCTATCAAAATATTACAGATAATTTAATATACTTAATTTTTTTTTTTTAAAGTCAAAAAGATTGAGTGAGTGAGTGCATATTAATATCCTACTGTTCAACTACACAAGGGCTTTTGATGACGGACCTTGTAATTTTGAACCCATGGTCAAGTGACAAGGATGACATTCGAGCTGGCACCCCTCTCTATAAACTACCACACCAACTGGAAGATGTTTGAGCTCTTAACAGATATAACGTGCATTGCTCCTCTACACGGTCGGTTTTCAATGGTACTGGGCTCGAGTCAAAAAGATTGAAATAGTCATAGAAAAATTTAGAAATGCAACAAAATGGAAAAACTTACTGAAGTTCTTCAATCTGTATGTATAAGTCAATTTGAAACATAACCATTATTTTAATAAAAAACTTTTGTTGATAAATAACTATTTAACTGAATTCTGCTAATTACTTATATAATATAGATTTAGTGCTTATAATTAGTAATGTATAACAAATATGAAGAGTTACATTTTTAAAAAAGTAAATATAAAATAAATACCATTGGTATTGTCACCAAATTCGTGAATATGAAATCCATGTAAACCTTTACTGAGTGAATTGATTTCTCCAGTTACAGTAACAGGACCATCAGGTGACTATAGAAATTAAAAAAAAACATCCATATATAGATATGGTATTTATTAAGAACTTATTTGTGTATTAAGTACATAACCTAATTAAAATAGAAATTTAAAAAAAAATAAGGCATCAAATCAACATAAAAGTAATTTATACTTCAAATATTATGAGCAGCAACATTTATAAAACTGCAATTAAAAGTAATACATAAAAATTCTACAGAATGGTTAATTTTAGAAAAATGATAGCAACTGTTCAGTAATGAGAGAGAAATTAAATTAAAAAAAAAAAATCTTAATTTTTCTCTTATTAAACTGTTAAGACTTTTGACAAGACACTTTTGGGTTTGAACTAATTGAAATTTTCCATACATTTCAATGATATTAGGCAATCAATCCATTAGTTTTTCACACCTCATAAACAATAATTTCAGAATTAAATTGAAAAAATTCATGCTGCTCACAGATATATCTTTAAAACACTGCTGAAAATTACTAATATGACTAATTGTTTAATTAATATCGGAGAAATTTTACTTAAATTACAAAACTTTCCATATTTTCAAACAGTTAAAAACTATCAATTCAAATCAAATGTGATATATAAATAAAAAAACATCCTACGATTTCAACAAGGAAAAATTTCAAAATGTGTAAAACATAAACACTGAGTAATTGCACTTGACATACTACGAAAAAGATAAATCATTATCTTTTTGCAATAAAAAAAAGTAGAGATATTTGACTATCAAATAAATATTTACAAACATTTCAATTAACAAAACACACTACTTGACTGATATTGCATTACGTAATACGTACTTCTTGAGTAAAATGAACGGTGCCCTTAACTTTTTCTCCTACTAAGACACATACAGCTTTCATATTTCAAATATTTAGATTGACTTCTACAAAAATTTAAAGAAATAAGTTTATAGCAGTATAACTTCCGAAGCAATTTAGGCAATACTAATCCTGAAGTAGCCGCCGCCTTCTCTCTTCCGCAAAGTGTAAGTTAAAAACAAATACAGGATATTGCCATTGAAAAGATTATTTCACGCTTTCAAATGTATTTTATCACGATGACCTTGATTAGAACCAACATAAAAAAACATGAAGATTCTGAAAAGAAGAAAAAGGGAACAATAAAATGATATGTATTTTTTTTTCAGATTTCTTATGAGGATATTCAGTAGTCCACAAAAGTCGAAGATAACATTATTTCTTAATGAAGCAAACAAAATTTTTTACTGTTCAGAGATTTTACATAATTTTGTAGATTTCTATTTTAATAAAATCTGCATTCTGCATTGTGTTGAAATCCCCTAGACATTTAGAGCCGTAGTGACCTAGTAGTTAGAATCACGAGCTAGAGGCTGGCTTTTCATGAGTTCGAGACCTAATGTCATTGAAAAGTCACCGTGCTAAGGGGCTGATGCCTGTTAAATATATCGGGGATCAAAGTCTTCCCGTTGGAGTGGCATGATAGTTTGAAGAGTGTTGACAGAGCTGTCGTCCTTGTCACTTGACCATGGTTCACAATTACGAGGTCTGTCACCAATAGCCCTCGTATTCAGTGGAGTAACGGAGAATATTTGGGCTTCCCTTCAAAATCAGGTTTTGGGCCCAAACGGAATCTTACAAAGAGTACGTACTTAGTGTCCAGGGACGTCTTAAGACATGGGCAAAGTGGGCCGGGGTCCAGGACCTTACCATCGGTGGGGACTCATTTCATTCTTGACTTTGCCTTAATAATATTATGATTCAGATAAGTTTATGGTCAAATATTAATCCCGTACATATCTTCAGAAGAAAACATGAAATTTCAAACTGCGTGTCAACTAGCAAAAGTGGTAAAACTGTATTATTATGTGATGACCATGTCTAGGTCTAGGCCTAATACCATAAGCAATCATTTAACTCACTAAGTTGAAATGTGGCCATCGGTCGTACCGGTTTGTGCCTAGGTTTTTGAGACTGTGAGCAGTGCACATTTATTTATTTCAAATTAACTTTTGAACTAGTAAAGATCTCAGGATGGGTCTACTTTTGCGTAGGGCCTAGGACCTCAAAAAAAGTCTTAAGATTTATTTGATCCCAGGGCCTCAAAGAGTCTGAAGGTTAGAACCTGGGACATTCGGATTCGTAAGCCGAGCAACTTAGCCACTATACTAAGACGATCACCGTAGTATGGACTCTGTTACTGGCTTAAATAGATACCACCGCCACAAGTCTTAAGGCGTCCCTGTTGGTGTCAGTCAGGCATTGGGCCCTCCAGAATCCTGTCCCCCACAATGCGGGGGGTTGCGGTTATGCCACTGCTCGTATTGCTTTATAGTGTGACGTTAATAATCACTCACTTACCCCCCACACCATTTTAAATCATCATTTGCGAAAATTTCAATTGATGACTTATAATAATTTCTGAATACAGATAAAAGATAATTAGTAGAAAGAAAAACATTAAATTATACATAATTTTTATAAGAAATGCGGGGATGCTAGTAATATGTGATTTCTCAATTAAGAGTGGTGTGCTCAAAATCGATGGTGAAAATCAGGCGAAGAAAAATCCCCTTCATATTTCTAAATAGAAATTGGCAACGGTAAATGAACAATATTTCATCATTAGTTTACTTTCATAAATAAAATTTTCCGTTCTCCGAAATTTGTAAAATTCATATTACTGAAAAGATTACTAGTGTTTATAAGATTTTAATAATAAAGGCTAAATATGCCGAAAAACAAAGGTAAAAGTTTTTGAGTGCTGGTCATTTTACAATGCACGTTATTTTCATTTTTTCGTGCGTAGTGTATATACTCTAAATCAAGGGTGTCAAACTCAAAGGCTAACTTGGGCCAAACTAACAAGGTTTAGCTTAAGATGGGCCGCAAAAAAGAAAAAAATATTCATAGAAATGTAAATTTATTTCGAATAATACAGTATAATAAACATAAATAAAAGAACAAGAAAAGTTTAATGTTTACATCCTGACACTTGACATCTCTTATCTGCTACTAAACTAAACTCAGTGACGCAACAGCCATAGAGGGCCAAGGTCTATTGTGCCTGTCTCAGTTTACGTGATCTTGGGCGCTGAGGTGCATGAGCAGGTGTTCCGATCAGGTGGTCAGTCCGACTCGAAAGCCTCAGTGTTTAGTTCCCAAGCAAGTTTAGACCCACTGAAGGGATGAAAGTTTTTCTGTTTCATTGTTTTCTAAATCGGGAGAATTTTTGACATTTTATTATACATTATTGGGTGCAGATTTTCTGGCCGGGTGGCAAAAATATTCGTTTGGGGCCGCGAGTTTGACACCCCTATTCACAATTTACTTACGTGCTTTATTATTTACCTTGAATATTCTATATTAATTTAGAACTTTAAATATTTTTGCAGTGCGAAAAATATTGAAGTTTTAACAATTGTAGGGTTTTTAACAATTTCAATGACCAAAGAAAAGAAAGGGAAAAAATTAACATTTTAAAGTTATTAATGCATTTTAGATTTAAAGGTAAACAAGGCATTTTATTGTAATTATTTCATAATAGTTTAAAATTTTATGGATATAGTAATTTTATAATTAGCAATCGGAAGGTATATTTATTGTATATTACATCAAATTTAGCATTATATCCTATAGTTCCTCTTTAATCTCTTTTTTTATAGGCATAAATGTACAAAATTGTAGTGTAATGTTACTGAGAGTTATTTATCGAATAGAAATATTAACAGAAAATCTTGAAGCATATGAGATTTTGTGTTCATTATTTATGGAATATTAATATAATAATTTTTTATAGTAATCTGATGGATGCTGAAAAACTGCAAATTAAGAATATATAATGATGTAAACTTTAGATCTGTAAAAAATTTTGGTACTTTCATATTCTCACAACAATCGTCAACTCTATTAATAACTCGCCAAGTTGGCAACCCCAATTTCCTACGTGTCGTATGGGCTGAATTTGCAACCAGGTGCTTCGTTTCATATAATGTTGCCAATAGTTTGCAAATTTACATTTCTACCAAATTTTCTAAAGTTGAAGATTTATCTTAGATAATGATTTTTGCATGGTACTCTCAATTTAATACCATTTTATTGGCAACTTTTGGCCAATTTTAAGAATTTTTTTTGTTACCTTGATAAAATAGATTGTGTGTGTTATAAATTTTAAAATCTTAAGTGTGATTAATCACTAGCATGAAGTTATTTATTTATTATTTTACTATAAATTTATGTAAGGAGAATGGGAATATGTTGATTCAAGTAACAATTTTTAAAATATCATTACTATGTTATTTGCACCTTTGTTTATTGCCGACTTGGGTTCAGTCCTAGGAGAGCCCACACCCTTGGCGTGAATTATTTTGGGTTGGCGATAATTAAGCCATTTTGGTAACCCTACTTTGATACACTAGATATGGTAAATCTAACTATTTCTAGAAATTTCGTATTTTGTCGGCGGGCATTTCGAATTTCATTTTGTTTTGGGGAATCAGGCTGGAATGGTTGCGTGTGTGAAGGAATATATCTTAGAATTTTTTTACTTTGTTGAATGTGAAAGGTTAGAAATAATTGATTGAATAGTGTATGAAGGAAGGATTGATTGCTTAGAGTTATGAATGTCCAAATTTAACGATCGGCATGATGTAACATGGTCGACAATAAAACGCTTTCTTCGAAATTGCACCAACCACGCCGAAGGTATGTTCGACCATTACCTTGCAGAATAAAAATGGCGGCGCTCACACGATCATTCACTTAGCGATGAGACCTCTTCAAGACTTTTTTAAAATCTGTTATGCTGTACCCTCCACTCGGAAAAGATCAGCAATAAGAAAGTAAGTGCTGTTTTTATATATAT
>BMAV01006591.1:285789-301875 GCA_019973955.1 Trichonephila inaurata madagascariensis | reverse complement strand
CATGTGACTTGTTTTGGGCGGGTTTTCTGTCGCAGCCTTCAGAATCAAGACAGCCTTGGTCGAACCCAGCGACAAACCAACCATGCCACCCAGCCAGCTACATTCATAAATATAAACAAATAAAAAAATACTTTAAATGTACCATAATGATAATAAGATAATAAGCATAACAATATAAATAATAAACCACAATTAATCAAAAAAATAAAATTACAAAAAAAAGAACAATAATAAATAAAGAAATAAAATATTGATGGCAATCACTTACCAAAATTGAAAATCAAAGTGACCATATTGTAATGTTATTGCCCAACTTGGCAAATGTCCACTACAATTTGGTGCGTAGTGCACTCATCAAATTAGTATCTGCTAAAAATTCAAAACCCAATGATCTATGGTGGAATGGTTTGAACCTCAAACCTGACCCTTGTAGGTACTACCACTGATTTGTGTTCATTTTGTCTATCCTGATTTTGGCATAACAAGAATAATTCATAGAAAATAAATTTGTACTTTAATTCTCAAAATATATATACATTTTTTAGCTGTGTTGTAGGTTTTTATATATTAAAGAGAGGTTCTAATTTTGAGGTTATCATAAAAATATTAGAAAAAGATCACAATATAAAATTATTTTCAGAAAAAGAAATATAGAGAAATAAATCTTTGTCGCTATTGCTTTTGGATTTTGTTACGTGAAAAGAGAAGATTTGTAATGTCTACTTGAACATATGTGTGCAGTTATTTATGTAATAATAATTACAATTATTATAATATTATTAATTATGTGAAAATTTTTAAAATGAAATTTTAAGTACATTTTGGCAGAATAATTCATTTTTTTATTTGTAGTAATTAAAATGTTATTCATTCTTTTTAAAAGATATATATATATATATTTTCATTTAATCTGAAAGGAATGATAAAACTAAAATTGGAAAATATTTACTTTACATTTTTTTGTAGAATTATGCAGAGAAATATACCATAATTGATAATATCATTGAACAATAATATACTTAGCTCCAATTTTATTGTATTTTGTCATAAAGTACAATTTTATGATGCCATTTACAAATTGTTACAAGACAGCATATCTCCTTCCCCGTAACCCAAAATGTATGAGAAAAATTCTTTTTCTTTTGATAACTACATATTTAATATTACTGTAATCCTTTATAGATGGATAAGGAGATTGTATTAAAGTTATGTTGTGAATTTATTCTCACTTCAGTAACTTTTTATATGAAGGAGGAAAGGTTCGTTCTGGGTACCTTCCGTTCCGAACGCAAGTACGTAACCAATCACGCCAAAACGATCGTCTTCGCGTGATGTTGGTACTAGTTCATATAGATATCACACCGCCACATATTCTTCCTTCATATAGTTATTCAGTTTCCTTCAATCTGTGTAATAACACAACTGAAGTATTTGTATGTAAGATATATATATATATATGCACTGTAAAATCTGCCGTGGGTATAATGTGCACTTTGAACACAAAAATATGATTGAAATTTACTGGTATGCGTTATATGCTGGGTATAAAAATGATAGCTTTAAAAATAATAATAAATAAAATGAGCATGAAAAAAATTAAACTTGTATATAGATTGTAATACTGTCTATTTTAAAAAAAAATTATATTGCTAATGAACTTAAAGGGTTGTGTTCTGAAAGTATACTATGTTTTTTTTCAAATATCTGGGATAATATTTTGAACAAATGATTTCACAATATAAGAGCATTGCACACATACATTTCAGGTTTTTTTGTAAAAAAGGGGTGTGGGTTATACAGCAAATATACCTAAAAATAAAAAAGTGCAGGTTGAAAGAATAGGTGTGTGTTATACATCAGATTTTATGTTAATTCCTGCCTGTAAATAAGATTTAATAATGAAATTAAAATTTATTAGAGAATATTTGTCATTATTAATAATACAAATCTCAAATATAAGGAAATTTTTTAAAAGTGAATTGAAATTTAGAAAAATATTTATATACAGATGGAAAGCAAGTATGGTACTTCCAATCCTGATGATTTCTTTTAAAAAAGATTGATAGAAGTTAATTGTGCTGTGGATTATATTCCTTATGTTATTGTGTGGTATGGGTTGGATGATTGAAATGCCAGTAATCCTCATCTGTTCATTATTCAAAGAAATAGAAGAAGTATAATGTTTATAAATGTCTGCATTTAAGTTAATCAGAAACAGAAACTTGGAAGCATTCAATATAATTAAATTAAAATATTTGCTGTTTTCATGTGTCTGCAGTTGTCGAGTGGTCATGGTTGCAAACTCATGGCCAGTGTTGTTGAGTTATTGGTTAAGTCTTGTTTCCACTAAAGTCCTGCTGTATAGAGGGGTTGATACATCTTAAATCTGTTAAGGTTCAGTCATCATGTTGGTGTGGAAGTGTGGCAATGCAACTTGGATGTCATCCTCATCACTTGGAAGAAGGCTTAAAATTATGGACCCATATATACAGTAGCCTACATACAGCTTCAAAGTGCAGCATCAATAAAAAAAAACCAAATAATTACTTTATTGATGAAGGGGGAGGCTATTTTATAAAGATGACACATAGTTTATAAGTAATAATGTCTCTATCATGTTGCTGCATTGAATATTAACATAGTTATTATTTGTTTTTCTTATTGCATTGATATATGTTAATAGCTTATTTCCTTTTGTGTATAAAATTTATTTAATTTTTTTAATCCTTATTTTGAAACTAGGAAAGGGAGGTAAAAACAGGAGACGTGGTAAAAATGAAAATGAGACTGAAAAACGTGAATTGGTGTTTCGTGAAGATGGGCAAGGTAAAATTTTTATAATGTTCAATGAAATGCTTACTGTATACTTTGTTCTGTGTAGATGGTCTTTTTTAGACTAATTATAGTAACTTTATAAAAAATATCATAAACTGAGGCAATCTTTTACTTCTGTTAAATAATTATTTTAAAATTATTAGTTTGGTGTTAAGTCTATCTTCTTTTTGTATGATTATTTTGTTGAATACTTTGTATCCTATATAATTGAAAAATCATTACTAGAAATCTTGCAGATCTACTTTATACAAATGTAATTTAATTCATATTCCTAAAAATGGAATCTTTTATTAATTCTGCAGGTTTGTAAATTTTTAGTTTTTTTTTATGTGTTTCTTGGCCTTATTTCATTAAGCTTTATTTCTTATTTATTTAGTACAAATTATTTATCCTGTCTATGTTTTTTTTTGTAGTATATGCACAAGTTATAAAAATGCTTGGTGATGGAAGACTTGATGCCATGTGTTTTGATGGTGTAAAAAGACTTTGCCATATAAGAGGAAAGTTAAGAAAAAAGGTATACATTTGAAGCTCATTTTTAAATTTAAGCTAAAGTTGTATTATAATTACAAGCCTTTTCAAATTTTTAATCATACTTAAATTTAAAGCTTTTATATTTTATTTTTGAGTGTAAATTTTTACAAAATATATATTTGTTTAATGTGAAAATGAAATTGATGTATTATTATCTATATTTTATTTTTTTGATTGAATCTTGTCTTTTACAAAATATAATTATTCTACACACATTTTATTATATAGGGTTGAGGAAATGTTTTTCATTAAAGAGTTTAGACCAATTTGTATAATTCTTCATTGTTGATACATGCTTAAATTGTTGTATTCAGTATTTTTGAGTTTTAATGTGCAGGATATGGAAGAAAATCCCCCCCCCCCCCCATTATTTCGTCATTGTTAATTGAAAGAAAATTGAATTGAATAATGAAATTTATTAGAAGAATATATATTTCCTTTATGCCATAATTATTTTTTATATTATATATAAAATAAAAAATATAAAATTTATATATAAACCTATCCTTTTCAAACTATCTCAAATATCTTATCCACATTACAGTGATGATTATTGTATGGTAATGCATTTTATAATATTCATTAATGTTGAAAAATTAGGGTAAAAATTTTTTATGAACAGATAACCAGGTTTTATTTGTAGTTGTTTGTGACCCGGAACATACAGAGAAATAGGAATGGCTGTTTTACTATCTATCTAAAAGATTAGTTTTACCACTGACTTGATCTAAATCTGTATAAAATCTTTGATAGATTTTAAAATTAGGAAAATCCCTTAAAATATTATATTTATTCTCCAAATTACATTTATAATAATTATAAATAACTAGCCATTACTTGCCCGCTTCGTTGGATATTTCATGATGTTATATGAATATAAACTGTTTATTTATATAAATAAGTTATTGATATCTTAGCATTGATAAGTTGATTCTATTGAAAAATATTCTTTTTTCTCTAGCATACTGATTTTAAAAGAATAGAACATCTAAATAATAATTTCTAAAATTGAAGTAGAATTATCTTTTATGCTCTCATAAACCCCTCCTCAAATGGATTTCCGATAAAGCCTATTTTAAGTAGATATCTACTTAATAAAAATAACTTGATTTCCAAATTTCAAGTCTTAAGTTTAATAGTTCAAAAACGGAATTTTTTTTATCAATAATCTTCAGTAATGACCTTTGAGAGTTGAATTCTGTAAGACCCATTCAACAAACCCTTTCAATTCAATAACACACAGCCATACATACTAAATATCATTACTGTAGATCGAGTAACTCGAAATTGGGAATTTTGTTTATCAATACAGCGTAAAAGATTTCTGCTTCCCCATAAAAATTAATTTCTGTAAAATCCTTTCTTAGCGGATTTCTGTTCAACAAAAGTAATATGCATAAAAAATTTAATTACACGAAGTAGTAGTTCAATGATATGGAAATTTTCTTATAAATAAGTTCCAGTAACTCCCCACATAGGAGTCAATTTCCATAAGATCAGATCTTAGTGGATCTATATTCAACAAAAGAAACATGCCTACAAAATTTCTAGTCTGTATGTTTACCAGTTAAAAAAATGGGTGTATTTATGTGTAATGCTCTTAAACCTCCACAATGCCCCTTAAGTGTCAATTTTTTGAAAAACCTATTTTGTAGTGGATCTATACTTCATGAAAGGAACATGCCTACCAAATTTCAAGTTTGTAGGTCTAATTGTTTAAAAATGGGAATAATTATCTAATATCCCTTAAGCCCTTACAACGTCCCTTAAAGATCGATTTTCACAAAATCTGTTCTTGGTGGATCTCTACTCCATGAAAGGACCATGCTTAAAAAATTTCAAGTTTTGGGGTCTAATTGTCCAAAAATGTAAATATTTGTCTCTAATGCCCCTTAAGCCCTTACAATTACCCTTAATTGGAAATATAATTTTACTAACTCACAGAAAGCTTCGCGGGCATGCGTCTAACTATTCCCAAAGTTTTATCGCAAACAGATGAATGGTTTAGGAGAGACAGACACATTCATTTTTATTTATATAGATTAACTGAATTTATGCCTTGAAGATTGTAGTATTTAAAGAGACTATTTATAACTTTTGCATGCCAAAAATGAAATTAATCTTTTCTTTTTGCTACCTAATATTGTATTAAATGAGTATTTTTTATCTTAAGTTTTTTACTTTTATAGACCAATAATGATTCTTTTTTTTTTGTGAATATTAATACTTAGCAAAATTGGATATTGTTTTATATTATCTATTGTTTAAAAACTCTTCTAGCTTAAGCATTGTACAATCTTGCTGGTGGCACTTAGTATCCTTGGGTAGTAATCAATATGATCTAGATATTTTTTTCAACAACTATTATGAAATTGTTGAATATTACGTTATATGAATGCAGTGCTTCCTACTCTTTATATATAATTTTAACTGCATATTTTTTTTAAAGGAAATTATGTAAATTAATGAACATGCAATATTTTAATATACATATTTGTTTTTTTAATGAAATGTTAAAACAGTTTTATTAAAAATTAAGGAAAAATTAATATTTTGATTATTACATTTTTTTTTGTAGGTTTGGATTAACCAAGGTGACATAATATTGCTTGGCTTGAGAGATTTTCAAGATTCAAAAGCTGATGTTATTCTGAAATATAATCCTGACGAGGCTCGTAATCTTAAAGCATATGGAGAACTTCCTGAGCATGGTAAATTTAAATTTCAGTATACTGAATTAATATTTGATTGCTTAATAATTATAAGTTGTAATTTAATAGATTTCTTCTTTAAATTTTTCATTTTATGTACTTTGTATTTTTAAATGTTATATTTATCTTATAATTCATTACTGATTTTAAATATTAATTAATTTATAATTTCTGAAATAATTGTATGAAGTACTATTTTTATTAAAAAATTATTCAATAATTGAGTACAAATCACAAAAGCTTAAATTTGAATTGAAGTTCATTTATAAAATTTAAAAAGCTAGAAGGAAATAAATGCATCATTTTTGCACAATTTATTTTAATATAGAAAAAGGGACCTACAAAGCATTCTGTTTACATATTGGTTTTAGAACAAAAGAAATTATTTGCTGCTATTTATAACATCAATGATTTCTGTTGCATTAATTTTTGAGCTATGGATTTGTGATATTGTTGATCTCATCAGTACATGACTACATTTTATTTAAGTATTTGTTTATATTTTAAAATAAATAATACCTTCCACAATTGTTGCTTTTAGAAACTTAATAATTCTTTTCATAATTTGTAAACCAAGTCCTTTTTCTTTTTGATAATTCTTTATTTGCTTTCCTGTACTTTTATGATACAAAAATTAATATTTTAAATTATCCCCATAAATTTCAAATTATGATTGACTAAATTAACTGTTTTGAAATTATTAGTATATTTGTTACAGTTTCTGTTTTATATATTTATGTAACTATTGTTTTCTTCAGATTTAAAAATCATTGCTTATAACATATATAACATATCAAATGTTGATTATTTTGTAAAAAAAATGGTTTATCATGTGAAGGGAGAAGCAAACATTATTAAAAAAAAACTGCTTATAAAGTATATTTTAATTATACATTAAAAATTTGTTTGTGAAGGAATTTATTCATGTTTAAAATGCCAGATGAAATTAATTCCTTTAACCCTGTGAAAATAAGGCTTGGTGTATGTAGGTTGCTTCTAAACACTCACACAAAACACAAATTAAATGAAATGGAAATTTTATATTGAAATCCTAAGCTATTTTTTCTTCAGCTACCTGAACGGATTTTGGAATATGTATTACTGTACAGTTATCTTTTGAAATATCTGTTATACTCATAAATAATATTGCTGAATGATTATATAAGATATTACAGTCAGAACTATATAAATTTTTTGTAAACTTTTAAAAAAAAGAACAAATGAAGAGGGGTGGGGGAGGTATTAAAGGAAAAAAAAAAGTCACATTTTGTAAAAAAAAAAAGAGATATGGAACTTGAGAGTGAACTTATCACTTTTATGGGGAGGGGGTAGAGATTTTATGTGTATGATTCGCTAATATTTTGTATTTGGTTTATACTAAAAAGAAATCAGGTTTTTAGAATATAGTACTTTAAATTCAAAAATAAGCTGAGAGTTCAAAATTTTTTATAAATGCTTTCTCTGAAAAAATCGGCTTGAATTTTGCCATTACTTTTTTATATTTCTGGCCTTTTCCTCTTAAAAATGAAAAAGCTTATTATTTGATTTATTATTTTTAGTCCTATCTTGTTCATCTTAGTCAATGTGTATTTTTTAATTCTCTTTTTAAAATTTGAGTTACCCGTAACTGTAAAAAAATTTTCATCAGTTTTCTTTTTTATTAGTTCTGTGAAAATTTAAAAAAATTTTTTGATTAAAGAGAGAGAGTATTTGAGAACTTGTCTTTACTATGAATTGCAGCCAAGATTAATGATACTGTGACATTTGGTGAAGAAGAAGATGATGACAACATCATTGAATTTGACGAAGTTGGTGGAGAAGATGATATTGAAAATGTAAGATTTAGTTTTAAAATTTATGTCCTGCTGGATTTTATACTCTTTGAAGTATAATAATCTATTAATGTATTTCTTGGAGATAATGTACTATGTAGAAATTGAACTGTAATGCAGTTCTTATTGCTTGTAACTTACATATATTTTTCTATCATTTGTTTATATTATTATCTCTTTAGTAAAAAAACTTACTAAAAAATGTAGCATTCTGTTTTGCTAATTAAATTGTTCTAAACTTATTTAAAATTTTTATTATAAAGTCTGCTTTTTTTGGTGACAAATTTAGGTAGAATCTGAAAAAATAACATATGCATCTGTATTTTAAAAAAATAAATTGTTTTAGTTATTAGTAAAATATAAATATATATGAGAAACACTTTTTTTTTATATGAAGAGTTATTTACATTAAAAGCATGAATTATTAATTCTGTCAAACTTTTTGTTTGGTATAAACTATATTCTTATTAATATTTATCATGCAAATTTAATGATAAATACCAACTGTTTATATTTAATAATCATGCAGAAAGTATATAAAGTTTTTTTGTATTGATTCTATGTTTATTTCAATTTTTTTAGATTTAGAATTGGATTCTCTTGAGCAGCATGTCTTCCTAAACTTTGGCATTGCAGTTTTTGAAGTTTATCCTAGTCTTTATTTTTGTGAGGCATGTTCATTATGTTATGAAAATTTTAAATATTTATTTATTCATTCTGTGTTTTTCTTTGTGCATATCTAACAATATTGTTGTCAATAAAGTTTTGGATTATTAATTTGTTATAACCATTTATGAACCAAAATTATATTTAATGGTTTAATTTCTTGCTAAAACAATTTACCATTATAATAACTGTGAGGAATGTACCACTTTTGTTTGAATGATGTAAATCAAAACCGTTAAGGATTGAGTGAGGAGTTGTTGACAGATTGAGCAAACTATGTTCTATTGAATATTGAGCTATCAAAAATGTGTTTGTGGTGTATAGTTATGTGTAATCTTTGTTCCCAATTCCTGTTAGTAGCTTAATTATAGTAATCTGAGTGGAAGGCAATTCTTGGAAATGTCCATCCCATTTTTCTCAACCTGTTTTAAGTATTACAGAAGCATGTTCATTAATCAAGTGATTTCTCAACAAATGTACTGTGAAAAAAGTTGTACTTGATAAAGTTTGGATAGGGTATAAGTGTCACTCTGCATCTTCTGACAGCAAGATGTGGTATCTTGTCATATCACAACTATCAGTCACATGGACCTGAAAAGATCTGCATCATAATTTTGTTACATTTCTTAGTAATTTAAGTATATTGTCATTTTTTTGTCAAGGGTGTGTTTCTCCTTGAATATTAATTATGACATCTTAATCAAAAACATGTCATTATAAGAAGGATTGTCCAGTAAAGCTTTATTTCTTTACACCAGTTAGAATATGTAAATAAGATTTAAAATGGTATATTTATTTGTTATGCTATTCAACTGGATGGTAAAGTAAACATCATAAAATCTGTCGTATAACTCGCACCTGTAAATTTCAATCTCATTTTTTGTGTTAAAAGTGCGCATTATATGCCGGATTTTATGGTATGTAATTTTTCTGTACTATTATTAATTGCTTCCCATAATTTTTTTATTGACAATTTGTCAAATTTTCTTCAATCTCTCTAGTATATTTTATTTATAATTACTAATATTTTTCACAACTTAATTTTATTTTACCATGATACAAATAACAGTTTACATATATGATTCAAACTTTATAGTTTTTTTGTAAGTTATAATGATTTTCTTATGGTTAATGTGTACAAATATTTTAAAATTAGTTCATTAGTCTGCGAGAACAAAGCAAGCATCTTTTTTTGTAGTCTTAGCTGAAAATAATTTTGTCTTTGTATTTCTCTTATGTTCTTGCTTCATAATCTTGATAATCTATTGTGTTGGTTCCCAATCAGATTGATACTAAACAACAAAAACCAATGGCATTGCCTTATCGTATGAAGCTCAATGAAACCTTGTTTAAAATAAGTAATTCACTGAGAGGGAGAATTAATGCATTTATAAAACATAACTCCATTTGAAATATATAAGCTACTATGAAAACGAATGATCATATATATATATAGTTGATTTAATTATTAATAATGTATAGTCAAATTAAATTTTTTAAAAATTATAGTAATTGTTATAGTCAAAAGTATTTCTCTTTGTCAAAATGTTAACTATATTATACAACTAAACATTTTGACAAACTACATATTGTAATACTTAAAAATAAGAGTTTTTTGTGTAATTTGCTTTGTGATGAGAAAACTATTGTGATATATTTTTATTGATATTAAAATATTGTATGCAAAAACATATTTTGTATATATATTACGATATCTTATTTTGGGAATCTGAAAAATTTATTTTATATTTATTTTAATCTGATTTATAGTTAAATTTCCAAGTTTGTTAAAATTAAAGCATGTTTTGCTCTTAATATATGCTAATTTTTAGTTAATCTTTATATATAATGAGATTACAAGAAAAAAATTTGTATAAAGATGTGTATGTTTTTGATATGAATGTTTTTGTAATGAAGCAAATTCATGAAAGATAAACAATAAAAACAAGGCACATTAAATGGGACAACAGTATTCATAGCATATTTATTGTACATACATAAATTTATAGATAAATATAGAGAAAGGTATATGTTTTTCGTAAAACTGTCATGTACACTTAGATATTTGGATCAATAAAGCACGAGCGCGGTAGGCACCGACTTAAAAGTTAAAATTTTTTGTTTATTTTGTTAAAACGCATTGACATATTTGGTGGTGAAATACTAGCTGTATGGATTGTCATGCAATATTCATATTTATGAAAACAAGTCTTATTTTTCAATCTTTCAATGTGTTTTTATAGTGAACATTTTTCCACTATTGACATGGCTTGATCAGAGACATAGCGTAAATTAATACTAATAAAATAAGGAGAAAAAAAAATGTATTTTTAACAAGAATATTTTAAATAATATATTTTTTTTGTTGTAGTGAGGAATTGATACTAACTTAAATCAATACGACTGGAGCATTTAGTAATTATGAATTTAGCTAGTTTTATAAACTATATCACTTTTTTTCATGAAACACCTAATTTTTTCAAAATGTATTATTTTTAGATTGAGTTGCTACCTTTTGTTTTTATTTTATTGACGTGGTACTAAAATCCACTATTTCTCTTCTTTTTTAAAAAGTTACAATCCTGGATTTTATTTTCTCTAAAAAATTTTTTTTAAATGAAATTTTTACTCACGTATAATAGGCTGATTGCTTTTGTAATAAATTCATTTATTTTGATAGATAAAAGTAGAAAATAATAATTAAAATACCTGAAATTTTATTCAAAATTCTTGGAATCCTTTTCAAGAGTGTAACTTTGATAAAATTTAATGTTTAATAGAGTTTGGAAAATATGTGTGTGTGTGACAAGGATGGAAATAGGCAACCTCTGTAACATGTTTGAAAATCTAATACATAAAAATATAATCGCTTAAAATTATGCAAAACCAATTCCTTAGAAAAATAGGATATAGTGCTTTGATATTTAAAGAATGATACATCAATAAGAACTGTTTCTAATTTGATCGTCCCCTTCTGAAAGAATGGAAACTTTTTATATTTATACTGTTATAAAAAATTGCCTATTTTAACAGAAACAGTTTATAATATTTGTCAAATATAACATTCTTTTGGTATATAACTGTGAAATAGAAAACTATTTTTTTTATAATAGCAAATGAATAAATTATATAAAACTATTTATCTTATTACATATTTATAGAACAATTTTCCAGTAACTTTATAATGAAAATATTTGTATTGATTTAAATCTAACTTAATAAAATTGTATAATAGAATGGAATTTTGATTTTGTAAAAATTTCACTTTCATTAATATTCATTTCAATAATTAAAAATTTATATTTTTGTTTGTACTAAGCAGAATAAATGGTATAGATGAATTGTAATGATTATTATAAAAAAAATATGAAATTTTCATTTAAAAATTAATTTTTGTTTGTATTTTTAAATAATTTTTTAACATATTTTTTTTGGTTACTGTAAAATATGTTGTAAAATTTATTCCTCATTTTGATTTCTAGAATTTTTCATCCTTTTTTTTTGAGGGGGGGGGGGTGGTTGAGTAGGATGCATGTTTTTAAAACAGTAAATATTTGTTCTTTACAGGAGGTAAATGCATGAGTTCTATTTAGGATTAGTGAATAGTTATTGTATGAATGTAAAATTTCACTCTTCTCTTTTGAGTTTCACTTTAAATCTTTGATTATTTAGATTTTTTGTTTAATTGATTTCCGTGTTAATAAATAATTAAAAATAGGCCACTCTTTTGTTTTATACATTATCTTTCCCCTCAAGAATATAATAGGGAGACAAATTATTTCAATAGGACCGTTTTGAAATGCATTTCACTCTAGCCAAGATGTACGAAGAGAGGTTAAAAGTCTTATAGGGATTAAACTTTCAAGAATTTAAAATGGTCGTAGGATGAGAGCTTTCATTCATTAAATTTATTGAGGAAAATTAATATTTTCTACTTTTATTTATTATAAATTATAACTGACTTTTAATATTTTTTAAAATTTTGGATTACACTAATCAAGCCATGTTTTCACACTTTGTTCAAAATAAATTAGAGTTCTAAGTTTATGGATACACAAGGTTTTATCTCAAGGATATTCAGCAAAAAGGAGATATGTATTTTTCTTTTGGAGTGAAAACATCACATATTTAATTTAAACATCACTTTGATCGTCTAAATTATTCTGTGATTTAAAAGTTCGAGATGGGAGGTAGATTTAGGAACAAAAGGATATTTTTTTTCTGATATCGCATGAAATTCATTGGGCATGCGACTTATAAATGTCTTTTCTTCACAGTCTAAATTTAATCTTTTCGAGTGCATAGTTTGTCAAATCGAAACATACATCTGTCTGAAGAGACATCTATCGTCTTTTAACTTCTGATGACTTTCGTTACATTCTATTCTTTCTGATATGTCGAAGTTTCCGGCGTTTTAGTAGCGTCCCCTGGCCCATCGTAGTAGAGCATCAGCCAAGACATCTAAATGTGCTTTCGTCTAAAATGAATAAAAAAAAGTATTTATTGTATATATTTCGATTTAATGTAAATAAAATAGTTCATGGAATTGCTTAGCTAGTGGAAATATAGAAAATAGTCGAATAAGATGGTTTTATGAACTTGAAGATTTACGATAAAAAGAGGAATGATTATAATTTTTATTATTTTGTACAAAACACTTAATTTTTAGAATGAACTAAATTCATGTGGCATCTGCAATCCGTGTGTTTTCAGCTTATCAGTTCATAAATTCATGTGATATCACAGTCACATGATGAATGCAATCACGTGTTTCCAGCCAATTAGTTATGCGCTTCTTTGTTGCCAACTTTTGCTTTTTGCAGAAACTTTCTTTTAAAATTACATATATGTGAACAATAATGCACATAAATAAACAAAATGCACTTGATTTAAAAATTAACGAATAATATAAGAGTACGTAAAAGCTGTTATAATTACTGTAATTTTATGTCTCAATCAGCAGAAGCGCCCTCTAGCGGTTACCGATCGTTAGTAGAGGCCAGGTGAAGGAAGGATGTGGGGTCGCTATGAAAAACCGTCCATATTCTTAACCCATTATTTTTGTTGACGATATGTGTTGTTTTTATATGGAAGGTAACTTAAATTATATAATAAATAATTGTTACATTTTCGGAGACTTGATTGAACCCAATCCTGAAATTATCACATTTAGTCTAAACTTCTTCAACTCACTGCATAAGAATTTTTTTTTTAATTTTGAAAAACTTTTTGAAGAATCTTAATATTTGAATATCTTCACCCAAGCACATCCAATTTGAAATTTTATCTGCATTTTACAAGTGTAACATCAAACAAGTCTGATGTCACTTTTGCATTCAGTAGAGAAATGTGATTGCATTTATCATGTTACCGTTTTGTATTCAGTCCATTGCTATCGGTAATAATACAATATTATGAAGAATATTGTTTGTATCGCATATAGTAGTAAGAGCAGTCGAAAGCGGTCTGTTATCGGATATATTTATCACTGGCGTAGCCAGCTCTGAGGGGGCCCTGTATCAAAATTCCTTCAGGGCCCATATTTAGATATGAGAGCCCTGTTAATCACATACTGGGGCTCCTGTAGCTTGGGGCGGTAGCTACGCCCCTGATATTTATCTAACAAAGACTCAAATTATGTAGATTAGATCATTTTAAATGAATGAAGTGCCACTTTTCTGATTCTTTAAGACCCTATCACACATGCATATTTAGAGCAACCGTTTAGGACAATTTTTCACCCAACTGAGGATGAAGGGTTACCGTAAACAAAACGGCATGACGGCTGACGTCAGCCGCGCTCCATCTCCACATTGAAAAATTACTCGCCGATTTTTCTGCTTCGGAAAACAAACATCCAATATTATTTCTTTTATTTTCACTCGCGCTTTTGTTGATGGGCGTAAACAGAAATGGAGCACCATTCTGGTTAGAATATTATACACCATTAAAATATTATACGCCATATCTGGTGCGTTTGACGAGACCGAAGCCGCCATCTTGTTCATGACGTAAGGCACCGAACTCTATTGGCTGGAATTTCAAGCAACTTTTATTTGGAACAACTTTTTCAGCTCACTGGTAAAAAGTTATTAGGAGCCGTTCCTATGGTAACTGAGTAAAAATTGCAGTAATTGGAAGAAAAATTGTTCTAAACGTGTACGTGTGATAAGGCCTTTAGACAATTTTCCTTTGTAAAGGATCAGAGATGCACGTTAAATCTGTCGAGAGCTGAAACATCCTTCCGTTGGTGTGGTGTGGTAGTTAGGAGAGGGGAGTGCTAGCTCAGGTGTTGTCCACGTCACTTGACCATGGTTCAAAATTACGTGGTCCGTCGCCAAAAGCCCTCGTGTAGCTGAACAGTGCGACGTTAATATTCACTCACTCACCCTTTATAAAGGATTTGATATTAATTTTCTTTCTTAAAAAATATCTTAAATACGTCAATCTATTCAAACATGAAATTTTGTATAATTGTCCTTTATATTCATCAAAGCAATTTACTCCCCAAATTTTGAAAATATTTCAGATAGATCAAACTATTATTATGTTTAAAAATCATAAAGTGCTAATTTTAGCTTTTAAGTTAATTTTCTCATATTTTTTTATATCAAAAATCACTCTTAAGACTAAATTTTTCATATGTTAATTTATTCTTTTTGATGGAAAAATATATAATTTTTTTTTTGTTAAAAGGATGGAAGGAATTTAGAACTTTGAAGTAAAATAATTTTTTTTTCTTAATAATTCTTTTTGAATTGTGTCATTTCAATTTAATGTTTTAATAATAATTATTTTTTTCACATTTGACCTTTGAAAGATATTTTCATTTCATTTCTGGATCAAATTAAACACTGAATTCCTATTCTTCAAACAATGTTTTGACTTAAAAATCTAAACACAGAAAAGTAAAAAGTTTGATACAGAGAGAAACATTCTATATTATCATTAAATATTACTAGAGACTATATATGTATAATATTTTTACTATACATTATTTAACAAAAACATTAAGAAAGATTTTGAAAATTTATTTTTAAAAATGAACTTTTCATTTCTTTTTTTGATTAAGTGACTTGAAGTTAATTCAAATAACAGAGAAAATGAAGATAAAATATTATAGAGGAAAAGTAAATATCTTACCAAACATAGCATGAGTTCACTTTAAAATTTTATTTAAGTTGAAACATTTCTTTGTGATTGTGTACATTCTTGTTGAAATCCAAAACAAAAATTGGCAACGATAGAATAATATTCAAATTTATTCATGCTAGGCCGGAAGGAGTGAATAGTCTTCCTGCTCCCATGATTAATAATGATCGAGTGGTATCGTGAGTTCGAACTAGGTTCCTCTAAAAGGCTGGAATACGAAATAATAGAAATTACGTCTCATCAAGTTGAACTCTATCTTAATTATTCACGTGACTTGGTGTAGAAGTTTAATGAGTGAATTACCAACTTAGATGTAGCTTTTCTCATTAGATCGTGGTTCAGAATTCTGAATTAGT
>BMAV01006591.1:268362-279822 GCA_019973955.1 Trichonephila inaurata madagascariensis | reverse complement strand
GCCATATGTTCGGAAGAAATAAATGGGTGATTAGTTTGATACTTCAAGAGGTGAGGAAAAAGATGAGTTAAGTGCTAGACAGAGAATTTAATTTTTAATCTAATTTAATTATATATATATATTCGATATTTTTAATAAGAGTTTATCTCTTAATTCTTTTATATTTATTTTTATTTTTCGTTATGTATGAAATGATTATCAAGGGATTTTAATCCATAGATTTAAAAAAATTTAAAAATACAGTTAGAAGTCAAATTTCGATAACTAATATTTCTTACATGCAATTTTGTTTCAGAAAATCCAGCGATGTAAATTGAATAGTTTTTTTGTTGCTGATTTCAATCAAGCTTTTTATTTCTCTTCCTTAAATAAATATAATATCTATTTTATTGCTATAATTTAAGTTTTTTTAGATATTATATTTATTCTCTGAACCTCTGATTAAAACATTTTTGTCTTACGAAGTTGGGATCCGTTTCAATTTTTTTTTATAAGAATAGAAAAATATTCTTAAGATAATGTAATATATAACTATGAATGCTACTTTTAATAATGGTAAACTAGTATCAATTTAAAACGATAAAAATAAGATTAAAACAAAAAATTTTTTTCGTGGAAAATTGCAAATGTGGGGCTTTATTTTTTGTCGTCACTGAAATCTCTCTGCATTAAGAATTTGCCGTGAAAAAAATTAGGACTCATAACACATTTGTTTCTTTTTACACATTCTTTTTGATTATTATATATTATTTCCTAAAAAATGAATTCGCAGTAATTTATATTTTATACTGAAATATATCTTCTTGGAGAGGTGATTATGTAACGATTTTTTTTAAACACTTTTAGAACTTGATAAAAATATTTCAGATACTTTTTTCGTACGTTATTGAAATATTATCTCGCTCCTTATATTGAGGATTCTCCTTTCTTAGATGTGGAGAATGGAGCTTCAGACTATGTTCCTATTTCGTCAACTAATCATGGCTTAAAATTACTTGGCAAACAAGGGATTTGAAAGAACACTCCAATCCCCAGTTGGTAAATGAGAGCTTCTAAGGTATAATAATAGTAATAATATATAATTATACCGCTGCAGAATAGACTTTTTATTCTGTGAATAAATGGTATCATTTTTTGAGAATTTAATATTATCCTTTGTTACCAAACTCAAATATAGCACATCATTGATACTAATTTTACACGCGAATTTCGAGAATCTCGAAATATCTCATTAAAACCTAAATAATTAGATTTTTATATTTTCTGAATTTTAAACTTTTTATCCCAATATTGCTAAATATTTCCGAGAGAGAGAAAAAGAGATAGAAGTAAAAAGATAAGAAAGAGAGAGCCTAAACACAAATAACTATTCGAGAAAACATTGAAATGGCTTCAAAAGATTTTAAATTTGAGTCTACGGAATCGAATATTTTAAAATTATAAATTACCACTGCATCAGATTTAATCAGCAGCATTTCCCTCTTTTGTTAAATATATGATATCATTTACTTAACTAAAGGTGTGATAGTTCTACATATGCAATGCTTATTGTTACATATACACTTCTAAATCTTTTCTGAGAATATGGAACTTCCAGAAAAATAAACTAAAAAAGAATACTCTGTACAAATTTAAAGTTTTGAAGAAAAAATAAAAAGCGATTCTACCCCATTCTAAAAATTTTATACCACATACCATTTATATTATCGTAAAATGGTATATATTCTTGTGGTAAAGCAACCATGAAAGGCTAAAATTAGACTCAGCGCAACTACGTAAATTATATTAGTTATGCATCAATTACGTTAAATTAATATATTTAGCAGTTCCATTTGACTTTGAAATTGAAGGACGGCGCTTCAAAATAAGGTTAACAGAGTAAAGGGAATAATCACAATTAAATAATTTTCGAGTTCTTAGTACCAACGTTATATAATTCCCAATCAGATTTTCCTTATGTGTGTATATGATGGATCCCAAACTATTTTATCAGGACTATAAATTTACAAATTTGTCATTTAGTTTTGCTACTGAAGTCTAGCTTTTAAAGTAAAATTTTTCTTTTCTTTAAATTTGCTGTAAAATTTCCAGGGAAAAAAATAGTGAAAAATACTGTGACGTCTCTCGCGTTCTTCTTCTAACATAACTCCTAAGTTCTTTGACGGCCACGATTAATGGCAAAACTTTTCCAACCCAATACCAAGAAGAGAAACAAAACGAATATGCAAATGGGATATACTTTAAAAGGATAGAAGGTTTGGTAAGATAGGACGGCAAACCTAGAGATAACTTAGTGTGGAATCGTTCGGAACAAGTGTTAGACGTCTTACAGCTCTGGAAGAAAGATACGCTCATCGTTATTAATAATAAGAAGGATTAAGAAAGCCTGATTATTCTCTCCTACCAATAACATAATAGGAATATCTTCAACCTAGGAAGGAAGGTGACTCTATAAAAGGTAATATTTTGTATAGGAAGTTATATTAGACAGTTAAATAAATATAATTAATATAAGTGATCTAGTTGTGCGATCTGACTTGAATATTAAGTTTAATTGGTGGCTTATTCTCACTTTAAGAAAGTTGTTATTTAGAATTAAGTAATTTAAGTTATTCTTAATAAAAGTTGTGTTAAGAATCCAAAATGTCTCATCTTTTAGATAATCCCACACCTCTAGCTTACGCGGATCACGTAAGACATGGCTATCGCAGGATGGCTATGTCTCAATACAGTAATAAACGTGACATGCACGTTTTTAACAGTTACTGTTAGTTTACAAACTAGACATAGAAGTTTTGAAATACTCTTTATATATATAATAGATCAATTCAAGTTTTCTAGTTTTAACTAAATTGTGAAAATAATTCTTCTGATTAAAAAAATACTACTGGCATTATCCTCAAATTGGAATTACTTTTTGCGTGAACATTGGATGTGTGAATAAAAGAAAAATCTTTTCTTTAAAACGAATCGAAAATGTCCTTTTCAGTTTTTACATAAACATGCTGTTCATCTTCTCAAGTCACTGAAACTAGCTTTTTTGTTCTCGTCAAATCGCTCATCCATTCTTTCATAAAATCTCTTCACGTAATTTCGGAAAATGAAGTAATTATTTTCCGCATGTATTAGCACTATAACATTTTATCTTTTCCGAGTTAGAATATCTACACTTTGCATTGTCAAATCAAATCAGAACATTCCAAGCTGGAAATAAAATCTTATAAATGGCATTTGAATTACTATTATGTGCCGATAGTTTATGAACTTCACATTTCGAAGCTTTGCGAAGTTCTTTGAGATGGATTCCTTAATTCTGAACCACATCAAATAATGACGACGACATCTGAGCTGGCATCCAACTCTCCAAACTAATTGAAATAAAGTCGAAATAAGTATGAAAACTTTTTCTTAAGCTCCATAATATCTTCTATTCTTTGTGTTAAAGACTTTAATGTAATAAACTTTTTTGTTCGTTGGATAAGAATTTAATAGTTTTTAATTGCTAGCATTCCTCAGTATATAGTTATGTTTAGTACAGTTATGTATAGTGTAACTAAATATATGTATTTTAATTTGGTTTGTTTACAATAAAGCTTTTGAAATATCCATTTCACAAGGAAAATTGATAAATTATAATAAAAAATTTCACGAGTTAACACTAATTCACATCCATTTCAAGTAATTTGACCATAACTATCTTTAGTAGGCAGTAAAATTTATTTAGTTCACACCATGGGTGACCGAAAATATTGGTGCCAATTTGTACCAACAGCTCCCTTTTCTGTATTGATCTTCTAACCAATAATACGACAACAGTTTGCCTAGATGGACATCAGAAACATCAGTAAAGGTGTGAACTAAAGTAGGATCCAACCCTTTTATAATGACACATTTTGTAAACTGAGTTTAATAATCTTATGGGGTTTCACGAACATTTCTAATAAGAAGTCTTTTTAAATGCAATGTAAAACGTTTGATACTTACAGTCCTTCTGCCAGCCAGCTTTCTTGGTGGAACTTCGTATTATCTTATTAAAAAGATTAATATATATATATGCTTTTTAACAGGCATAAGAGACTTAGGGGGATGACGATATTTAAATAGGGGGAAAGTCAGAAGAGATAGCGATTCCCCAAAAGCCGCGATTTGTTGGGTTTTCCCATGATTCTACTGGTCCTGTGTTTCTAGACAGAGGTGGTACTGTCTACAGGGAAGGTTTAGTATCTGGAGGGGAAAAGCTGACGAAATATTGCATTCATTTTGCATCATGTAAGTCTTACGTTAAAGGTTACGAATATATAAATATCTATTTTATATTACATATATATATATTCTCTCAAAGCCCAGTGGCTGAGTGGTAGTGTATCGTGCTTTCACGTCATTAGTCCGGCGTTCAAATTCCGGACTGGGTAAGGTCGACTCAGCCTTTCATTCCTTTCAGAGGGTCGATAAATGAGAATCAATTTTGCTAGGTTTCGCGTCAGAGTGACCACTTGATCTGCACATGTACCCCAACAGTGCCCGTCTCGTAAACTGAGACAGGCACAATAGGCCTTGTCCCTCATTGGCTGTTGCGCCATTGAGTTTAGTTATATACTCGTATATTCTCTCTTTCCACATTTTAGAAATATTTTTAGAGAACTCAAAGGCATTATGCTATTAAAACTGAGGCATAAAACGTTTTTGAAAATGATTTAGAAAAATAATTAGATATTAGCCTTTTTTTTACCTTCTATTCCTTAGAATACCTTTAATTGTCTTCCAGTAAACAAAATAGTCTAGATTTGTAAAAACAACTTAATCTTTCTTTGAACTAGCACTTTATTCATTTATTTAAAGCCTTTTCTCGTCCCGCAATTTTCATGCTTATCTTATCAGAAATTTTCTTTCTTTCCTATTTAATATACATTACATATCTTTTCATTATTAACTTCTAATTAAATACAGTCTCGTTTACATTTACTGTATCAATTGAATACATTATTCACAAGTGAGCATAATTTCTTAAGAATCATTCGTGTGTGTGTGGCTTATGTTTAAATATACATTATTCCCGCAACTTCTGGGGGAATATTCAAAGAAATTGATTCTAAGCAACGCATTTTATCATCCTCGACTTTTATTTCTACTTTTCTAAAATGATGAGAAGAGAAGAAAATTAATCACATGCATTCCGCCTTCAGTGTCTCTATTTGCCAAATGAAAGCAGAATCAGGTAAAAAAGGAAAGAAAGATAGGGGGAAAAAAAAGTGCGATATCAGCATTTCTTCCCAATTTTTTCCAGTTCACTGGTCATCGGCATGGATAAAAGATAAAAATAGGGTTCTTCATATCGATATTTCTGATAGTTTAAGTATTCTCTCGTCTCTTTTCTTTCCTTTTTTTCGCAGCTGCACGTTTGGGGCATTGTTCGAGAGCTTCGGAGTAAATTTTACACTGAAAAGACATCTGCTCCGATTTGAGTGACTGAAACAGGTAATTAATAAATACGCATTAAAGAAATCGTTGAGGTGTTAAAACATTTCACCCGATAAAAGATTTAATGCATTCGGTGCATATTTTAGATAAATGGCCTATTTAATTTATTTTTTATTTGATACGAATAGTTGTATCAGTATTGGATTAAACTACGTTGAGGCCTCTAGGCAGTCGAATTCTCGAGGCCCTGTAGTCTGTTTTGAAGCACTAACAGAAAACACGCTCTTGGGGGCCCCTAAAAAGCGAGGGGCCCATAGGCAATTGCCTACTCCACCTAATGAGTAATCCGGCACTAGTTCATATAACCTAATAGTGCCCCACTGGTTATGCTCCTTTTTTTACTATTAAAATTTTTTGAATAGGGGAAAAAAATAGTTAAAATCGAGAAAGTTTTAAATATAACGGATAGATAAAGCTTTTTTATTCACAACCTTTTATTTTATATTAAAATTTTTTTTACATTTATATAATTTTTAAAATGGTTTTAATATTGATTTTTTTTTTCGAAGATCAGTGATTAAAGTGTAAGTCAAACGAGAAGAAGAATCTACGGATTTCGAACATTGTAAAAAACCATCAAGTGTAACCTTTTGAAAATATTAACATGTATACAGAAAATATGCTTTTCAACATCCTTTTTTCTTATTAGTCTATACGAAATCAGATTTGAATTTATCAGCGAAATGCTATATGTCTGCCACATACATACAGATACAGTCAGAAACTCTAATAAAAATATACATTTGAAATTTTTTTATTTGATTATATTGTCACTTTAACTCAAATAAAATGTTTATTTATTTTCTCTCTAATACTTACGCTTATCATAAGCGATTAGAGAATTATGAAATTAATTTAGAGCCCTAAAGTTGATGACCTCCTCAAGTGAAACTGATTTTATAATATCAGAATGTATTATAAGAAAAGTTGCTCCTTTTTGAAAGAAAAATCTTAAAGAAAATTCTTGGACCTCTTTAAGGTATCCGATACACATTCGGAACAGTGATTTTAAAAAAGCGCATAAATGGATAATTTTCGTGATATTTAGTATCACTTAGATTAGAATACATGTATAAAACTGTTTTAAGGACACATTTTGATAAAAAAAAATTATTTAAGTACAATATTTTGGCAAAAAATTAACTTAGAATAACCTTTTTCCAAAATGCTCTCCTTTTATAAAAATGCTTTTAAAATAATAATATTTTGTGTGTGTGTGTGTGCTTATACAAAGTAAAGACTTCTCCAGAGAGTCTGAACTATTTTTTTTAAAAAAAATTCACATTATTTTCAGAGTTACAACTGATTGAAATAATTATCAGCGTTTTTTTCTTAAAATTTTTCCCCTCTGTTGTGTCGTAAAACATGGATAAACCCACTTCTAAGTTATATAGTTCAAAAATTCTAGTTGAACCTCTGTACAGAAATCTGAGTTATATACAGGCAAAATATTATTATAATAGAAGCATTTTTCACAAAAGGAGAATATTTTGAAAACTGGTCATTCTATGTTTATTTTTTGTCAAAATATTGTACTTAAATAATTTTTAATTGTAATACTATTCTTAAAACAATTTTATATACATTTTCTAATCTAAGTGATACTAAATATCATATTATCCATTTATACGCTTTTGCAAAATCATGGTTCCGAACGTAGTCGGATACCTTAAGAGAACAATGAATGGAGAATTCTTTACAATTATGAAAGTTATAGGAAATATATGGTAAATGTGGCTAGACTGACATTATGAGAACTATAAAAGTATCTCGTATTAGGTGGCTGGGCCATCTGTACAGATATATGCCGATGCTTTTCCTACCAAAAAAGTAAATTTTCGAAAATTGATAAGGCCAGACGTAGAGAACGACCACCTACACAATGGATGATGTTGAAAAGGACCTCAAACTAATGGGAATCAACCGATGGAGGACCATTGTGACTGATAGGGTCAACTGGAGGAGGATCAGCGAGTCAGCCTTGGCCTGTAAAAGGCTATTGAGTTTATGGAGAAGAAGAAGCATGTATTATACTTAATACAAAGGCCATTTCTCTACTTTAACCTTCATTGTAAATTGTATATTGACCATTTAGGATACTATTTATATGATGCTGTTTTACCATTAATTTAATTTTTATAATTTGATCATGCAAAGAGTGTGAACTTTGCTTCATACAATATTCTTGTATTGTAAAATTCGTATTCTATATTTTGTTGTTATTCCATGTAATGCATTACCGTGTCCAAGCAACTTGCATTTCATATTTTCTATTACTGTGATTTAATCCTTAATATTTTATACATTGTTTTAAATTTGTAAAGGGGTCAATAATTATTGGTAGTTATGAAATTTTAAAGAATGTCTCATTAATTCTTAAAATTTATTGGTTCACTATCATCGCAATTGGGAGCAATATGAAGGCTATTGACGATGGATCTCGTAATATGACGATGGTGAGGGCTTCGCTGTCTGTGAAGCTACAACACAATTACTAGCTACTGCAAAAGTTCTCTTCATAGACTCTCAAGCTGCAATTTTAGCTTTAAGCAGTAATACACCAACTGACTGCCTCAACACAATTCATTGCTGAACTAAAATTGCGGAGCTAATCTCATATGGCTGGACTGTGGCCTTACAGTGGGTTCCAAGTCATGTTGGAATCCCCGGTAATGAGAGAGTCGACCAAAAAGCCAATCAGAGAGCCGAGTCGTCTCAATCAGAAGTACCCTTGATCGCCAGAAGAGCAAAGAGCATTATTTCCACATATATTGACAATTGTACTGCCGTAACTCAAAAAACCAAGGGCCTTGGAAAGCCATAGGAAACTCTGGCTATTGTGGGTCCAATCCCGAGGCACCTGGAGAGAGCCGAGGTTGTTGCTCGCTTTCACCTAACCACTGGACATGACTCTTGGGGAGTATTTCTCCACTGGTTTGGCCTGTCTGCAGACGAGGCTTGCCCGCTCTGCGGCCATGCCAGAATGAATGGCGACCACCGACTCTAATGCACTGGATTCGATGAATACCCGACTGACGACGTCGTCAAATGGTCAAGAAGCCAAGCACGGACGTTGGATAAATAAAAAAATAAGTAATTTTTTAAACCACATTTTAATAATAAGGATGACAAGTATCACTTCCCTATTTTGTGCACCACGTCAACGAGAGAATTTTGAGCCTGGACAAATTTAATATGTATCAGCTACTTTATATGATTTTCTTTAATGGAATCGAACCTACAAGTTACAATTAAGTCAGCCTTGGCCATGATCAATCAACTACAGCGATCTCTGATTTTTTTAAAGAACTGTATAATTGAGTACAAGCTTCATATTACAATCATGAAAAAGAGTATATAAAAATATTATTGATAAATTAGTATTTGAGGTTTGAATGCATTATAAAATATGTTGCGAAGTTTATCAATTTAATTCTGTTCCTCTAAAAACATTGTAAGACGCGGTTGTGAAGAATTCAAGGTCACGAACTCGTGGCCGGCGTGGTCGAGTCACGGGCTTGAGTCCTCATGCTACTGAAGACCCGCCGTGTACAGACGCGCCGTATCTGTCGTGCTCCAAGTTCTCCCGTAGTCATGATGTGGTAGTTTGGAGAAGGGAATACCAGTTTGTGTATTGTCCTTGCCACTTGATCTTGTTTCATAATTACAAGGTTCGCCTCCAATAGCCCTCGAGCTGCTTTAGAGTTCGAAGTTAATAATCACTCACTTCAAAACATTCGATAGAACCAGTAGAAAATACTAAAAAGTAATAACGTATTATCTATTGAGGATTAGTTTTTGAATTTTTTTAGAAAGTCAAAATGATATTTATAGAGCTATACATTGTGACGATATTTAAGCTATTATAACTTGTGAAAGGGACAAAAACAGATAATTCATAAAATATCGGTGAGACGAATTGGTAAAGAAAATATTCGTGGAAGTATTAATCAAATGATGAATTTTCTGTTTTCTTATTCTATTGAATAAATTAAATTCTCTTGATATATTCGAATAAATTAGTAACGAGCTATTTACAATAGTTTATTCTTTCAAAAGGTCCTCAATTAAATTATATTAAAATAGTTCCGAAGTCTTATTGCATGCATTTATATAAAAGAATAAGAACAGAAACATTGAATTTTTGTACACATTTGTTTTTCAAGAAACACAAGTTGCAAAACTAGAATTTGCATTTAGAAAATTTTGAACGAACAAATGAATAAATCAGTATGGAGCGATGGAACGATAGTAATAAATTCTTCTCAGAATTTTAATTTGTAAATTTTAACAGACCTCCTGTGAGAAGATTCAATAAAAATTAATTTTTCGAATGAATCCCTTTAAAAGATTATAGAAAGTCAGTTAAATATTAATGCTCTTAACAAATAACAAATTTTATTGCACTGGTAAAGAACAAAATTTATGCATTTAAAAAAAAGCATTAAAAATTAATCCAAAATAGACTTGTAAACAGTGGAGTTATGAGAAACTTTACAGTGATTAAAGGAAAATGTTATGAAGAAATATGAGTGGCAACCACAATAAATTGAAGCTTTATGCAACGAGAAAGATTAAATTCCGATCATATAAATGCAAGCAGAATTATTCACCAAAGCTTATAGCGCGCATTTTCCAATTTAATCCGGAACAATATGGCAACTCCGTTTGCAGAATTCCTAAAATGGAGGATAGGAATTCCCTGGCAGTTGATGCTATTGTTGAAAGAGAATCCCTTTACGGACGGAATTCTTTAAATAAATTTAAATAGACGTTTACGCTGACAACGTCTTTAGAGGATGTTTTGAATAACATTTACATTTCAATTCTAATGGCAACGGAACTTAATTGGGCTTTATTCGATTGTAAGAATCTAAAAGCAGCGCAATTTCTTGTTAGAGTTGTGTTGAGTGGTATAACGCAGTGAAAAGGCTTTAAAGCGATTTAAAGATAGATTAGCTTCGCATAAATTTGGTTAATGCTTATTCCGAAACCACATAACCGGTATGAATGTGTTTACTTAAGGAGAAATAAATTATTACAGAAAAATAGACCTCGTGTATACCCTTTAACAAAATTTAACAAGATAATTATATTTCTTTGGATGTAGATAAGTAGATAAGTATCTCTCTCTCTCTCTCTCTCTACTGTCTTATAAAGAATTGGACCGCTAATTCCTTTATTTTTCAATTTCTTTTAAATCAAATTTATTTTGTGAAAATATAGCATGTATTTTTTGTCATCCGTTGAGACTTAAGAGCTTTAAAATATTTTAAATAGATTCATGCAGATGTCGATCGGTTATTTAAAGTATAAAATAGGAACAGCAAATACAATTCGATTTTTAAATTTTGCATTAGGTAGAAAAAATATGTTTATGAATAAAAATAATTTGCCATCATTTCATCCAATGGTAAATATAAATGATATCTTGAAAAAATAAAGTAACTATAGTAAAAAATATAACTGCTAAAAAATAATCCAATTGCTTTTTTTTGGAATTTAAGTTAAAACAGTCGCTTTTAATTTTCTTACATCTGTAATTAAAAATTTTGTAGATTTGTGTTGTGGCCAGTGACATTCCCTTTCTTCCAGAGATGTCTAGTACCCTTTACCAATGAAACTACGGCATTCGAGGGGTAATAAACGAGAATTAGTGACTGGAGCTGTCGAATTGAGAGTTCGAATCCTGGTGCCAATGAAGATCCACCGTGTAGAGCAGAGGTTCCCAAAACAAAAACTTTTTTGTCTCATAGACCCCTTGCTATGTTTTTCGGTATGGGGTAGACCCCTGCTTAATTAATATTAAGTTTTACAAATTTATCAACTTAAATGTCTTTTTGACAGCTACTACTACTACTACTACTTTAAAAGAATTAAATTTATAACTAATGAAGTATAGAGTTAAAAGTTTAAAAAGCATATGTTAATTAATTAAATTAAAAGTTAATTAATATATAAAATAACTGTTAAATAAAATAA
>BMAV01006591.1:233314-252597 GCA_019973955.1 Trichonephila inaurata madagascariensis | reverse complement strand
TACTTAGGGACATTTGGGACGCTTGCTGGCCTGCATTCCCATATCTGGAATAGTAAATGGGGAGGTAGGTGGCAGTGGAAATTTTCATGCTTGGTGTTGCTGAATTCTGATTGGCTGAGACAATCGTTCAGAAAAGTTCGCTCCGGTGAGAGATGTGAATGCATGAGAGAGACCTGAGTGACTACTCTCTGATTGGATCTTGGCGAGTGAGGAAGTTGACTCTCATTGGCAGCCCATGGAGTCTTAGAAAAAACGATACGATAGTTAAGGCTGGGATTGTCCAGCAGAATGTGATATCCGAAGTAAAAATGATCAAAATAAAGCAAGTTTTAAATACACGATTTTAACAGTAAAAGAAAAAAATGCAAAATTAAAAGTTAAGGTAGATTATAAGAGTTGAGAAGAATTCTACTCGATCTTTTGGTATTAATATTAGGATTATAGTCATTAAGATTTAACATTTTAACATAACTGGTGTGAGGTAGAGATTCAAAAAAGATTTTAGCTATTTTTTGAATCTGAGACTTGAAACTATTGATTTTAAGAGCTTTTTGGGTGTCGTCATTTCTCATGTATCTTGTGGCTTTGTCGATCAACGGAATTATAGAATTTTACGGAGTATCTAAAATGTTAATGTTAGATTTAGCGGTATACCCACAACCTGGACAAGCGTATGTTATGATGGGACGCATAACGGCTTTATAAAGAAGACTAGGCTACTACTGCCCAGACGTAATCTTAGAAAATAGTTTGTCTCTAATAATCCTGAGAAAAATACATACCCAAGAAATTAAAAAGAATTTTCTCTTTTCACAAAGCATATATTACCGAATTAAAAAAGTATGTGTTGCACAATCCATAGTAAAATTACTTGGTTTTATAATAATGTTTCTTTTTAAGAATTTGAGAATCATTGCTTCATAGAACAAACTTGGATTTGACTAGCAATGAAGACCTGTCAGTAACATTTACACAGTTACATAATGGGGGGAAAATAACAAAAAGAAAAATTTGCACGGAGAAAATTCGAATTATCAGTGGGATAAAAACTTTTGGCTCGTTCTGGACAAAAAGGTTTTTGAAAGAGGAAACTTAGAATGATATATTGAACCAAAAACACGTTTTCCGAAAATAAGAACAGCTTTCACAATGCATTTTTGCAATATATGTATTTTGTAGTAACTATGCGCTAACATGCTTTAAAAATTTAAAGTATCCAGAGTATGACACATATTGAAAATTCCTCACACTACAAGTAGGAGGTATTGTGCGAATTCCTCATACTTTTTATACAAATAAAAGGTATGAAGAATTCGGAATATTGATTAAAATAAAATTGCTTAAAATATTTGTTAAAAAGGCAGCAATTCATATCTGTTTCAAAACATTTTGAGCTCAGCCAAGACAGATGCTCTCTAAATATTTAAAATTCATCTCATTTAACAAAAAATAATCAGCAGAAAAAAATTCTAATAGTGTAATTGAATGTGTATTGTAGAAATATTATAAAATATTTTACCTGACGTTTCTGAACAAATAACATAGCAGATTTAATACTAACAGAGACTATAAGTTTAATCAATTTGTCAACACATGAAATTGCTTATTTGTTTTTGTGTATAAATCTGAAAGCGTTAGTCTTCAAAATGACCAAATGGACCACGTAATTTTGAACCGCGGTCGAGTGACGAGAACGACACCTGAGCTGACAGCCCCTCTCGAAATTTCTACATTATGCCAATAGCTTCTTTCTCTCACAATTTTGAACCATGATGAAAGGGCGAGATCAATATATATATATGTAATAATTCCCTGTAGTATCCTTTTTGTTAATTCTTTTTACTAATATTGAAACAAATCTTAATTCTTTGGTTTAAAAATAACACTGTAATCTTAATCGTAATCGGCTAGTCCGAAATCCCTGTCCCACCCATTCTATCCAATCAGAACCACTATTACATAATAGTCACTGCCGGTATAAAAGCGAAAATCTTGTGTAATCGCTCTCTCTTTGTCTTTGTGTTGTGTCCTCCAACATGCCGCTGCTGCTTGTCGCTGTCCGCTTTGCTTTGTAATCGTCACAAGTTTATCTCGTCAATGTGAAAATGTACCGCAATTTTATTCAAAGCTTTTGATGTGAGCTTCATAATAAAAAAATGGACGCCCACTGAAGAGGTTTTCTTGAAACCACTCGACAAATACCACACTCAGCCACAGCCTTATATATATATATGTAATAATTCCCTCTAATATCCTTTTTATCTCTCAACATTTTGTACTAATATTTAAAATAACTTTACTTCTTTGGTTTAAAAATAACACCGTAATCTTAATCGTAATCGGCTAGTCCGAAATCCCTGTCCGCCCATTCTATCCAATCAGAACCCCTATTACGTAATAACCACTGCCGGTATAAAAGCAAAAATCTTGTGTAATTGCCCTTTTTTGTCAGCTAGCCTTCATCATGTAATCAGCCGGCTGCCGCGCGTTTTGTGTCTGTGTTTGTCTGTGTTTGTGTCCTGATGTTTGCTTCTTGTTATGTGCAATGTCGTCCTTACTTGATCTCTATGTGTTTCAAGATGCAATAAATTGGATTAATGTCCCAGACTGCCTCATCTATAGTATTGAATACGTAACATCAACCAACATAGAAATGTATCTAATATACAGTCACATTCTCTCGCCATCGGTCACGCCCTACCTTTGATTCGTTACAGTAATAACATCCACTCACCACGTCTTACAATTATCTTTACCACTCTCCAGAAATATTGCAGAAGCATTTCATATATATATATATATATATATATATATATATATATTTAACTTTGAACTCCATTCCCCAGAATCACATCACGATAATGGAAGGCTAAGGATCTACAACGTATTCAGTGCGCTTTCATATATAGTAAAAAAATATTATTATAGCCCTCCCCTCCTGATTTAAAAAGGACTTAAATTTCTAAATCTGAAGTATATTTTTTACGCTCTAGTAACACCCAACAAGGAGTCGATTTCTACAAATTCATTGCTAGTGGATATTTGCTCAACAAAAAAGACCTGCTTACCAAGTTTCAAGTTTGTAGGTCTAACATTTCAAAAAGGAATTTTTTTTTTATCTATACTCCTCCATAACCCCTCAATCAAACCTTTAAAGTGCATTTCCTTAAAAACCCGTCTTTAGCAGATATGTACTTAACAAAAGAAACCTGTTTGCTAAATTTCAAGTCTGTGGGTCTTACGATTAAAAAACGCGTGATGTTTATCTATGTCTCCCCCTTAATCCTCCTTCGCTGTCGGTGTCCATAAAATTCGTTCTTAACGGATCTCCCCTCAACAACAGAAACATGCTTGCCAAATTTCAAGTATGTAGGTCTAATTGTTCAAGAATGGGAATTTGTTTATCTATAATTCCTTCTAAGCTATCGCAGACTTGGGAGTCGATTTCCATAAAACCTTATCTTAGTGGATTTCTATTCAACTAAAGAAGCATACTCATCTAATTTCATATCTGTAAGTCTATTAGTTTGGGAGATCTTGATGAGTGTGAGTCATTTTTCTAATTTATTTATATATAGATTTACAACTATATATAGTTAGATTGATTACTGTACTTTTAACTTTCAAATTATGAAGAAACCGTATCAAAATAAGCCCAAAATACTTAATAAATAATATTGCACTAACCATTATCTTGAAGCGAGATTTTGCACTCACCATTATCTTAAAGCGAGATTTTGCACTCACCATTATCGTTAAGTGAAGAAATATTCGTATCTCCGTGGTTGCTATGCTAAGATTTTTCTGTATACATTTTTTTGAAGATAAAAAAAATAAAAATAATAATAATAATAAAAAAAACGTGTGCATCACAAAAACTTATCTCGTCTCTTTTCATCATTTCTCTTCATTTAATATTCTCTGCAGTTAAGAAACATAAACAGGCCAGTAAAAAAAGTAACAAGTAATAACAAATGCTGTCCTCGAAGACATTGAATCACGAAATAGCGATTTATTTGGGATATTTGTAGTAATTATTATATAATGATACGGCGATATATAACTAAAACTGTCACAGCATGAAATCGTTGTGTTTACGTGTTGTTATCGAGGAAATGCGTGCTCCAAACCAATAAATATTAACAAAAGTGAGAACAACCAATAAAAAGAGCTACATAGCATTATCCAATTGTAAAAACAGAACAAAATGGTAAGCATTTGTAATAAAAAGGTTTCAAACAAATAAACAAAAAATAGAACGAAAAAAAAATAAATAAAAAAAAAAGGAAGAAGAAAAAATAAAACCACTGAGATGCGAAAAATAAATTTCATTCGGGTCCAAACACGTCATCCATTTTGGGTCACAAGAAGGTTTGGTTATTTTTCATCAGTTTTTATCCGCGATGCAAAGAAAAACAACTTACTAATATAAGGAATTATTCGAGAAAAGCTCTATATATATAAAAAAAATCAGGAAAATTATCATTTCATACTTTAAAAACGAATGCACGTATAAAGCTTAGTTAATGCATAAAAAAAAAGATTTTTTTTCCAAAAAAAGTATTTGTATTAAGAGGTCGTAAAATATTTATGTGTGTGTGTGTGAATCAATAAAGAAACTTTTTTGAACTCACATTTAAGTAACATAAAAGAAATTTTAAGTAAATTCCTACTTAGGACGACAAAGAAAATTTTTATTTTAGTTACTTTTTATTAAATAGTTACAATTAATATAAATATGTATACACATATGACAGAATCACAATATTAAGTGACAAAATAGAAAGCAATTTTCCTTTCTATATATATGGTGTTAACTATTTTATTTGTTTGTTACTATTTATTCATTAATTAAATTTAATTATTCCAATAAAATAGTATAGTAAAAAAAGAAATCACATCCTCAGAAATGCCATCCCAGGTGGGATTCGAACCTACGATCTTTGGATTAGAAGTCCAACGTGATATCCATTACTCTACAGGGGCACAGCGAAAGATTTTCCTTTCTATATGTGCTGTTGGACTATTATTTTTGTTACTATTTATTCATTTTTTAAAATAAATTAATGAATTAATATTTGAGAGAAACAATGTATTAACGTTAAGTGTCATCCACTACAAGTTTAAAAAATACATTTGATATATATATGTTTTAATAAATATATATAGGGCGAGAGAGTGAACTAATAGTAGGAATTGAAAATAGGGATTTATTTAATTTATTAATAGAAGCTCTTATCTTACAGTTATCTTGAATTCATAAATAAAATGATTATCTTTACCAAATCTAGGCTATAGTATTGATTGAAATACAATGACATTGGAACAATAAAAAACAAAAGGAAGATTTTGTTTGCTTACTCTTTTATTTATATTCTCTGATAACATTCTTTTATACCTAGTTTAATAATTCAAAGTCTTGTTTCCGATCTTTGAAATATTTAAAAGTATGTACTAAAAATAGATGAAAAGTATACTAAAACAGTATACTTTATTTTTTTTCGCATTTGATGTTTATCGCGTTCAAATCAATACTATAACTTCGATTCAAGAAGAAAGATAGAAGTTTTACAGGGGTAGTTAACATTTTTCCAAAGATATGAAAAGATAGGATTTAATTTTGAATACTAAATATTTAATAAGTACATTTTGAAGTAAAACTCTTATGAGAAAAATAATTATAAAATACTAAGTACACACATTTTAATCTTGTATAATGTCTCTAAAATGTATATTTAAGATTAATAAAGAACATTTTCTTTATATAAAAATAAACATAATGGATATAATTATCAATTCTATTTATTGGTCAATTATCTACAAATATATTTTGAAAAAAAAAAAAAAAAACCCCTTTTTAAGGAGTTTGGGGATTTAAGACATTTCCACATTTCCCTAACCTTTTTCTGTTCCACAGATATCCATGCTATGAAGCCATACTTATATATATATATATGACTTACACAAATACACACATACGTGAACAAATATATTTTGAGGTAAAATCAGTCATTTACAGAAATAGCCTTTGAGATAATAAACCCAATACTATATGTGTTTCTTTTTATAGTTTGATTAATAGATAATAGCATATTAATACAAAAGAAATTTCACATAGAAAAATGTTACTAATTAAAGCATGTCAATATTATGATAATAATTTTTTTCTGTGAATAAGAACGTTGAATTGTATTTGGGTATTTTGACTGACAGATATAATTAACACATCAGTGTAACATTTTTTTTATAATTTTTAAAAGATGGAAAGTAGACCTTATTTATAAGGCCTAATTGAGCATAAACACCATAAGCTGATTTTTTTTGTAACCTGGTTTTTTTTTCTCGGTTTTTTTTTTGTTTTTTTTTTTTTTTTTTTGTAACGCAACGTTGTTATCTTGTTTAAAAAACGAGAACGTGTCGAGTATTCAGGAATTCCTTTTGTGTTTCGGAAAAAAACTTTATTTTGAAAAACAACTTTGATTTTAATTTTATTTTGATTTTCCAAGGCATTTTTATTTCAAATAATTATTACTCTTTATTTGTTTCAAATATAAAATAAGTAAAAAGCTTCCTAAAACGAATACTGTTCTTTTTAGAATATTACTTTTTAATTCAGTATTTTATTAAATTAAGGGATTTTTATAAAACTACTTTTAAAAAGGGATTTTGTTCGAATATTCCTTTTCATTTCTGAACTATCAACAAATATTAAAATGCCCTAAAATGACCTTAAAATTTCTTGTAAATACTTATTTAGTCTTTTTTGCTTCATTATAACCATCAAAGGACGAATTTCTGTAGATTTGATTCCAGATGAGATGATTTTCGCTGGAATATACAAAAGCGTCAAATAAGGTCTAAAAATACTAAAACAGAGGTGAAGAAGAAATCTGGAAGAATCAGTTTTCAGTCAGAAAGGAAACTGCAACCTGTTCACATTAATTAAAACAGAAATTGTGAATTTGCGGAAAAAAAAAGTTTGTTTTCGGGATAAACATAATAAATAAATTTAATGCATTAGATTTTGTTTGAAGCGAACGTTTTTTTAAAGAATTTTAATATAATTTAGAAACTTTTTTTTATACTTGTAAAATTTTTTTAAAAAGATTAAATTTCATCATAACCTAACTATTTTCTTTTTGTGTTAAATTATTCCCGAATTAAGGTTTTTATTGTTTTGGTGACTTATCATTATTACTACTTTACCCTCTACTTATAAGTGTTTAACAGCTTATTTGTGTTAATTAATGCATCTATACCTTCATGGATATACATGTTTATAAACTACGATGTGTGTGATTTCGGACTACTTACTTATCACGTTTTTCTATTTAGTATTTATTTCGTGTTTGGATTAATAGATTTTTTGAAGAAGATAAAGGTGACAGGGAGCATAAGAATCCGAGAAGGAAAAGATAGAAGAAAATAAATATATAAAACGACTTTAAAAAGGAATTTTCAGTGAAAGATAATTATAAAAAAACGAATACTATATTCAGATTTTTTATGCATTTTTTCACCACTTAACAAAGACAGAGAGAAATAAGCTTCGTTTTCATGATATAAGGTTTTTAAACTGCTTTTAGCACTTATTTTTTGCTTATGAAAATCAAACTATTCTTTACAATGTGATAAAATTTGTTTTGAATATATATCGACATTAAAAAAAAGCGTATTGATATTACAGTTGATGTTGAAAGAGTGTTGATGCCTATACGCGCCAATCTGTGTTATAGTATGAAGTTTGACCTTAATTCTCTCATAAATATAACTCCAAAGTTTGCCAGAAATTATGACAAACATGCTGTTTATTACCATTTTAGAATTGACATATGATTCAAAGGATATCATTCACCAAGAAATAGCATTAGCCAGTATTGGTTCAATTCCTTTGAACTTACTTTGAATAACATATACAACAAGGAACTCCAAATTGACTGTTTTCAGTAGAATGGCGCCATTTGACCATATTAATACAATATAAATTGTGTAATTTGAAGATTTGTCATTTCTAAAGGGATCTAATAAAATCTAAGAGTGGCGTCACTATGTCTTGTATATTTAGTAAGATATATCCAAAGTAATTTCCTTTTTTTGTATTGCAATAAAAAATTTGGATAATTAGAGTCCGAATACGAACAAATATTCGATCGGTAAAATTATTCATTTTTGAACAATGTAATTTATTTTACTATAGTTTGAACATTGGAAAAAACCATTTTCGAAATTTGAACAATAATGTTAATAATTAATAATCCCACTTTATATTTTAATTATGCAAATTAATTCCCTGGAAATTCCTCTAAAAAGATATGAATGGATTTAGAAAATGTGTTTGATTTAAAGTACGTCATTATATTATTATCCTTCTATTTATACGTATCGGAATCAGTTTTCGAGGTGGCTATTCAAAGACTATTCTGACTATAGACATTTGCAACCATAACCCTATATTTTTTCGGAAACTGTAACACCTTGACAAGAACATCTTTTTTTTATTACTCTTACATTTTTTTAATGACATACACATGTTTTCTTTCAATTTAACTTTTACTATATTTGAGAAAAAAAAACTATTAATTTTCTGTAGAACGATTTTCGTCAGAATGAGGAACTTTTTAATTTAATTTTTACCTTTTAAAATACTTATATTTTCAAATAAGAAATTAATGATTGTTCAAATAGGCATAACATCGAGTTTCTCATTTAAAATTTTTTATATAATGTGTTAAATACTTAAAAAAAAAATTTGGAAATGATCTGGTATTTCTACAATATCAGCTTTTTTAAAATTTCCAAAAATGATTATATCATTTCATTTGTTAGGTCAAATGATAACACAATATTAAATTCATCAACCATCGCCATTTTTCAAAAAACCTTTTGCTGTGGTGTAACTAGCATTAATAATAGGAAGCAAACGATTTACAATTTGATAAATTAAAATTTTCTAAAAACTTACCATTTAAAGATATGCAGAGCAACTGCATATATACATAAAAACAGCGAACAAAATTATATTATGCAGTACATATATTAATATCCATATTCCAGGCAGTTTTTATTGCCATTTTCAGAAAAGTATCAAAGGAAATTAAAACTGAAATACGACTAAAATGTTAGCTTGGCAAGATAAATTTATTCATATGTTAAAAAAAAATAATGTAAAGTGTTTGAATGTGTTTGTGATAGTTAGTTATTAGAAAAAAAAAAGGAAAAATTCTTTTATCTTAAACTTAAGAGTTTGGAAAATAAATTGTAATTTCCTGTAGAAAGGTAACTTTTTTTTCAGAAAGGAAACATTTTTTGGGGAAATAGAATACTTTTTTTATTTTCATATTTCACTTATGAAGCATATTTTTTGTCAGGATAAAATTAATCTATATTTGTCCAAGTTAATTAATTGAGTTGAAATCAGATATTTAATATCTTCATTCTTTTTTTCATGACTGTAAAGGAAGTATAAATCCAAAAAATTATTTTCCAGGCTCTATTTTTTTTAAAGTTATGGCTAGATTTTGATATTTTGATTCCTTCTCTGAGCAAAAGTATTTAATTAATATATATTTGATACTACTTTTTAAATATAATTATTTTAATGAAAATAATCTTAGCTTTTACTTCGTGATGGCAAATTAATTAAAATACTTTTTTAAAGTCAATTTTTTATCTGGGATTTTGAAGTTTTATTCGCAATAACAATAAAATGCCCTTAACATTTTAAATCTTCTAGCAAATACATTGTATTAAAAATCAATGTATCTGAATTATATTAAAATGTTTAAAATATGAATACTTCAATATTAGGTTGAAATATTTATGAATTTTTTAAGATTAAAAGCTATTTATAGATACATGTTCTCAAGTTTCAGAAAGTCTAATAATTTAAAATTAGCTTTTTAGTTTAATAGTATTGCAATATTTTGTACTATTCTACTGATAATTAATTAATTAGTATGGTATGAAACTTTGTGGATTATTTTTATTTTTATTTGTGGAAAAAATGCAAAAAAGAAAAATTCATTTTTATAATACATATTTTATTTCTTTTCCCTTCAAAACTATAATTAGACGAATCTATTAAATTTGTAACCTTTTTGTAAAAACTAGAGTAAACATAATTTCTAACTTAATCAAAAATCTTTTAATTTAATATGATGAAAAGGATTTTAATGTAATTAGCTGGTGTTGATTTAATTTAATTTCTTTTTTTAAATGTTTAAAAGTACAATATAAAAAAGCTAACAGAGAGATGCCTCTTAAATTGTTTTTTACAAATATACTAAGAGTCATCTATAAAATTCCCCCCCCCCCACACACACACACACACACTCACTTATGATGTGGTGTAATATTTTATTACTTTTCATAATTATTCTCTTTTAACGCTAATGAATTTTTTTTAAGAAAATGCATTCGTAATTTAAAATTTGTTCTTAAAAAATAACAGCATTAGTTAAATGAACTCTAACGTGATTTTTTGAAACTTCACTCACACCGTGGCTCGAAATGTCTCCTTTAGTAAATTTAACATAACTTAGCAGCTCTGTGACTGGTGACGTAGTAGATGACGTCCAAGTTTCAGCCACTACAGTAATTTGGGGTAACGGGATGTCCCAAATATAGAAACTCGTTATAAAACTCAATAAAGAGCTCAGCTTCTACAATGGAGAGATAAAAAATTCGAAAGGACTGAAAAAAAACAACAAAAAAACGAGTAGCTTACTACGCACGCATAGTGCTTTTTGTCTTTCTCTTATTAGAAACAAAACACCAAAATTGTTCTATTGTTTATTTAGTTTTTCTTTTTATGTATATTTTTCTTCATTTCGAATTTCATTCAAGAAGTCTCGTTCTTCCTTATGAGATTATATGGAGTGGGGATTTAAATGAATATATATATATACATTTAATTTCTATGTTTGACGTCAAATAATGCTTTTTCCAATTCATTTATTTATATTCATTGGGATAACGGAATATAGTAATTGTAAAAAAATGTTTTATTTCATAGAACTTAAAAGGAATTCAGTTAAATGAATACGTAGTAACAAATTTGTTGAGACGTCTGAATGAATTCATGAGTTTTATTTAATGAAATCTTTATGCAGAGACTTTAAATAGCCCTATCGACTATTTTTAGATACATAATATGATCGGAAAATGAAACATTTCGTATAATGTGTGCGTGTATTTTGGAGGATATTAATATATTTCTCATGAAATTTATTTCAACTTCATTTTAATAATTTCAAGTACTAAGAATAGGTTTCTAATAAATTAGTTTGCATTTTTATGTTAAAAAAATATGGTGCAAGATATTTCTATTTCTTAAGAGAAGTGTATCTGAACTATCGAATAGTGATTTGTTACGAGACTTAGACAGGAATGGGGCAAACAAGAAAATAAGTTAACCAACAAATATAATAAAAAGAAGTATTCTTATTAAAACAGGAAAAAAAGGAAGAATTTATCATTTTTTTAAAGGTTGAAAATTACTGGTAACTAGAGAGTATAGTGTAAAGTTTTTTTTCCTACTATAAAATAACAATAACTTAGAAGTGAGTTTTACAGCAATCGAATTACCGGAATTTCTTTTTGTGAATCGAGCATATTCCGCCGTATGACGCTCACCCAAACTTTCTAATTGAAATTTTTCACAGTTAGGTATATTCGTCTTATAATGTGCACCCTTATTTTATGAAGAAACCACAAACGTACATGTACAATATTCTTGTATTTTGAAGTCTAGATATACTGTGTGAGGGCTAACAAAAGCATGGAATGAATTAACCTGATATAATTAGAAAGTCATTTAAAAATGTGTAGTATTTATCTAACAATTTAGATGGAACCTGAGAAGGATAGAATTCGGTACGTATGAATTCGTAATCACGTAACATACCACTAGGTAAAAGTGATCACTCCTGTCCGGAGGCTGTTGCTGGCTTATGTAGCTATCCTCTATGTTCTATCTATGTACCTTTATGTATCTATCTCTATGTACTATGTACTATCCCACCAATGATTCGGTGGATAGGCGAACGAACGATGTAGTTGTTATGGCGAGGGTGTGAGTTCTTGCTGTTGCGTCAAGTGAGTCGTTGACTGCTCTTGCGGCGGGTAGATGGTGCCAAGACAGCTACTTGAAGGTTGCGGTTTTCTTAGTTCATTGTCAAGGTCACCAATGAGGAAGATAGAAATCGGTACCTGTGGTTTAGTAAGCATATAACATACCACTAGGCAAAAGTGATTACTCCTGTCCCGAGGCTGTTACTGGCTTATGTAGCTATCCGCTACAAAACTAAGACTATTATTTATTTATGGGTCAGAATAAGAGTGATGATGAAAAGATTAAACAGTGTTCGGTGATGTGCCTGAAGATACAACGGAAGATGAATAGGACGAAATTTTCTCGTTATCCAATAATTAAAGTTCATAAGGTATAGTATTTCTTTTAAATAAACAGTATTTAGAAAGCAAAAATATCTACTTTTTTATGTTCATCTTTTCTTTATTTTTAAAGCTGTCATTCTTATATCCGGCGTATAACGTGCACTGTAAATTTTGATCTTATATTTTGTGTTAAAAGGGCACGGTATTGCCTGAATATACGATTTTAATCAAAATGCTTGAAACTTAGCTGATGAATAATAATACATAACATACTTCTTTTTTACTACATACAATAGGGAAAATGCAGCTATTTATTCTAGATGCACATTGAAAGGTCTATCTCAATTACTCTTTGAATCTAAAACTAAACGTATCTATTTAAAATGCGTATAATAGTTCATTTATCTCTGTATAAATAATTTATAACAATAGAACTTAAATTTTCATCGCATTTTACAAGAAGCATAGAAGTTTGATCTTTTTAATATGTTTTACTCCCTAAAGAATCTAAAGCTTTGTTAATATGATTTTCCTCTTATCTTTTTATTCTAATGTGTATTTTAGTGAAGTGTTGTATAAGCAATTTCGAAGTTCAAAATGAAATCTATTAAAAATCCTGTACCTTAGAAAACAATACAAACATATTTGAAAATAATAAACAATGAGCTCAAATCTATTTTTTTTTCTTATTATCATTGCATTACTTTTGTATGTTTACGTGAAGTTACAATACGAGGTCTAATGAATATTACGATTAGATGAAAATTAAGTTATCAAATTTACTATGCATCAGATATGCTAGTTCTAAATTCTTTTTACCAATTATTTTAAAGAGATCGGGGACATATAACAAAAGTATTAGAAGTGAATTAAACTAGTCATGAGTTGTGTTGAAATTAAGTATTACCGTTTTTTGGCTGAAGAATTTTCTGGAATGCATCATTCATAAAATTCAAATTCGTGGGAAAAAAATCGGCAAAATTAAATTTAATTTATAGAAAATATTATATTACAATCTAAAATTAGAAGCAATCTAGCAATTAACAAATATATCTTTTGTATTTTATTATAAATAAATACACTTTTTGAGATCATCCCATCCAATTTTTTTATCCATTGGCGAGTTTTCTGTTCAGATATTGACTTCTTTATCGTTTGCTTATTTCATAGTCAATATCTAGTCCAGTAATTATTTATTCGATGTCACACATGCAACACTGATTAAATGCAATCTTTATAAATTTCAGTTTTATTTGAGTGTTTTTTATTTAATTATTTATTCAATGTAAATAATAATTAAATTATGAAAAAGATATCACAGTTTGTTTCGAAATAAACAAACAGAAAAAAAAATATACAAAATTTAACACTGGACTAATTCTTAGATAGCAAAATCTTTTGGTGTTAATTAAGGTACCTACCTAACTTTTCTAAATCGATGTTTGATTAAAATTCAAAGAAATCTTTTATTTTTACCATTTTGTGTATAGGAAAAAAAAAATTGTGCAGCCAGAAAGAAAAAAAATTAATAAGATAGAGATCGAGGAAAATCTATGCTATAAAAGTGATTAATTTTAAATATCTGACATTAAGCATAGTTTTAGAAAAATAAGAATCAAAATTTTAAATATGCCTCTTATGAAGATCGTACTTTTTTTTTTCTATCAAAGTTACGTTATGCTAAACCTGATATCTCAAAAATTTATGAATATATCTCCTTCACATTTTGTATACATGTTATTTAAAGTATGATTAAGGCAATAAACTAAGGATTTATATCTAATATCAATATTTTTATTTTTTATTTTTAAAAATTTAATTTTACTAACACCATGCATTTTACAAAACTTTCTATAAGAAAATGTGCAATGAGCTATAACTTTTTGTTTGCTGTAAATATATTTAAGATTTTAGTTTATTGCTTTTAAAACTGTGTTAAACATGTTACGTAAAAATTAGTGAAATATTGAATTACATGTATAGTGTTTTGAGTTTGGGTATAGTTTTCATCAAATTTTACCTAAAATACCTCATTTTAATAAATTTAAGTTGTTATACAATTTCTTGATAGGTGTTTTTCATTAACTTAAGGTGAATGCCTACCTTGAAAATGTTGTTTTTTGTCTACATAAGGCATTTTTTTTTTAATTTCAAAATCTTATAGTTTAAACATTTTTCATTACAAAACAGTTTTTATTTTTCCTTTACGCGAAATAGAAATAAAGTTATAATGATTTAAAAAACATCACTCCATGCAAAAAGGCAGTCAGATAAAACTTTAAATGAGTTTTTCTCAAAATAATGTTTTGAAGGAAACACTTTACCAGATATATATCTTCAGAACCAAACCAGATAACGTTTTGAAATTTTGTGAGAATGCTTATTATACTAATTTTCATAAAGTGTCCCATAAGTTTTGCTGTAGATTAAATATTTTTTCCATTTAGGGTAGTTTTTATAAAGAAAAAACAAAAAATACCAAAATTTTCATATTATTATGTATAATGGTCTGTAATTTATTTGTATTTTAATATTTCTCTTAGATTTTCGTTCATTTTGAAGAGCAGTATAATATGTATGTTATGTATAAAGAAAATTATGATAATTGTATTAGAAATTTTTATTCAGTGTTACTAATTTTAGTAAAAATTTGGTAAAATTTCCTTGAAAACAACCAATTTTTTTAAAAGTACAATATTTATTTAAACCTTTTTATGAATTTACATATTTTTTATTTATTTTTCTTCCTAAGAAACTCAATTTGTTTAAAAAATTTGTTTTTATAAAAAAATTGGGTAGGTAGTATAGGGTAGGCAGTATAGTAAGAGTCATAAGCACCCACAAAATAACTTAAAATTACGAATTGCATGGAATTTTAGGAAAATTGTCTCCGAACGTAGGCAGATACCCTAAAATCAAGCGATAGTAACAAAAGCACAAATTTTAATATGTTTTTGGAAAACGTGTCATCGTTTCTTTTTTGCTGTTGGCGAAGTTTTAGCTAACTATAACATAACAGCGTTGCATCACAGTACTGTTATGAAATTTAGAATGTGAATGAGGAGTGTTTATTAGCGTCACTCTATATACTGGGTGTCCATAATTAAACTTGAAATTTGCGAGCAGTCTGTAAATTTCATGAAAATTGCAGAATTGCATGAAAATTGGGTAATGGCAGAATGAAGTGACAGGGATTTTATCGAGGGAAAAAAACAAAGAATTTCAAAACCCACCACTAGATGGCGTTCTGCAACGTAAGCTATTAGTATATGCAAATGTCGTAATTATAGAGCAATCTTTTATTCCGGCTCTTCAGGCAAGGTGATGTGATACAACCACAGTGTTTTTGCAAAATGATGCCCCTCCACACAACGCGCGTTGTGTGAAACAAGTGCTCCGCCGCCATTTCGGTGACGATAGAATCACCAGACGGCATTTTCCTACAGCTTGGCCTCCTAGATCCCCCAACTTGAATCCTTGCGACTTTTAGCTATGGGGATACTTCAAGTCCATGGTCTACCGTAATCCCATGACATCTCCATCTGACCTTAAAGAAGGCATAGAACGCCTTGTGAGAAAACATTCCCCAGTTGATGCTGCTTTCAACAGTCGAACATGCGATTTTATGTTTCCAGATGGTAGCAGTCAATGGTGAACAGAATATCGAAAATGTTTTGTAAACTTTTGTATATTATTTATATGCTCTCAATAAAGCTATGATACGCCACCTAGGGGTAGATTTTGGAACTCATCGTTTTTTCTCCGCTCGATAAAATTCCCATCATTTCATTCTGCAATTACCCAATTTTCATGCAATTTCGCTGTGTAGTTTTTGCTACAAACTGATCTCAAATTTTTAGTTTAATTATGGACACCCAGTATATAAAACAACTCAAGGGCTATTAATGATGGACATCGTAATTTTGAACCTTGGTTAAGTGACTACCGGATCTTTAGTAGGTTTATGGCTCGAGCTCATGCCACGCTGGTCACGAGTTTTTGACCATAACCACTAGACTACCACTGGTCACAAAAACTAGATATATATTTATATGTAATAAAAAATTAAGTTTTTTTCTTTATATTCAGTTTCTTTTTCAATTCCTACTATTAGCTCACTCTCTTCCTATATATATATGTTGTGGATGACACTTGATGTTCATACAGTTTCTTAAAATTTTTATTCATTAATTAAATTCAAAATGAATAAATAGCAAAAAACAAAAATAGCAGTCAAACAGAATATATAGAAAAGAAAACCGTTTGTTGTGTCCCGGTAGTGTAATGGATAGTAGCGTTATGGATAATGGACTTCTAATCCGAAGGTCGTTTGTTCGAATCCCACTTGAGATGGCTTACTTTCTAAAAATGTGATTTCTTTTTTACTGTATTATATTTTATAAGAATAATTAAATTTAATTAATGAATAAATAGTAACAAAAAAAAGTAGTCCATATATAGAAAGGAAAATGGAAAAATTGCAAGGAAACTCTTATTCTATTTTGTCATTTAATATTGTGATTCTGTCAAATGTATATACGTATTTATATTAATTGTAGCTATTTAATAAAAAGTAACTAAAATAAAAATTTTCTTTGTTGACCTAAGTAGGATCTAACTTAATTTTTTTTTATATTACTTGTTATTCTTTATATTCTGTTTCATTATGTATGTAGGGGTGAGGAAAATACCATTCCACTAGTTCATGAAAGATGAACTGTCTAAAATAAAATGTAAAAAAATACGCTTAAATGCATCGCATTTTGATTATTAATGAAGCCGAAATGAGGTTGTAGGATTCTTGAAATTAAAAGAACGTTTTATATTTGAATCATATTCTTTAATATTAGATGAACACATATTTACTTATCAAATATACGTTCCAATAGCCACGCCTCCTTGCCACATCCTAACAACTAATCAGGACTCTCTCATTCAGCCAGACCCATCCACTTCAGGCCACATTGACAATCTCGACATGGGATGGAGGAACGCTTCACGTTCCATTTCCCAGAGACATCCAGCATTGTTTATCAAATATATAAAAGTATATAGCATTTTTTCTCTTTTGTCCCCAAGAATATGAAATAACAAAGGAAAGACTCTATTTTTTTATGCCACTAATAAAAAAATTAATCCATAAAATGATTTATACGAGTAATTTAATAACATCTTTCAAAAACTTTTTTTAAAAAAATATTTGCTTAACAACATATTAGTTTATCTAAACTGAATAGAATACAAACGCTGATTTGACTGAGCACACGATCTGGAGAAGATTTTCCTATTTATTGAAGACAGATTTAGCGTTATGCAATTCTATTACGCCTGTCATATCTTATAAAAATCTATCTAAAGATTTTCGAAAGCAGTTTCACAATACATTCGTCAATTACTAAATCTGACAGAAGAACTGAAATATCTTGTTAGTTTTTTATTTTGCTTTCCTTGTATCTAAAAAAAGAATCATTGAATGACGTCACATACTCATTTTTCTTTTTCTTTTTTCCTCTGAAAACGCGACGATAATCCCTTACTGAAAACCTTTTCCCGATTATTCGAAGCAATAAGGATCAAGATGTAAGTCCCTTGTCTCACAGCTTTTTTTTTACTATGATCAATTAATTTCTCATTTTAGAATTACGCTTCCCCCCTCCTTTTCTAATATAGTACTAAGTGTAATAAAAGAATTTGCCATATAATTGAAACATATGGATGTATATGTATAACAAAGTCTAGAATTCAAGAGCTTAAAAAATAATTTGCATCTGAAACTGATATCTTTTGCTCATATTGTTAGATTTTTTTTTCGTATACTTTGTTACTGGTTTTTTTTTGATGTTTTAGAAAGAAAATATTATATCTATGACACTTATTTTAATTATTTATTACAATTATCTATTTTACCTTCTTCATATTAAATTTAATTTGCATAATAACACTTTTTTCAATTCCTAATATTAGCTCACTCTCTCTCTCTCTATGTATATATTTATTTATATATATATACACATCTTGTTCAAATTTTCAATCGTTAATAAAATACTTTCTATTTATCCAATAAAGTTCAAATAAATTTTTTAAAACTTGTAGTGGATTACACTTGATGTTAATACAATTTTTCAAATATTAATTCATTAATTAAATTAAATTAATTAAACTAATTACCGGTTTTTGATGCCAACTTAGATTCTTCTCCATTGTTGTAACAACGTAACTGTTAAAACAATGACAAAAGTTTGTGTCGACAACCGGTTTTTCAGCCAAACTAGTCAAACCGGATGTGTATTGTTACAACAATGCAGACAAATTATGTTCTTTTTTCTATTCCTACAATTAGTTCACTCTCTCCATATATATATATATATATGTAATAGTTCCCCCTAGCATCCTTTTAATTAACTCTAATAATATTCAAATAATCTTTTAATTCTTTGGTTTAAAAATAACACTGTAATCTTAATCGTAATCGGCAAGTCCCAAATCCCTGTTCCGCCCATTCTATCCAATCAGAACTACTATTACGTAATAACCACTGCCGGTAAAAAAGCAAAAATATTGTGTAATCGCTCTCTCTTCTGCTCCCGCCTCTTTGCAATCATATAACCAGCCGGCTGCCGCGCGTTCTGTGTTTGTCTTTGTCTGTGTTTGTGCCATGATGTTTGCTTCTTGCTATGTGTAATGCTGTCCCTACTTGATCTCTATGTGTTTCCAGATGTGAATAAACTGGATTATTGATTTACATGAGTGCCCCTCTTCGATAATACAGTACTCGACCACTCGCCACGTCTTACAATTATTTTTTTTTACCACTCAACAGAATTATTTCAGAAGTATTTCATATATATATATATATATATATATATATATATATATATATATATATA
>BMAV01006591.1:212972-233304 GCA_019973955.1 Trichonephila inaurata madagascariensis | reverse complement strand
TATATATATATATATATATATATATATATATATATATATATATATATCTTGTTCAAATTTTCAATCGTTAATAAAATACTTTCTATTCATCCATTCAAAGTAGGAATTGACTTAGTTTTTTTTATATCACTTGTTTACTAATAGAAATCCCACTGTCTGTTTTTATTTAAACAATTATTGGTAGATGTCAACGTATAAAATGAAAATGAAGTATTGGTAAGTATGCTGATATCAACCTATAATTGTGTTAGAAATAAAAAAAAAATTGACCTTTGATTGAAAAATATTAATTACGTTTAATGAAACTAGGGATGCATTTATTATTAACCCTCTCGCTACGCATCCCACGATTTCCACGGGCAACGTAGATAGTATAGCAAAATTTGCGCTACCCGCGATTGACATGGGTATGCATATTTCCTGACTTTATAGCTGTGAAACCCATTATGTTCCTGTTTATGTTTCCACTTATGTTTTCATGTTCATATTTTGATGAAATAAGTCTATATTTAAAAATAAAAACTTACAAACTCTTTTACAAATTTTTTTTGTAAATTTAAATTCTAAATATATTCTAAATATGTGTATATTTAATATGTGGCTCTGAAATACGTTATGAATAAATACGCAATTTTTGAACCTACTTTGATAAAATAGCTACGTAATGGGAGGGTTAATAATTACTGTTTAAACGCACAGGATCATATAGATCACTCATTAGCGTCGGAACGTCTAAAGTGCTTATTGACGCGGCGCTAAGGCAACATGAGAGCTATTGGCGACTGACCTCTTAATTTTGAACTTCGATTAAGAGACGAAGACGACACCTGAGCCGGTATCTCACATTCCTAACTTTCACTCCACGCCAATGGGAGGAGTTTGACCCATGACAGATTTTAACGTGCATCAGCCTCTCTATACGGGGAATCTTAAGTGTTATCAGGGCTTGAACTCAGGACACTTCAACCATGAGTTCGTGACCATAAACACTAGGGTACCACGGCCACAGGAAAGTCTAAAAGAGATGCCACAAGATATATATAAAAAAACCTATGCTATAATAAGGAGTACGTATCTCTCTTAAAATTACGTAATTTTCTCTGTGTTAATTCTCGCTAAAAATATAATAGTGTATGAGTTCCACAGGAAGTACAGTAGTACTCCGAATTTACGCGATAGGTGGCGCGTAAGTCGAATTCGCGTAAGTCGGGGTATAATTTCTCATAAAAACACTGTGACGGCTCTATCCACGACCTTCTCACTAACAAGTCCTCTTAGGGAATCTTTGGTCCTTAAAAACTATTTTATTAAAACGCTCTCTCTGAAGAAGAGATCGTGACCATATAAATTATGACTACTATATAAAGTCTAGGCTTTCAAGTTAGAAAGAGGAGATATATATATAGGATAGGCTGCTAGCGGATCAGTAATTAATTTTATAGTGTAACGTAGATATTTAGTATTTGATAATTGTAATAACTAAGGTAAAGATTTGTCACTAGAGATTGAAAATAGATTAGATAGCTAGGAAGGCAGTGTACTTGAATTGAGGTAAGTGTTACTGGTAATTAAAGTCTTCTCATTCTTCGAGTACCTCTTTAATTTGTGACGGGGCTTTATCACGCCTTCTTTTTAAAGCCCTCTTGGGAAATCTTTGGGGCTAGAATGGCAATTCTTTCCAACCAATTCAAGAAGAGAACGTGATTATGCAGATTAGGAACGTGTATATATTGGAGCTTTAATATTCGCGTGAAGTTCTAAGAGATTCTATGAGGAGGTCTAATAGTGCTATCGGGGTTCTAAGAGGAGGAAGTTCTAGAGAGTGCTAGGGGAGTTCTATGAGTGTTAAGTGAAGTTCTAAGAAGGAGAGTTCTAAGTGAGTTCGAAGCCCGAAGATTATCCATTTGCCGGATCAAGTTGGATCAAGTATTATATTGACGATATAAGGACTGGTAGGTGTTCGCCGCGCATTAGCGATAAGATAGATTATATTACTCTTTAATACTAGAGCGGATTCTAGTAAGAATTCTTCGTAGAATACTACTAATTTTTTTATTCCTTGTTTTTTGATGAAAATTCGCTCTTCGTTGGATTCTATATTTTCTAAGATTTGTAACCTTTTTCCAACTAAACAGACCTTCTGTAAAATTTCCAGCCACCATTCGATCTTCTGATTGAACTGGGTCTAAAGACTCAAGTTCTTCGATGTCTTGCTCATGTATTTCTTGCAGCTCATCAATTGCCATTGCCGTGGAGCTAATTGATTGTGGAAATCCAGTTCTTGCTCGTCATCACTATCCACATCTAAATTTGTTTGCTTGGCAAGATCGATAACTTCTTCAATCACATTACCAATTTCATTAGGCTCTGGTACTGATTTCGCTGAGTTTCAGTGAAGAAAAAAATCGAATCGGCGAGGTTTGAAAATCACGTAACTTCACTTAATTCCATGTATTACTGTATCTCTCTCTACTCCAAAAATGCTCTACTGTAGAGTAGAGGCTAATGCACACATTGATTCTGGCGAGATTTAAACTCCTCGAATTGGCATGTCGTGGAAGAATGGAATTGGTGGGTGATAGCTCAGGTAGTGTCATCATAACTTGACGAAGATTTAACCCCTTAACTGGTTTGCTCGTACACCGTATGACGGGGCTTTACGTGAATTTCTATTAATCCTCTTGGGGAATATTTGGGACCAGCAATCGAGTTATTTCACAGCCAGCCCTCAAGAAGAAGCCTTGATATGCAGATTAGCTAGTATATATATATATATATATATATATAGTTGAAGTTTAGTAATCGTGGGAGAAGGAAAAGAAGCTGAGTGGCTGAAAGCAGTGCTGTTACGGTAAAGATCAAAATTAAGACGCTTGATTATAAGAAAGGCTTAAACTATTAAAATAAATTAAGTTAGGATTCTTAAGATAACTTGGAGTAAAGTTAAGCTATTAGGATTTCGTGCGTTTATTCACATAGGGTTTTAAGCTATTGTTCTATCACTCTAAAGTTTCTCTTTACAGTTTGCTTGTCTTAGATTATTATATTTGGTAATAATAAATTGGATTTTTTTTTCTCATGGCTAGTTTGGGTCATCAATCTTTACCTCCTACAGATTTAGGTCGAGTAGATGAAGAGATGGCTTCCCCAGGTGGCAGGCCATCACAACCGTACGGGCTACCAAAAGCTGGCCACAACCGGTTTGCCGGTACACTGTAAGGGCACTGATATTTTCTTCTTTCTATCTTTGATTTGCACGTATTTTTAATTCTTATAGTGAGATTATTAGTACTAGTGTTTTTAAGAAGTGCAGTTTGTCCATGGTACTAAAATACTTCTCATCCGGGATCTTCTTTGGAGTGAAGGCGGGAATTTTTCATTGAAGGTAGGAATTTCGATTCTTAAAAATATTCGACACAGAATAGGAATCGGCAATGTGTAGTTTGTTGCTTGATAAAGAATGAAAAGGGAAAGATAATCGAAAAATGCCGAAATAATATCTGTCCCCATTGCAATGTAAGACTAATTATTACACCATGCTTCAACATGTATGTGCATATACATATGCACACACACACAAAACCTTCAACTGTTTGAAAGAAGGTACAAACATAAATTTTTTTTTAAAGCATGAGATAAATTTTTTAAAGATATATGAAACATTCTTTATAACATGCTAAGTGTACTTATAAAAAGCAAAAATTTAGGGGTTTTTTTGTGTGTTCCATAATTATAAAATAAAAAATAATGTGAAAACTCTAAAATTGAGAATTAAAATAAAACTCTTCCATTTTCACATTCTGTTAAGCATTATGCTTAGCTATATGCAATAAAAAAGGTACCTTTTTTTGGAACATCTTGGGCAAAAAAAACTGACCTCTTAAGGAGTTAAAACGACGAGGTACTTAGTTAATAGCCATCATGCTACTTCGGAGTTCACTTTTAATAAACGGCAAACTCCGAACTGCTATTTGTTACTAAGCAATCAAAATTAAAATAAACCGACTCGGCTGGTTTCAAGTCCTAGATTGATTTTGAGAGGGGAAAGGAAGGAAAATGCAATGTGTGTGTGTATGTGTGTGTGGCTTTCTCAAGTGCTAATGCATGCTGTACAGGCTTAAGGCCTAGTGATTGGTCAATGGATTTGGCGAATATTTTCATTTTTCAGAGAAATTTGTTAGCCAAATGAACTTAATGTGGACGAGCTTTGTTATCATTGTAATCACAGAATCTTCGTCAAAGACGTGGTGTTTTGTGTACTCGTTCAACATAATGCTGACCAAAACTATCGAACCTCAATTGAAATACCAACATCCTTCAGGGACATTGGAGGACACATAGTAAGGATAGGTTCCTTCCAGATGAAGGTACATCGAGATAAAGCGGTTACGTAGGATCTAAGCTGATCTATGAACAGAAGTTCCTCTGATCTTTTTCCAACGTCGATGTTTCCTGCATCATGCTGAACAGGTAGTTGTATGTAAAATGAGTGAGAAGCAGACAGAAATTTCTCATTGCCATTTGGAAAAAAAATAATTCTTGAAACTTAGATTCACGTGACCGCATGAATTTCATCGGACAATTAAGAATTTTTTACAGTTCTGTTATGCCTCACTGCCATAGATAAATATTGATTTTCGTTTATGCATGTGGCTCTTGAATTATATAAACTTTCTAATGTCATCTTTCTGTGGATTCTGTCTCTTTAAATTCTTACCATAAGTTGCACAAAACACTAGGATTATTATCTGTAATCTGTATTTGAAATTGCTCCATATCGTTGTGACATCTCTCGCGTTCTTCTTCTAACATAACCTCTATGTTCTTTGATGGCCACGATTATTGGCAAAACTTTTCCAACCCAAATACAAGAAGTGAAACGAAGCATAGATGCAAATAAGATAACCTTTAAAAGGATAGAAAGTTTAGTGAGCAAAAAATGGCAATTTAGAGAAAGTTCTGTTTGGAAAAGGTAGAAGTGTAATTTGACGGCCTACCAAAGAATCACGGATATCCAGCCATTACTACAAGGTGCATACTATTGCACGCGAGCCCAACAGCCTATCTGAAAGTGATTGAACCGTTGAGTATTCAACCAAGGTAGGAAGATTATATTCTGAACGCTAGTATATTATTGAGACGAGATTAGGCAGATATAATATATTTATATTGATAAGTGATCTAATTGCGCAATCTGAGTTAGTTAAGACTACGAGTTTTGGTTTATTCTCACTTAATATAAGTTTGTTCGATATCTAAGTAATTTAAGTTAAATTCTTAATAAAAGTCATATTAAGAATTATAGAATGTCTCATATCATTCCGAGAATCCCACACCTCTAACTTACGCCGACACCCCACGACATGGCTATCGAACGATGGCTATGTCACATCGTGTCTCCCAACAATTCGCCTCCTCAATCCATTTTCAAAACAATGATGGTAGCTCATTTTAAATATTTAATGTGAATTTCCCCAAATTGAAAAAAAATTTCCATGCCAAGGTGTGAGAATGAATGAAGCACAGGAATTAGTGAGTATACCAACAAAGGATTTTTCTCTAAATGCGCGGTCTACATGCATGTGTACGTTATCTGTACTAAAAATTTGCATCATTGTATTTTACTCTGCGTTCAGTACTTTTCTCGAAATTTGACTAAATCTGCAAATTCTCTTAATTCTGAACACCAATGCATTTACAGATATCCATACTAGTCGAAATCGTACCTTTATGTAGCTGTTTTAAATAGCACTCCATTGTGAAGTTTTTGTTAAATATCACGATTCAGTAATTTGGGTTTTACAGATAACTATATCTATTAACTCTTGAAACGAGAGGAAAACATTCGGTTTGAAATAGAGAACTGTTTGGCTGTTTTAAAAGCTATGAAGGGAATTAAAACATATATATTTATCATTTCATAGAGTTTTATTTTGAGTAACTATAAATATATTCTTGGAAAATATTTATGTAATGTTTTTTGCGTTGCATTGAAATGGGTTTTATAATTAATGATTGTTTCGAGTATTTTTTTACTCTGCAACTTGAAAACAATACTATCAAATTTTTAACAAATGCCAATTTTTCTCTAATTTTTCTTCTAGTGTAAGAAAACGTTCTTTTAATTTACCTCCAAAAAGTCAATTGCTAGGATGGATTATAAAAATTATTCACACGTTATTTAAAAACTTCGCATCTACAAATGTGAAAAAACTTATGGTAATGTAATGGGTTTCAGAAGCATACACATTATAATTTTTAGAAAATATAATGTGTATGATTATATTTTTTAAGAAAACTTTTTGACCCAGAATTACTTAGCATTAAATAGTTTGTATTATTATGCATATCATAGTTAAAAATTATAGGTAATTTGTTCTCAATAATGACAATTTGGCTATCAAATACTTAATAAAAAAAAAAACCCCACTTTACAGATATAGCCCGGATAGAAAGGATTTAAAAATTGATGAAATATTTAAAGAAAATTCCCTAAAGAAGAAAAAAATTCTAGAATAATTTAAAAATTATGGGAAATATATATACACTACTGTGATTGCTCTTGTGATTGGTTCAAACATTATCTAATACAAGTGCAGGCTGCATCGTATTCACTCTGAATAAATTAGCTAAATACTGTGCATTCAAGCGTGACCTTTAATAGAAAATTGCTTCTAAACATCCTACGCAACATTTTCTCCAATACTCATTTCTTTGCATTTATTATCTTGCAAATTAAAAACAAGACTAAAATCTGATTTGAAACTTATCATAAGATGATTAAATTAACGTATTAAAATAAGTTGCTGGTTTAAATTACTGAAACAAAACGCCCAAAGTTATTTTTTATGCACAAAATAATAAATCACAGCAATCCCATATATATCGCCAATAAACAGCCCGCACGCTAAAATCCCTGGGTTATTTACATACCAAACACACGCTAAAAACCGGGCACATCACTCCTCCTCCTCCAACTCCGCTTCATTTGGTGAGAAAATAACTACTTTTGAAACCACCTCGCCAAACAGCGAAAAACACAATCCTCCCGGATACATTTCGTTATTTTATTTTCTTCTTTAAAAAAACCTTGGAATGAGAATTCTTTTTTTTCTTTTCGTATTCAGCTATCAGACACCACGCTCGTGTCTAGCGATAACGCCAAGAAAAATGACCGCCGACCACACAGAGATGAGAAAATACCTGGGTGCTGCGCAGAAGGGGTATCGCTCTGCAGCCTCAGAGCGCAGGTAAAATTGCGGGGGCGTTTTGAAGACAAGTCTATTCACTCCACGATCCGTATTCATTAGATTGTCCCGTTCGGATGGGGGTCTCACTCCATCCCCCTACAACCCCTGACATTTGGTGCTTTTGTGCGCACTGCGTACCATTATTTCAGAGGCGACGCATCTCGATCTGGCTCGACCCGGTACGAAGATTCCACTCCCCGCCCCCATTGTTAATTCCATCCCCCCTCTATCTAGTCAACTGAGTGAGATCAACACTTATTTATAAAGTAGGCAGATCATAATAGATTATTAGGTAGAAGCTGCCGGGGTTGGGAATTGGGATGCGTTCTTTTTCGATGCGGCATAGCAGAGGGTGGAGTTTCTTGCATTAAATTTTTGTAGGTTTTTTACCTTTATAAATATAAAGTTAAATGTCTTTTAAAATAATTGAATAGAGATGATACAATTAAAATTGAAAATAATAATTGAATTATGTACCAGGTAGGAAAATTAAATAGTTAAGAATTTTTTTTTTCCATATCGAATTTTATCTGACTAATACATAGCTGCAAGGAGTTTTTAATAAATAAATTTCATCGTTATTATTTCTTAATGCAGATTGTATACTGGATTCACACACATGTCACGCATCTTTACCTAGCGCCCTGAATTTTTTTTTTAATTTGCAGTTCTTGTAAATAAATGAAGGAAATTATTGCAATATTAAAGCTCATAATTTCTTATATTTTTATCGCTTTTTTAAAAATATGTTTTTAAAATTAAGAGCAAGCAAATAATAGTTTTTACTAAAACTCTAGCTAAAATGTGCAATACTTTTTACGCACAACATTTTAAATACGTAATTTTTTTTTATATATAAATAGAAAGAATGTAAAAATTTTTGAAAAGAAAGTTTTTTCTTGATTTTTACAGCTGTATGGACAATAATAAAATATTTTTTGTTTTATTTGGATTGACAGAAAGAAGTAGGTGAAAGAGAATTATGAGATTATCATGTAGGAGGGTAAATAATGGAAATTTAGCTGCATCTTGCGTTTTAATGTGGAATTTTAGGACGATGAATATTGTTTTTAAGTAAATATGTTGGTTTTAAATTTTGTGCAAGGATGCTGAAGTCTAATTAATAACTTTAAATAACTTTTTAATAGAACAATGAAGAATGCTTACATTTATAATATTATGTAGAAACAGTCTCTAAAATCATAAAAATTTACTTAACATCAACTTGATTTTAAATTAATAGAATTTTAATTCTCAATGATGAAGTGTTATGATGGGGTTTTGTTATCACATCTTAAATAATCACTGGCCATAAAGATATTTCTTATCAGTTATTGAAATACATGGAAAAATAGGTTTTTCTCGGAAATATTTTAATCATTTCAATTTTCTTATACACTTCTAATTTTTCATACAAAATTTTGAAAGATATGCATAGCTTTAGTTTTCAAAAAAAAAAAAAAAAAATAAAAAAAAAATTGAATACTCTGTAGAAATACTCGGAAAAAAACTGATTTATTCAAGTATCATGGGAGTTTTACTGAAAAACTGGCATAGTCTCGAAAATTATATCTGAAAATACTGAAATCTTTTTTTTTAAAAATCTTTTTAGTTCAAATATTGGCGAAGCTCAAAATTATGTATGCTACTAGATATCCTTAAATACAACTCCCAAATTATTATATACCTGGAATCTCTATTTATGTTTTCCTCCTTTATAAGTGAGCATTATTTTTTAATCCTTTATTCCCGAAAAATACGAACATTTTTAAAAAAATAAAATACTCTACAAAATCAACACAAAATGATATTTAGTGAAAATAACTAAAAAAGAAAAAAGAAAATAAAAACTTTTTAGCTGATAAATTAATCACAACTAATGCTAGACAAATCAAACTCCTTTCAACTAATTTTTTGTGTTAAATACTTTACTACTTGAATAATTCCGCAGTACGCTGTGGAAGACAGGAGAGCGAAAATTCAGTTCAAATGTTGCCCTATTCACTTGACGAAGGCTCGAAATTCGAACATCAAATATGACAAATAAAAACTCAAATATGACAAATTAGAAGCATCTATATTTGAATAAAAGGGAAGTAGTATACGATTTTCATAATTTTCCAATTTCAATAAACAAGTACTAATTTATTTTCTCTGAAAACATTCACTTTTAATTAATTTGCATAGTAAGATTTTCAGAGAACATCCCCTTAGGTATTCTATTCATTATACAATGGTTTAAAAGGAAATCATACAACATTTAACTATACTCAGTAATTTCCAAAATTGAGTGTGCACTTACAATGAAAATTTGTGTATATATAGCATACATACATATAGCATACATATGTATATGCTATATAGCATCTGCTATATAGCATATATATAGCAGAATATAGCATTTAGTGAGGGAAATAATTAAACTTTTTTACCATTTGATGAACTGAAATATTATTATTTCTTTTAGTTTCCCTTTTCTCTTCACAAATGAGACAAAAAATATTAATTACTTATGAATAGCAATATATAAAGAAAACAAGTTATTAAATATCATGCAAGTTCTTTCTTGTATAAAATAAGATACGAGAGAGAGATTAATAATAAGTTGTAGTTAAGTATAATAATAAGATTAATAATAAGTTGTATTTCTTTAACGACTGCTTCTAATCTTTCAGATATAACAAGTTAAAAAGATATTTCTAGTTACCTTGGCACAAATTGCCTTTCATGCTCATTACAACTTCTTTTATACCTGTAATTGAATGATTAATATCCAAAGCTTTTTCAAAATGGGATTACAAGAGCGTTGAAAAGCAGGAAACTATGGAGAAATTTTAAATTCATTTGAACTACGATACAGCAGACATTATTTTATTATATATTGGGTTGGCAAGAAAGTAATTTTGGTTTCTTAGTGTAAATATTTTCCATTCTAAAAGTAATCTTTAATCAGTCAAATATCTTCCATGCTGTTTCCCATTCTGTTATCGGTCAAATATCTTCCACCTGTTGCCCTTTTTCAGGCCACTTCATGATTCTAAGCTCTCAGAGTTTCTGGTGCTTATCAGCAAAAAACTCAACCAAGTACAATTTGAGGTCCTCATTATTACTGAAATTTTTACTATTTAAAAAGCTTCGTGCACTTCAATATAAATGATAATCCGATAGTTCAAGGTCGGGCTACAAAATGGATCATCTACAATAACATTAATCAAAAAAGATCATGGTCCAAACTTGATGCATCTTTTACAAAACCTTTGGAAAGACGTACGAAATTATAGGAAATTTGTTGGGTAGTGATGTCGCATTCTTCTTGTAGCCCCGACCTTGCGCCATCCAATTATTATCCATTTGAAATTTCACAAAGCTTTTTAAATGGTAAAAGTCTTAAAAAAAACGATGGCCTCAAACCACATGTGGTCAATGGTTTTGCAGATAAGGTCCAGAAACTCAATGAGAGTGGATGCATGAAGTTTTCGAAAAAAATGGCAACAGGTAATTGCCAGTTTGAATGAAAGATATTTGACAGATTAAAGCTAATTTTTTTTTTGGTGCAGGAAAATTTTATACTAAATAAACCGAAATTATACTTTCATCCAAACTTAAAATTGTATATTGCTTGAATCATTATCTTGTTGAAATATGAATTTTTATATCGAACTAATTCAGAGTACAGTCAAACCTGTTTTTGAACGGTCCTTTTTTATGTGATCTTTTTGCGTGATTTTTGTTACAATAAGTTGTTTAAAATCAGTATTTATAAATATTAACAAATCTCAGAATTTTTTTGTGCGGTTTTCTGTAGGCAGTCCCTGTTTATTGCAAGAGCAAAAAAAGGTTAATTGTACTATCCTTTAAATTATCCTTCAGTGCGTTAAAAGGTGTCATTTATCCAAGATTGCATAAAAAGACAATTTACCCATTTTGATGTTACCTTATCCACCTCTAACTATTACTGTTCTTCTACAACTCTTGAAATTATTTTATTTGTATGAAAAGTTAAACACTATACAACAATAAATTTTGTTAAAAATATCAAATTGCATGTCATCACTGAAATATTTTTATTTTAAAAACTACTTTAACTTTAAAATATGATATTTTCAGTGCATAAATTGGAATAACTTTTCTCTATTTTTTTGACGATTAAGAACTTCTGAATTTTTCTACTATTAAAAACAACTTTTCTGAGAACTCTTTAAACTGTTTTGGCAAAATATACTTTCCTAAAGTTTTAAAAGTACTCGAAGAAAGATTTGGAGCACTCATTTTGGAATTCAGTTTTTTTTTTTTTGTATGAACAATTTTCTGCTATGCTTTGTTTTGCTGTATCCTTTATTTTATTTTTTCAAATACTTTGCGTCTTTTAAATCTTAGAATATTTTTTGAGCACGGTTCACGTTTCAATACAAAATTTCAGTTGTTTTTCTCAAACGATTTCTTTTATTTGGCAAATTAGTAAACAGTTTTTTTTCTACAGCAGTCATTCTTTCCTTTGAACCCTTCATTTATACAAATTAATATAGCTAAATACACTAAATTTTATTATAAAAAAACTAGGACTAATTATTTCTGCCATTAAAATTACAATATATCTTAATTTTTTTTGAGAAAAATACTATAGGAAGTTTTGCAAAATGATTCAGAAAAGGCATATTTTAAAATTCTTTATACATGTCATTCTTGTTTTTGAACCATGTAATAACTGTTCAAACCCCTTTCATTTCTTATTTCTGGTGAAGTTTAAAAAAGAGAAATAAATATTTTTAAATTATCAAAATTGGAAAGCAGACATTTTAATGACTGCGTTCAGAACTGTGATTTTGCAAAAGCGTATAAATGGATAATATTTATGATATTTAATGTCACTCAGATTAGGAAACGTATATAAAATTGTTTTAAGAATAGTATTACAATAAAAAATTATTCAAGTACAATATTTTGACAAAAAATGAAGATAAAATGACCAATTTTCAAAACATTCTCCTTTTATGAAAAATGCTTCTATTATAATAATATTTTACCTGTATATAGCTTAGACCACTGTACAGTGGCTGAATTAGAAAATTTTTGAAATATATAACTTAGAAGTAGATTTATCCATATTTTACTACAACAGATGGAAATTTTGAGGAAAAAACGCCGATAATTATTTCAATTAACTCTGAAAATAATGAACTCTAAAGGTAACTCTGAAAATAATGTGAATTTCTCAGAACTCTTAGTTCAGACTCCCTGGAGAGGTCTTTACTTTATATATGCACACACACACAAATTATTATTATTATAGAAGCATTTTTTATAAAAGGAGAACTTTTTGAAAAAAGGTTATTCTAAGTTAATTTTTTGCCAAAATAGTGTATTTAAATATTTTTTTGTCATAATGTCCTTAAAACAATTTTATACATGTATTCTAATCTAAGTGACACTAAATATCATGAAAATTATCCATTTATGACATTTTTTAAAATCACAGTTCCGAACGTTGTCAGATACCTTAATAGTTTGTAGTCTAAATTCCCTTTAAACATCCCCTCAAATTATACTGTTGACGTAATACACTGTTGACCACCAACATGAAGGTTAGATGAAGGTTAATTTGGAAAAGAAGATAGCGAGTCCAAGCTCCACCCATTCTATTTAGTAATGAAAGTCTGATTATGCCTAGTGATTTGGTTTTACTTAGAGGTAAATATTAACTGAAGTGCTATAGTAGCGAGCTCGTGGCCGTTGCTGCAATCGAGTCACATGCTATAAAGATCTGCCGTGTTCCGGAGCTGATGCACGCTAAATTTCTCGAAATTCAAAATCCTCCTGTTGGTGTGGTGAAAAAGAATAGGGTACAAGTTCAGATGTCATCCTCGTTATAAGACCTAAATCAAAATTACGTAGTTAATTTGATTTAGAGCAGGAAATATTCTCTACAATAACCTTGCAACGTCATTCTAAAATTAGAAGATTATGATATGTAAAATAATGAGTCATGCTTAAGGGGAGTTAAAAACCTCTCTTTCTATATATACTGACAATGTTAAATTGGCTGTTTTCAATGCACCTTTTCTCAAAATCTGTTATATGTACATGCTTGAAATTTTTCATAAAATTAAAGTACATATTTTTCATTATACTGAAATTAGCTTTTAGCTAATTTTGAATTTTTTAATCGTTTATGAAATATTTTATCAAACATTGTGGAATCTGACCCATTTTTCACATAAAAAATTTGTAAAAAATAAATTTTTGAGTTTTTTTTTACAAAAAGCTCATTTTATAGTATATATTAACCATCATTATAAATATATCCTGAAAAATTTACATACCTGTGAGCAGTAGTTTCTCAGAAAAGGTAGATAACATCAAAATTTAAATTTTGAGACGATGTATACATTTTAATGTATACATTAAGACTTTTAATCGGCTAGGAAATAAAAAAATAAAAGTATCAATTTATAATAAAAGATACATGTTTTGGTTTACATCAGACGTTCAACTTTTAAGCAAAAACGAAGTACTTTGTTTACATTTTTTGCCATTCAAATGGGCGTGGCCCAGTTTCAACAATTATTTAAAAATAGGTTTTAAGGGCTTTTAATTACCCTGGAGGTTAAAGTAAGGTATTTTTAGAAAGGTTAAAATCTATACAATTTGAAAATGTAAAAATCTCAAATTGTCAAAAAATAAGATTTTAGCTTTCCAACACCTCTTAAACCCATTTCACCTCAAAAATAGCTCGTACAATGGGCTTAATTCATGTGACGTTATAGTCACATAATAAATGCAGTCTCGTGTTTTCAGCCAATCATTTCATAAATTCATATGATACCATAATTATATTATAAACGTAATCACGTGTTTCCAGTCAACTTGTTCATGTGCTTCATTGTTGCCAACTTTTGTTTTTGCAGAAACTTACTTTTAAAAAGTACACATCTGTCAACGATAATAATGCACATAGTTAAACAAATAGCGCTTAATTTAAAAATACACGTATAATGTAAGTTTTTTTTTTTCTAAATTTTGAAAACTGAAGAATTTTATATAACACGGGAACATCTTTAACCAATCATCAAATTTTAAATGTTATTTAAACTTTACAAGTAGAACAACAAGTATGTCAGTTTTTAATCAATGTGGAACTCGTGATTGCCTTTATCATGTGACCATCGTGAATTTAGTCCGTTAGCAAACATGTAGTGAAATATTTAGGAATATTTTTTACAGAAATAAATAACTAATCTTGCATAACTCAAATAATGGTGATGAACATGATAAAATTTAAATTTGAAATTGAAAACTCTTGCTAGAAGATTTTATATACGCTCATTCTTATCATTGTATTTCATACAATAATAAGAATGGTGACATTTAAGTTATCAAAATGTGAGATTTATAAATACACATATACACGTAATAGATCTTCCCAATAAAAATAGGATATATATATAATGTAGCCTATTTTTCTGGAAAAGAAAAGATAACAACTTTGATTTGGATTGAATGTTTTTAAACAGTAGTAATTGTAATAAAAATAGATATACGGCCTTAAATATAAAACCAAATTTCCTGTTTTTGTTCGAGCTTTCAAATAGATTCAGCCTTTAGAAGAATGCTGCTGAGTATTGGATATTACACTACATGCGCAACAGTAACCAAGTGAAATAATCGGTTTGTTGCGTGACGCCGTCTTCTATTCTATATATAGTGACTTTTAAATTAACGGATTGCTACTTTATTGTCTTAATTTTTAGAAAACAACAGGAAATCTTCAATACCCATAGAATAGTGCTGAATTGAGCACTGTCGAACAGTTGAATAATACGTATTTTATCTTTTGTACTTGTAATAAGCCGAAATAATGAGCCAATGAGAAGAAAGATTAATTATTATTCATACAAGATTTTACAGCTCAAAATAATGCCCTCTTTCAATGCTAAATAAGAGTAATTAGGCTACTGAATAACTGCAATTATATATTTAGCGTTGAACAAAACTTATGGTTCGATGCCAAAACCTATTTTTGCTCAATGTTGATTCGTTTATGTTTTATTGACTTGTCTATCAATAATTGCAATTCGAGAGAGATTTATCAATTGTTCTAAGTAATTATGATGGCACTAAATCAATTTTGCTTCGAATAACGTATCACACAATCGTTATAATTCAGGTATAATAGATTTCATTTACAAATAAAAAGCTAATATTTAAGGCTATATTTACATTTATGAAGCTGGAATAATAATGTAGAAAAATGAGTGTTCGAAAAAAAATATCATTTTTTTTTTGCTTCAGATTCGTGAGACTAAAAATGTTTTTATGGAAAAAATTTGGCCTATTTTTTGTTGTAAAGTGAAGCAACCTTTTTTTTTCATTTCCCATCCTGGTTTCTTGTTGAATTGGTATTCACAAAAAAACTCACTTATTATTTTTTCGAGCATCGTCAACGTGAAACTTGCAATCTTAACTGCAGTGCTACCGTATCTCATTTGGTAGCCATATATATGAACTATAATATTCAACAAAAAATAATCTTTTTTTACTTGAAGCTTTTGGAAAGTATTTTTCTCCACAGAAAGTACTTTCATAGCTCGCTGAAATTTCTGAAGTTATGAAAGTTAATTAAAAGATTTTAGTATACGTTTTAAATACTTTATTCGAATTCAGAATTTATTTAAAAAATTAATTTTAATAAAACCACTTTTACAATTACTTAAAGTTATAATAAGGACACATTTTATAATAAAGTTACACATTAGTTTTTTGAATTATTTTTGACGTTTTATGGAGTTTAGTAAATAGTACTTCATTTTTCAAAGAAAGGAAAAAATACCGAAAATCACCTTAGAACATTTGAAAAATTTTTCATGATCAGCTTATTTTCTCTTCCTTATTTCTTCTAAGCAAAATTCCTTTATTATTCGTGATTTTGAGTTAATGCATTTAAATTTTACTTAAATATTTCTTCACAATGTAATTTGACTGTAACTAATTTTGGAAATAAGTTGGCTGGGTAGCGTGGTCGGTTTGTTGCTGGCCTTCTGTACCCAAGGTTGCGGGTTCGACCCCGGCCCAAGTCAATGGATTTTCATATGACGCAGAAAATCGGCAGCGGTCACATGTCGTATGATTATACGGCATGTAAAAGATCCCTAGGGGGATGTTATACGCAAAATTAAATCGTAGTACAGGTTCGCATCGTCAGAGCTCAGGTGTCTCCCTCTAGGGAGGAAACTGGGCGTCAAAATTACCTGCAGTGATTGGTATTCATCAATATGGCGCCGCACTAAAAAGAGATACCAGCTTTCGGTGAATGTAATAGGTAGATTGATTATATAACTTTGTTAATAACCATAATCTGCCATTAGAAATAAAAAAAATTTTGAAATAAGTTAATTCACAAATTTTCCTTATAAGAAATCTCTAATACTTAAGTGAAATCCGATTATATACCATATTTTAATATAATATAATTTGCTTTTACATATACACACCCACTCATATATATATTACTTCCATTTTATATTGAAATGCGTAAAACGTTTTTTATATTTTTAAAACAGATTTTCAGTTTTTATTTCTTATTTTATCACAAATTAAATTGATGGAAAATTTGGGTTTGTTAATGTAACGTAAATTTGAGTTAAAAAGTACCAGTATATTAGTTATCAAAGTATTATGTGGCTAGTATAAAACTTCAACTTAAAATAAGAAATGTATCTAATTTACAGTAAAAATTTTTTTTCTTTTTATTAATTAACACTAATATTTTTAGCAATATCAATGTCTGTCATTATTGCCAGATTTTCATTCCATTGTTAAGAATTTCAAATTTTAATACTTAGACTATTCCATAAAATATCTGGATAAGACCTGTTAATTTAAATATGCACGAATGGGTATAAAGTTTCATATGGTTTCGGAAACTTGAGAGAGAAATGAATGGAGAGGTGGAATGTGGACAGAGAGTTGGAACCGGAAATGAGAAGCTAGGGGTTTCGGAGTTTAATTTTACCTTTATTGCTCTGTATTCGATTTTCTGTGAATTGTATGTGGAGTTCATTTATTATTAAGAGAATTAATAGCACATATTTTTTCAAAGATTGAGATAAAGAATATTCTATTAATGTCATTTATGATTAACTTACGCATATAGATAGCAGTATAATTTAATGAATTACTCATTTAAGTTCGAATTAAAACATTTATTCCTTATACAAACAATATCTTCAATATTCTGCCTCCCACAATTTTAACTTAGATTAAAATGAAAAACAGAATATATGTATAAAAAAAATTGCTAAATTTTCAGAGAAGCAGTACGATAAATAATGTATGCAATGTGTAATTACTTGGCTTTATGTTATAAATGGGATATCATTCTGTCTGGAAAAGTTCTGAGATTAAGATTTGGTAGACTTACATATTAAAACGATTAGTTTAGATTTATTGAAATATATATAAGTTAACGTAATTTACTTGCTTCATATTCTATTAAATAAGTATTTAAGACTTCCATGTGTTTATTAAAGAATAACATTGTTTTTATGATATACTGTAGGACATTAAAATTGTAGTAACTTCAAGAAGGGATGGCACAAGCATTAAATTTGGATAGAAGGAAAAATGTACAGGGATATGCAAATAATTAACATTTAAGTACAGTCAAACGACACAGGAAGGAGAAATGACATCTCAGACTCTGTAGAAAATAAAGTTACGTAGTGAGTTTTTCATTCAAAAATAGCATTTGAATGTTGGTTCTTGTTAAAGGAAATCGAGTTATGCCTCGTATAAAAAGGAGAAATGGCTGCAAACACGAGTCGGAATTTTATAGTGGCAGGATAGTGACTAATTGCGAGTGCTATTTATCATTTCGTGATATTGCCACTCGCATTAGGTTGGAATCCAAGGTCTGTCGTGGGAATATAGAATCGATGGGTTCAGGAGGATTGTATTGAGCACCATGAAGGATCTGAAAGGCTTCCCACCACAAACAACCACGTGGACACACAGGAAATCAGGTAGGCTTTACTGAATTGTACAATTACATCACAGATCTTGAGTTATAAATCTGGACTGTTTGCAGTACAAAAAATATCCACAGGAACAGTGTGAGGATATCTGGAAAAGGACGGACTATCTGCACAGTTACCATAATTGCTTTTTCCCTTGTCATAGAAGCTCAGAGACGCGCAGCGACAGAAGTGGGCATTACGACAAAACTGGTACGGGAGTGGCACCATGTCGTCTTTTGAGACGAGTTTCAGTTATGCGTGAAGCCTCGTGATGTTCCGTGTATGAAGGAACCGAGAACAAAGCACATGGTCCTCTTGGGTTCATTATCGTAATACAGGCCTTACACTTGGCATAATGGTATAATTAGTGTTACAATTCTCAGATCTTGTGGCTGTTCCCCATTTTCAAAGCATCGGAAACGTCACCTTTTAACAAGATAACACAAGATAGCAAGTTGCCGTTGGCTCGACACAAATGATATTCGACTGTTGCCCTGGGCAGTACATTATCCAGACATCTCCCCCATTGAAAATATCTGGTCATGGGTTGCTGAGAGGTTGGGGAGTACCGCTTTCCAGTCATTACGACTGATAAAATGTAACATAGACTTGAAACAGCGTGGGATAATAGAGTTGAGATTAATAAAGACATCTATATATACGTAGATATCTTTCCTAGTGAAATCCATACAACTCAAGATATGTTTGGAAGAAGCCTGGTGAACTTGGCACTTAGCACAGGTGGTGAAAAATCTTCATTTTACCTTAGAACTAAAGGCACTTGATGCTTCCTCTGGTAAAACGAGAGAGTGTTTTGTCTGATAGCCTTTGTCACACTTGAGATCATAGAGACTGGGCCCATTATCCATATACCAATAATGAGTGGGAAGAACCTTCCACTTCGTCATATTTTGTGATTTTTTTCAGGGAGTGTAATTCCAGAAAGGAAAAGGGAAGAGGTGGGAGTTAGAAGACTACAACTATCCTTTTTTATTCTGTTCACCATTTAATTGCCGTGATGGTCAGTATGCGATGGAATCCATTGATAATAAATATAATACTGACGTAAAATTATAAGTTTATGACGTAGGTTTTAACAAATGCACATGGATATTGATTTTGTCGCCATGGTGGAACCAATTGTAAAGGTAAGACTACCGAAAAGAATCCAGAGGTCACAATAGTTCACCTCGGTTAAGATTATTTCAAGAACCATATGAATTTCTATAAATTCTATTTCAAAAACCAAACAAAAGTCCGGATTATGTTGTTTGAGAATCGATGGTTCCTGGGGGATATCAATACTGATACCGGTATCTGTGGTTAAAGTATGTTTAGAAAAAGGGAGTTGTGTGCATGAAAGGGCTCCTCATATCAAATATAAATTTGGAAATTCTTAATAGAAATACGTACAGAGAGACTCATATGCAAATTTAACTTGGTATTTGATTTCACTGTAGACACCATATTACGATATTTTTATTGTCTGGCAATTTATGTGACATATAATCAGCTGGAATCTTGAAATTAGCCCTAATTGGAAAGAAGTTCAGAAGGGATACTTATTACTTCTGAGTAAAATATAATTGGCTTAGCTATGTAAAAAAGAATTAAATTAATCAAAACGAACATGAGATCACTTAACAAGTATAATAATCTCAACGTAACTCACTTAATATAATTATAACATTCACAAAATCTACGATGTAGATTAACTGAGAATTTTACAGAGAACTGTATTCTGTATATTTTTAAACAATGATAATAATTTGAAATTTATTACAATATCATATATGAAAGGCTGTAATTTTTATCTTTATTAAAATTTATTTTAGAAATGTTATTTCATGTAGCTGTCAAACGATTATGTTTTCTTATTTAATAATTGTGAAAGATTTCTAATGAGCAAGATTTAGAGAGAGAGAGAGCTCTTTTTTTAAAACTGATTTTGCCTTTCCCATTTGAATTAATCGTTTGTTGCTATTCGTGAAGGTAAAATATGATAACAACATTGTTGAGAAAACATGCCAGATTCTTGGTAAATGTAAAAGATTTCTGGAAACACTTTTT
>BMAV01006591.1:194334-212572 GCA_019973955.1 Trichonephila inaurata madagascariensis | reverse complement strand
TATTCAAGCCAAACAGACACTCTAGGAATCTTTTACATGCCGTATAATCATACGATATGGATTCTGCATTATGAAAATCCACCGACTTGAGCCAGGGTCGAACCAGCAACCTTAGGCGCAGAAGGCCAGCGACTAACCAACAACGCAATCCAGCTGGCTGATTAATAAATCATTGCAATGTTTTTCTCTATTAAGATATCTTTTTTTCCCTTTTTTTAAAGTAAAAAATTGCTAAATTTTGGAAAAAAAACAAAGATAAATTTGTCTAATTTATTTTAAATTACTTATCCCCTTAAGTGCAGCATTGAACCTAATTTAGTAATTTATTAAAATGACCTATTCAAATTCAAGTGGTAGAACTTAATTTTTATTTTAGATGGATAAATTTCTAGAAGTTAATAAATATCTTTTTTTGACTGAACATTTTATTTCGAGTAAATAAGTAAACTATTAAATGCATTTCAATGTAATAATACGCACATTCACCGTCTTGTAATAAATCAAGTTTCTTTCAAAGGAACTGCAATTTTACTTTTGAAATTAAACTATTGCAATGTGCATGTGAGAGAGAGGGAAAGAGAAAGAGAGAGAGAGAGAGAGAGAGAACAATATTCTAATTTATAGTTATTTATTCACACTCAGTCATTTATATTCATGCATCTCGTATACTTAAAATGCTTGGAATGGTTTATTTCCTATATCAAATGAATTTTCAAAAATATATCTAGTTTATACACTATATCGAATACAGATAGTCCACAAAAGTTGTTCTCAAATAATCTATTATAAATCAGTACAATCTAAAGTTCATTTAATATTCTTCTTATACTAATGCAATTTTTAGAAGAAGGAATCTAAAAGGTGTTGTAATGAGAAAACATTTGCAATTTCATATCATATACAATTCTTACCGTAACTGCAATTTTCCACTAAAATTTCACTCAAAATTCCCAATATATCCAAAATTATTTTTAATTATGCGGATAAAAAAGTGTTTATTTAGTGGAAAATTTAAATGTTTCAAAAAAAAAAAAAAATGCTTCGAAGCTAGTCACATACCTTTAAGAAAACACAATTTATGTATTTAAAATATTTTAAATCTATTAAAGATTTTACTTTTTGTTTAAATACACACGTGTAGAAATATCATGACGATCTGATCAAGAATTATATCGCGAGAATTAAATATCATCATAAAATGAATGATATTTGATGGTTGATGGTGAATTTTATCTTACTAGGGCTTAGTATTTTGATATTTTTGGGATAATTGTTCGAAAGCACTTAGAACCCCAACTCTGATTTTAAAATTTTTTTTCAAAAACCTTCCCTAGGATATACCTAATAATTTCCCAAATTTTCACGGTGATTGGATAAATGGTTTTTGAATCTATCGAGTACAGACAGACACAAATTCATTTATATATATATAGACTAGCATGAGAAAAATCTTATACTTCGAAATTTCAGATTGTACTTATAGGAAAAAATATTTTTATCGTTTCTTTTTTTCCCATTGAAATTGAATCATTTGAAAAAAAAAATAGCGCAAGGTATGCTTATTTACGCCTACAAAGATCTTTCATGTTTTTGTTAAACTCGATTTTATCAGATAGATTTCCGAATGAAAAGAATCTAAAAAATTAAATAAAAATCGAAATGCAATTTGTGTGAGCAATTGGAAAAATACCTTTGAAAATGATTTCAATTATCATTTAAAATGACGGAAAATTTAAGAATTCAATTATAGAAATGGGGAGACTAATAAATATATTTTATTTCAAATAAGAGCCATATCGAATATTCATCGTTTCTTAAAAAAAGTACATATATTTGAAAATATCTTAGAATCTTATGAATATAAATTTTTTGGTTGTAAAAAAGGTCTTATATTTTATATTTTTTTAATTAACATATAAAAAAAAATTAATAATTACATCTTTTTCTATCAGGCGCAAAATTATGTTGCATATTTACAAAGAAAAAAAAGTGATATATTTAAAATAAATACTTTTTGAGTTAAGCTTTCTTTTAATGGATATTTCATTAATACCTGGAGTACTTGCTATATTATTTGTTCTTGTCTGGTTTATTAAATAGTTCGGATCAAAAGATATTTAAGTCAGCGTCTCACCCCCCCCCATACGTAATTAATAAAATCTGTTATTGATGCCATTTTTCAATTAAAAAATCTCATTATTTTCAATAGTTTTTCTCTTATTTTATTTTTTGAAAAGAAATATTATTTTCACTTTTAATGTAATGAACAAATACATTCTTATAGAATATGGTTATAGTATATTTCTTTCATTAATAAAAGCATTTTTTGAATCTATCGCAAAAAAATGTTATTAAATTTAGAAGAGGAATAATGTTGACATTTTTCCTTAAATGCATGAAATCTGTATATTAGTAAGTAATGAATGTTTTGAATGTTTTTCAACCGGAAAATTAATAGAGTTTTTCATACATTAAAAATGTGCGTGGATGTTTGTCATTGGTTCCATTCCTGCTTTTTCATTCGATTTCAATTTTTCCTTTCATTTAAATGAATAGATTTGAAATATTATACCTATGAAACTAAATAATCACATCCAATTATGCTGTAAGAGAAATTTACTAAAAGTTGTTTATCATAGGAAAAGAACTTATTTCAAGGAAATCTATTGAAATTCCACAAAAAAGTGTTTTTTATGAAAAGGTGAAATTATATTATCGAATTTAATATTTTCTAGGAAAAGTTTCGTATTTGACTAAGCAGTTTAATGATTATTTTTCATTTATCTCTGACAATGTAAATTCTATGAAAATATTTCTGGGGGTTTTAGATTTCGTTACTGTAGTTTAAAAATATTTATATCACATCACTTTGTAATTTTCAGTCAGCTTATTCATTTATTTTAGCGCTATATTTTTGAAGTATACAAAACTGCAGTTACAGCTTTTTAAAAAAAGCATTTATTCGAAGAAAAATATTTTTCATTTTCAAAAAACATGGAATTGTAACAATGAAATTTACAAATATATACTGTTTACTATTAAAAATATTTAAAATGATAAAATTGTACAAAATCTCCAGTCTTCGTAAAAATAGACTTATATTTTCTTGTTATTAATCATTAATAAATTAAATTTTTAAAGAATTTTCAAAAATAAAGAAGATTTTAATTAATAATCGTCATCTTCCGATTCTTCGTCTTCAGGAACTTCTTCTCTTTCTTTTTCGTACAAAGCAATTCGCTGACTACCAAGAGGCATTTTCAATAACCACTTTCTATATTCTAGATGCTCTTCTTCGTACACAGGAACACATTCTGCCAAAGCAGCTGCAAAATCAGCTGCATCAAGTGAAATTTTTTCTTCATAGGCCAATCTGCGATCAGTTAGAACTTCTTGTATTGTAGTTTCGATATGGCCAGCAGTAAAACCATCTGATACATTACTCAGAACACTCACCACTGCATTTGCAGGACTGCTACCTTTAAACCGTTTTATCATTTCGCGCCACAAGTAACTTCTGCAATTGTAATCTGGCTTGAAGATACAAATAATCTTTTCATAACAGGCACTCATTTTCTTTGCGTTGGCATCGAAAGGAAGTACAGATGTACCACAAACAAGAACCCTGTCCATTTGTTTTATCTTTTTAATAAATTTAGGTAATTTTTTTTTCAGACGGCCTGGCTCAAGTAACTTTGAATAGGCAGGTTTTTTCTTCCAAAAATAAGATTCTGCATCTTTTATGTAGACGATCGTTGGTTGCAAAAGTCGACTGACTTTCGAAATCAAATGTGCTAGCATTTCCAAACCATCTGGGCCAGGATACTTTCCTTGGATGTTTTCAGCTGAAAGATTCATCAGTGTAGCACGAATTTCATTGCAAATAGCATACATTAAAGACTTTTTACCAGAGCCTTTTGGACCCACTAAAAGTAGGGATTTTACGTAAGCTCCACCTGCATGAACAGCTTCAGATCCCATTGGAAGAATGCAATATTCGTTCACTACCCTTCTAATATCGGCTAAACAGGGTAATGGATCCTTTTCTGGATCACCCATGAGTTTCTTTATAGATCCCGAATAATTGTAATCTCCTAAGAAATCATTTAGGGAATATTTAGGATAATCGATTATAATTTCTTGTTTGACCAATTCTTCTACTAGAGAATCTAAAGTCCGATCGGGCGTTAAATCTGGTTCTGCCTTTCCTTTTTTACCTTTCTTTTTCCCTTTCTTGCCTTTCTTCTTACCTTTCTTCTTTTTCCCTTTCTTTTTGGAATCTTTTCGAAGAGATTTACTTAGCCTATCGAGTTCGTTTCTCATGTTCTCATCTACTTGTAAGCGAACCATAAGTTGTATTTCTGCTTTCACCTCCTCTTTCACTAATTCTTTATCTAATCTATCAAAATCAACACATACTTTTCCTTTCCAGTTTTTTTCATATTCTTTCAAAAGCTGTAACATAATTGGTATGTATTTGGATGGTTTTAAGGAATATCCAAGAGGCTCTTCCTCTTCTTCTTTACCCTTTTTATCTTTACCTTTTTTGTCTTTTTTATCCTTTTCTTTTTTGTCTTTATCTTTTTTCTCCTTCTTTTTGTCTTTTTTCTCTTCTTTTTCGACAGGCTTGCTTTCTGCCTCAGAACGTTTCTTCTCAGCTTCTTCGAACATTGCTGCTGATCCCCCTTTTTCTTCAGTCGGAAAATCGGGAAAATCTCCGTATAATTCTTGTTGCTGGTAAAAAAAATTTCGGATTTTTTCTTCTAATTCTTCCATCATCCTTGGATAACTATAAGTCAGCATCTCCTGTTTCAGTCTGTCTCTCAAATGCAAATATTCTGTCTCTTTTCTTTTTATGATATTTAAACGATCCTTATTTAATATGTTGAAAATATTTTCACTTTCCTTTAATTTCCCAATATTTAGCAGTTCCAACTCATTAGAATATCGACTTCTTAATTTCTTTTGAAAGTAGAACATTCTCCAGGCTCTTTGTATTGAAACAGCACATTCTCTCTTCGTCTTTATCAATTCCATTGCCTGTCGATGCTCTCTTCGATCTCTCCTTTCCTTCAAGAGTAGTTTTTTGTGTTCCTCATAGAAAAAAATTCTGGACTGACGTGCTCTTTCATGAGCTTGTATCATCTGAATGTACACCACGGCCATTCTGACTAATTTTTCTTGTTTGGTAACGCTCTTAGATTGTGCTTTCTCTTCACTCATTCTTTCTAGATGATCTTCGACAAGTTTTCTTTTTTCTCGATCTTCTTCTCTTGTTACTTCTTTGTAATACTCGGGGATTTTAACATCCATTTCAGAGGGAAACATCTTTAAATTCAAGAGCATTTGATCAAGAAAATGAAATTCTGACTTTTCTAAAGAAACAAGTTCGTGTTTGAGTTCAAGTACGCGCCCGATGCAGGCATCGCATATCTGTCGAAGATACCTTCTCTTTTGAGGATGGCAAATATTCTCGTAACATGTTATTAATTTGTTGCATATTTTTATGTACTGCAGGTACAATTTCGATGTCAAACGAACAGCAGCCATTCTTTGTTCTATGAGGGGAGGCTTATCATATGGTTCTTCCATTTTCAACAAGTCAGTCAATTCTTGTTGGGCTTTGGACCAAAGGTTGTTAAAATGCTTGTAAGCCATCTCAAATGGTGTTACGTTTTCAACAGCATTTTGGACTGTTGTAAGCGAATTGCTTTCTGTGGCATACGCACTTTCAAAATCTCCCATCACGGATATTCAAGCAGTTTGTTTTTGAAAGCGTGCAATTAACTTCTGTAAAGTGTAATTTAAATATTCAATTTAGCATTCTTTTAACATATGTAAATGGTTCATTACAATATTCATCTGAAAAATAATATAATTTTAACATTTGTTATTATTTAGATTTTAAATTTGGTGCTTCTACCGAAATTTTTATTTCTGAACCCTAAAATGTGAGCTTGAAACAAAATCAAACTACAAAGTGTTTTTTTTTGTGTTTTTAATGTATAAAAATGACAGAAAAGCGGAATAAAAAGAAAAACAAGCATCGTTTTGTAAGCGACAGAAAAAAATATAAGTAAAATATGTATTTTTTATACATAATATAAAATTTTACTAATTCGACTATCTATTTGAAAATATTTAATATTTATCCACATAATATTCTTGCGCTGTTTATTAAAGCATTCTAAGATTTATATATAAGTCAAAATATTATAAATCATATTTTACTACGAAAAAAGAATGGTAAATAGCGAGAGAGAGACAGAGAGAGGCATTTTTAGGCACTTTAATTCTTAAAAATTAATATTTATTGCTTTTTGCTAAGCGATCTGTCCTTATGTTCTTTTTTTTCATATTCTTAAAGAAAACTACAGTTGCACAAAGAAAAGTAAAAAAGTTAATTAAAAAATAATCTTTTTTCAGTTATTTTCGATGGCATATATATATGTGTGTGTATATATTATACTAGCGGTCCCGACAGACGTTGTCCTGTACACACGTCTTAAATCCGAAAATTACAAAATTTTGAATCAGTTGTAACAATCTGGACCATTTTGATGAAATTTTTTATAAAGAAAGTTATTAAAATACCTGACATCCTCACATGTACAGTTACCACAATTCGACCTATCGATTGCGTGTGAGTATGTATTTACTATGAACTAAGTTGAATATAGAAGCCATTCTGAATAGAAACTTAAACTTGTTTTGATTAAAGGGTAAAAAAGATAAAATTCGAGCTATTTTCATAACAGGTATAGTTTTTTAATGCACAAAAAATAAATTTATCGTAATGCCATCGAATGTACAATGTTTTTGGTTAATCCTTGAGGGGTATAAACAAACAAATGCGATGGTTTGCCAAACCTCGGGCATGAAACATATAATTGTCCATGCGAAAAGCAAGGGTTTTCTAAATCTAAGCCACAAATTGCCATTGTTTGACCTTGGGACTTATTAATAGTCATAGCAAATGTCAAGCGAATTGGAAATTGCAAACATTTGAATGTGTAGGGGAGTCTGAAAGAATCATTGGGATCTGTGGTAGAAGTACAACTTCACCTTGAAGTTTGCCGCTCAAAATAGTGACCTCAAGAATATTGCCCCTGATTTTTTATGAACAGTCGCACACCCTTACATAATTTTATAGCGTTTTTAACTAATTGCGATATCGAACCGAATTGTGAATCTAAATTATATTCGAATCCACTTGAACCCACACAAAAAATATCACTCAAATTGTCCAGCCTTTTAAGAGGAGTTCAGTCACATGCACACACAGAAGAATTATATATATTAAGATATATGCTGTATTGTGGCGAAATGAATAACCTTTCCGATTCTGTAATTATTTTTTGTCTGATTTTGATAGAAAAATTAGATTGCAATTTTAAAAACGGCGAAAATATCGGAAAATTCTCCTCTCCTCTTTCTTTTAGCATTAGCAGAATAAACAGCACACAGGGGAAAAACAATTATGCGTTTTAAGGTTTTTAATTAATATCTTTTTAACTAATTGCGATATTGGACCAAATTGTGAATCTAAACCATTCTCGAATCCACGTGAACCCCCACAAAAATTGTCATCAAAATCTGTCCAGCCGTTTAGGAGTTCAGTCACATACACACGCACAGAAGAATTATATATATGAAGAATATTTGAAATTAATTAAAAACGCTAAAAAGCATGATTCGTCTGCATTTTTGTAACAATGAAGACCCGGTTTGGCCAGTTTGGCTGAAAATCGAATTTCCACGCCAACTTACGTCATTTTTATAACAATAACGTTGTTACAACAATGGAGGTAAATATTGAGTTGAGTGTTTTTAATTAATATCTTTTTAACTAATTGCGATATCGGACCGAATTGTAAATCTAAACCATTCTCGAATCCACTTGAACCCACACAAAAAATTTCATGAAAATCGGTCCAGCCGTTTAGGAGGAGTTTAGTCACATACACATGCACAGAAGATTTATATATATAAAGATATATATTTGCTCTTTTTCTCTTCACTTCTCATTTCGTTTTTGAGTTTCCGAGAAAATATTATACTAACAATAATTTACAAACTATCTATAAATAAATATTTTTAAAAATGTAGTTGTCATAAAGAAAAAATAAATACACTATCCCTTTTTCAATACTTTAATTATTTTTACTTACCTTTTATTTGCAATATTTAATTGTTCTCCGAACTTTTAGTTTATTTAAACTCTAAAATGTTCACTTAAAGGTTTTTAACAAAGTAGTTTCCTCTAATGAAATTTATTAAAATTTTTCCTTGTTAAAATATTACAAATTATACTTGAATATATTTTAGATGTAGTTTAATAAATAAAAGTTTATTAAAAATGCAACTTAACTCTATTTTTAGATTTATAACAATGAATTTCTCAGAAATTTAAGGATAATTTATTCGTCTTCTTTGTTAGTGATTTTAAAATGAGTTTTTAGAATTTAACTACTAAATATGTATCGGTAAACAACGATATTTAAGGAAAGCCTCAGACAAAAAAACTGTTGAAGGATAAAAATAAACTGCTGGCCATTAAAATTGTAAAAACATGAAGGAAAAATGATACAAACGTCAAATCCGCATAAAAGGAAAAAGCACCTGAGATAAGCAAGTGATTATATATATATATATATATATATATACAGCACCTTAACTCTGAAAAAAAGAAAGTTGCGCAAAAGGTTTCTCCTTCAGAAATCACATTTGTATTTTGGTTGCTTGTAAGAATATCGGGTTATACCTCATATAAAAAGAAACGACTGCCAACACGTGTCACAATTCGAAAGCCTCAAGATGGGGGCTTATCGAGTTATCGAGAGGGCTGTTTATTGTTCCGCAATATTGCTGCTCCCATTCGGAGAAACCTAATGTTTGTCATGCGAATATGTAATTGATGGATTTAAAAAGATAATACTGAACGCTATGATGGATTTGAATGGCTCCCGCCACTGATGTCCACAAACATGTTTAAGATCGGCTTTGCAGAATCATAGAGCCACAGAATCACACATTGAGTCATGAAATAGGCATGTTTGCAGTTAGACAAGTAACCTCTCTGACTGTGCGGCGATACTTGTAGCAGCATGGACTGTCTACATGGCGATAATTTATGTGGTTCTCCATGAACTGCAGCATAAAGTAGTATAGAGTCAGTAGAGCACCCAACGACTAAATTAGTTAAATAAGTGGCCACTATCTCGTCTTTTCATATGAGTTCCCATTCTGCATGCAACGTGTGGGAGTATTCGTGTCTGAAGCAGAATGCACTTGACCTGCTTGCATCCGATATCGTCAAACGAGCCGTTCACCTGGTGGAATTGTATGGGCAGCATTGTGTACACGATACGAACACCTCTTTTTCGTGTCTTAGGCAATCTGAACAGTCAGCGTAACGTTTCTCAAATCTTAAGACCAGTGGTTCTGCCTTATCTCCAAAGGCATCGGAAATGTAACCTTTCAACAAGACAATGCAAATCAATATGTTGCCCATACTGACCTGACTAATCTGAACGTAGAAGGTATTCGATTGTGCCCAGGCCAGCAAGTTCTCTAGAAATCTGACCCAATAAAAACATCTGGAATTGAGTTGCTGAGGCACTGGGCCACCGCTGCTCATCCACTATGATTAATAAAGTGTGATGCAGAATTGAAACAGTATGGAACGACTAGCTCGTATCCAGCAAGCAAAGTTCAACTCAATGCTTAACTGGGTTAGAGACGTTTTCTGACAATTAGGTTCAATAATTTTGGTCCATGTATGCCTTCAATCAGCCTACAAATTTAATGTTTTCTTGCTGCTATTCTGTATACCTAAGGTAAATATAGTTTGTTATTCGTTCTCTTTTCGGATGATGCAATAGTAATGCCAGCAGTGTGTGTTATTCGAATTCTAAAGAGTACTGTATATACAGTGGTGGCCAAAATTGTGGACACTTTAAAAATTTTTTTACGTTTTTTAAGTTTGTATGTTTATAGAAAATTTTTGCGTTGCACAAAATGCAAAATATTTTGTATCATTTTAAAGAAAATTTAATACTGAATTCAATATAAAAAAGAAAATCTAATATTTGCATAGTAAAAAAAGTTATGCTGTAATAACTGTCGATATACATTAGAAACTGATGATAACAATGAGTTATCAGAACTTAGTGAGGTTGCTTGTATTCTTTATAACAGCTTCACATCGATGCTTCATTGAGCTGAAAATAGTTTTAAGCTCTTCCTTCGTACATGATGCCATGAAACAAATATACCCTTTTCAGCCTTTTCCTGCTTTTTTAAAATTAAATTTGTCTCCTGACATCTTAAACAAAACTTTCAGTCTCCAGATGTATTCACTGATGTAATTTTAACATAGGAAATACCACTTTCTCGTCACACATGTGTACAATCTAATTTTTTATTTGATGTCATTACTTTTTGATTAAATATCATTGTTATCTTAGCCAGGAAACAGTCCTGACCTCAATTCTATTGAAAACTTGTGGCACCGTTTGAAAACTATTGTCTGAATGAGGTACCCATGAAATAAAAAGTAACTAATTGAGGATATATTTGTTTCATGGCTCCACTAAGAACGGATTCAATATCCATTCACTCCTCACGCTATATTAATAAACCGGGAAAGTATGAATCTCTTAAGCGAAGTAATTTGGTAAAAGATTCCTTCAAAATTTTCTTCAAATATCTCTGGAATTATTGCTCTGATTTGAATGAAATTTGGAAAGTTTTTTAGATTGACTCTACCTAATTCTGCCCAAATCCTGATTTAGTAATGTAAATTCTTTAAAAATTTAATTAGCTAATTTAATTATAAGTTAGTTAATTTATACATCAATATCTTAATTCAATTCTTCTTGAACTATTAAGAATAATTGGATTTAGCTACTGTGAAAATTGGGAAAGCTTAACGTTTTCAAGATTTTTTGGAAACATTGAGTATTGTTCGAACTGTTAAAAGTGGAATGTATAGTTCTATAATTCAATTAAAGAAAAATTTACAGTATAATAAATTAAAAAAAGTTAGCCCTTTTTTGAAGTAGGATCGGAAATGTTTGTATTCAGATGAAACCTTTTTCTGAATGGAAACCTCTAGACTTGAAAACTCTTGTGAGTTGTAGGTTTCAGAGCTCTTTTGATTATTAACTTAAAAATCACCTATGCTTTTCAATTTAGGAAGTTAATCGACTTTTTAGTGTTTTTTTGAAAGGGGGTAATCACCTTTGCTATTCCATATCTCGGTAATTACGTACTATACCATCGACAATTCGTCAAATTAATAGACGTCGCCGAATGCCGCTATATGTAACTAATAGTGGTATACTGTTCATTATTATGCATAAACACAATAATCTCATTCAACAATATTTGGTGTAGTCTCTTCAGCTGGCGATGTTTTTTTTTATTTTGCGACATTAATTGATGGGGTAAGATCCTAGCTGGGCACACTGCTGTTTTTGGCACCATTTTTTTCGCCAAATGGCGCCAAAAAAACCGTGCTTTAAAAAATGACGTCATGGACGAAAACGAAGAAAATCGGGGGGTTGACGGTCTTAGGCGCCAAAATTTTTGGTGCCAAAACTTTTGTCGCCAAGCAGTGTGCCCAGCTAGGATCCAACCATTGATGACGGTATGATACGTAAGTACTTATATCTTTCATAACTGAATCAATGGGTCAAATCCTAATTTAGTGCATACCTTTATTTAAACCAACTTAAGGATTTACTGTCATTTTATTGGATAGAACTCATACAGAGAAAAATAAATTTTTGGCGCAATTTGCCATTCTTATTTGGCTTTGTTGTCAAAGGTGTGAAGTAAACTAGGATTTAACCAATAATTAGTAATACTTTTTAGAAAAAATAAATGAGGAGAATAAAAGTTAAAAATACGTACTTCAAGATTAGTGGGTCATCAGTCGTCAGAAAGCACAAATTTAGTAGGTAAGAAGTCGTCTGATTGATATTTAAAAGTATATATTAAAGTCCTATTGCAGCTAGCAAGTAATTGTTAGACTTGGCGCAATCACGCGTCTTTAGGTTTGTTCTCTCTAACAGAAAAGAAAGTAATAAATATATACTGAAATAAGACTTGTAAGCTTATTATAGTGGAACAGTTTAGGTTTATTTTGTCTAACTGCCACGTATAATCACATTGTAAACCTGAACTGAACTGAATCACATTGTAAACAACTCCATTAACAAGCCCTCAAAGTCGTAATATTTTTTAATAAAATATTGTGCACACAAAACATTAAAGATATTGTGAGACATCAAGAATTTGAAAATGTAAGCATTCAAACACGAGAAAAGTATTTAAAAAATATATGTTGCATAATTATATTAGATAATCACTTCTCTGAAACTTCTGTCATGATTTTAAATTAATTGTTGTCAATGTGCCTTACTCATAGCATTGCTTAATACAGCCATTTTGTCCTGGCATGATTTGATGATGATTTTCTCCTCATCCCCAGCAACATGAGGGTTTCCAGTTACGTGAGACTCCTTCCTCATTACTTGACTTACATGAAATTACGTGGAATACATCAGTCAGGAGACCATTAGCATTCAGCAGCCTTCTATACACACTACGCACGCCTTTATAGGTGTGAAGATCTGCTTTCACCAACATTGTTCCGCCTTTTACTTATTTTGAGTTTGTGACTTTCATTATGTTAAAGATTTTTCAACAACATCTGATGGCATTAGATATACGAATTACTTATTTATTTAGGATGAATACTGGAAAAAAGGGTTAATAGCCTTTGTTGCTTTATACCACACAAATTCTGTAACCTGTAACTAAAAAAAAGGGTCTTATGTATTAGCTCAACCGTATTTGGTGACATTATATGAAACGTAGCTTATGGTTGCCAATGGACGAAATTCATGATAGCAGCAATCATGTGTTTCCCATTGATTAAAAATTGACATACTGGTTGTTCAACTTGTAAAGTTTAGATAACATTTAAAATTTGGTAATTGGATAAAGAGTTCAAGTGTTAAAATTCTTCAAACAGTTTTCAAAATTAAAAAAAAAAATACTTTCATTATACGAATATTTTTAAATTAAGTGCATTTTGTTTAACTATGTGCATTATTATATCGTTGACAAATATGTACTTTCTAAAAGAAAGTTTCTGCAAAAAGCAAAAGTTGACAACAGTGAAGCACGTGAACTAATTGGCTGGAAACGCGTGATTATATTTATGATATAATTATGATGTCGCATTAATTTATGAAGTGATTGGCCGAAAGCACGTGGCTATGACGTCACATGAATTTAGTCCATTCAGAGCGTACGACACATGTGAAATCAGGGTTGCCAATTATACACGTTATCTTGAACATTGACATTGTTGCGATAGTACGTAAGTACCAGAAAAAGTTAATTATACAGAAGAGGGATGATTATATTGAGTTTCTCTCTAAGTTGCAAACTAGCAAACTCCATCCATTTTGTGAATCGAGTCACCGACTGTCATGCGAAGTAACAGGAGTTTGCACTCAAAATACATCATACTATTGGGTTTAATGTAGATGTGAACAGTGAAACACCAACTCAGATATAGACTTCGGTTAAAGTGTAGTATAGGGGGCCACTTGGCGCAGTCCTTTTTGTTTGCGACTAAAAGCGGTCACCAAGGTACTTTATTCGGAATTATTTATTATTTATTTTAGAATAAATTTGTATCTTACCATGACATTTAGATAAAAATCGCCAAATCCAAAGTAGCCTTGCTATACTACACTTGAGCTATAGACTTCGTTATCTAATCGTAATTTAAAATTACAAGGTGTATAAGCTTCAAGAGAATTTTTGAGTTGGATAGGAGTAAGCAATTGAAATTATTAAAAAATATATAACTAATCATGGTTGCGAAAATTCATTTAATTATGCTGTTGCGCATTGAAAATGCAACACCAAAAAGGAGCATCCAAAAATTATAGAAATTTCAGAATAGACACTCCATGCCGAGTAATGCCAATGCTGTAAAATGTGCAGATCTTTAGTACACATGCTGAGTAGGATATTAATGAAGGAGCCTGTAGAATGGATGATATCTGTTGGAGAGGGGAAACCATTGGAGAAACTTTTATTTGTATTAGAAGGCAGGTGTAACAGCATATATAATGTTAGGCCACTGTTAGTGGAGGAATTTCCAGCAGACACAATTTTATGAGGAGCATAATGATTCGACTGAGGGGGACTTTTTGGTTTATTCGAGGTCTAATTACTTCAGTATAAGGCTATTTAAAACAAACAAAATGAGTTACATATCTGTTAGGGAACCAAACACAACAAACACGAAGAAAAATCGCAAAATATTTTTTTGTCATTGCATTTGTAGTGAATGAATGCTATCGGATTATATCATCAATGTTCCTGTTGGTGAGAGCTCAGAAAAGCAATCGCCTACCCACGACCCATACCTACCTAATTTATTTGAAACAAATAAAGTAGGCTAATATTGATAAAGCTCAGACCAGTAGTGCGAAGGTAAGAATTGAGAAAGAGTTTACGATATTAACATTAATTTAAGTTAAAAACTATCTAAAATAGACAAATCAAACGGAACTAAATTCAATATCGGTAAGCTACTTATTTTTGGTATGATTTTGAAATCATGCTAAATAGATCTTGGCTAGCTAGTCTAATATTATCGTATTCTAATGTTATCGATCCAGCTTGGCGAAAGTTTTCTATTTGGTACAAAACTCCACGGGGTACCGATATCAAATTAATTCCAATCAAACCAAATTTTAGCTTAGGACTGATGAAACAGATATTTTAAGTTAAATTTTGATTGTACTACATCCAAAGTGCAAAAGCAGAATTGTAAACAAAAACTATGTTTCTAAAATTGAAATGCAACTGTTGAAAAAATACCGATTACTTATTTACAAAAATATTGTAATTCTGAATAAATAAATAAATAAAGTAAAATAATGATACATAATTCTAATGACGGTGAAATACGTAATGATTTCTGAAATAGTGCCCAACGAATGTCTTATCACATTCAGAAATAGAGCGGACATTATTTGACGACCTATCTCCAGAGCTATAGAAAATTACTTGAACACAGACTTTTTTAGAAAAAAAAATCTAAATTTGATTTGTTTTATTTTAATTTACGTCATACTTTGAAGTGTCATGAGAGATATTGCCGACAACCTCGTAATTTTGAATCAAGGTCAAGTGACAAGGGCGACACTTGAGCCGTCCCCCCTTTTTCACTTAACTCCAACTTCTCTTCAGAGGCACTAAGTTTTGAGCCCGCGATATGATAACGCCGACCATTAATCGGCTACTACAGTCACCTTAAAATTTAGAAAGAATTTCGGTAAATTCTCTTCAAGGGGAAAACTATGATCAACCATATTTTAAGCTTACCAAATTTCACGCGTCTTTCCATTTTTTTTGCCACATCGCAGATACACACAAACTCTTTCTTTAATTAGAATTAATAGTCAACATGAAGTAACATTTTTTCACAAATATTGCCATTAGAAATACGAACGAAATTTAGAAACAAATAATTTTTTCTTTCAACAAAATTTAAAATATTCGACTATAAAATGTAATTTATGTAGTTAAAAATTGACAAATGCAATTTTTATATGCGTTCTGATTTCTCTATGAGTGAGTGAATATTAACGTTGCACTGTTCAGCTACACAAGGGCTTTTGGTGACGGACCACGTAATTTTGAACCATGGTCAAGTGACGTGGACGGCACCTCTGATTGATTCTTCTATGACCAGTGTAACTAGAGAGCTATAATGTCATGAAATTTTCAAAGTTGACTTTACTTAATTAACTGCTGTCTGTTTGGCTTGCGTCGATTATAACTAACTTAAACTGTTCAGTTAGTCGGACAGATTATTCAAAAGCTTATGTAAGGACTATGCTACATGTGGGGAAAAACTGAATTTTTGGTTTTTTTTCGTGTTAGGTACTTCAAATGTAATTTTAAACACACACATTGATATATATATATATATATATAATATTAAAAGTATTATTTTGTTGTGTTAAAAACTGTAGAATTTTATTATAATATTACTTTAATGATAGATAAATAAATAGTTCTGTAATAGAATTGAATGTATAATTTTAAAAACAAATTTAAGAGTTACAAAATGCATTTTCATTACTATTCTGTGAAATTCGATTCGTATTATTACGAAGATCGGTGTTCGAGGACTTAATGAAAATCAGTCGCAAAGTGCAAGGCAGTTCTTCCAGAGCGATGGAAATTTATTGTTGAAAAAATAATCCTTGAAATATAGGATACGGTACTGAAATTCGCTGAGTAAATCCCTGAAGGCCTTCATACCTTCTACGTCAATCAGACACAACTATCAGTGTCTAGAATACAAATATGTTTAAAGATTATTCGGAAACACTCTCTCGTCCTGTTCAACAACCGAAGTAATTACAAGTCACTGGTAGACTCTTCACGGTCAAATCAATACCAAGTAATCACTAGTCAAAACAATACTAATTCAGTAAAACAATACTAATTCGACTCCCAAATTAGGCCTCAAGGATACTTCGAGAAAATTCTGCTAACATCATCATCTTGATATTAGTCGATTTCGTCAATAATTTCCAGAAGAATATATAGGGTCATGAACTCGCCAACATGGTTGCCAAAATGATGCGAACTTGGCTCTATCGCCAAGATTTCGCCAAGTTTCCCTCGAATTGCCATTATAATGTAAAGAAGGGCGTTGCTTGCGAATATTACAATTTTAATATAAAATAAATACAATATAGAGTAATATAAACGTATTACACATCCATATTTAAATTATTTACACTATTTTAAAAAAATTTGCACTAAATTCGTAACGATAATGAATTTAGTTTGCTTATCATAATGGAATAACTATTGTAAGGTATCCAAGTATTTGTTTGTAAAGGTTGCGATAGGCGGAAATTTTAACTTCGCGCTGCATAAGTACATTTTTTCAACTATTATTACGGAAATTATGCTCACAAATTACAAAGAATAAGATTCTACTAAAATAACAGACTATATATAATATAAAGCCTGACAATTCACTTGTAGCGTTGTAGCATTTTGTAATTTGACAATTATCCTATTATGAAATGAAGACTATTTTATTTATAATCAAAATACATCCGTTAGTGAAGCCCAGTGGTTTAGTAGTAGCGCATAATGTTCCCACTCAACAGGTTCATGGTTCGAAGCATATAATTTTTTATCCTGGAATTAACATTACAAAGACCGTTTGTTATATTCCCTGGTTTAAATACATTAAGATATTATGATAACATTTACATATAAAGTATAAATTTCCCATTATATTTTAAATAATTTTAAAAAAGTTAGATTCTGACTGCTACAATATTAATATATTTATTAAAATTCTAAGGCTTTTGACAGCACTGTTTTTTTTTAAAATTATTAATTTCTTGCCTAGAATGAATCAATGATTTTTTCCCTTTCCTATAATGAGATAATTTGTATATTTTGGTTTTAATACAATGTACAATAACTTATTTTTAACATTTTATAACTGTTCAACTGTAAAATAATTAAAAATTCATTTTTGAAAGATTATCAGAACGCATTAAATATCAAATGCGTATTTGAAAGTAAAAAGTAAAAGGATATAAAGTAGTATCTTTATAGCTATCAAATATAAATTCATCACCTAAAATAAAAATTTGAAAAACAATCAAGCATTATGTTATTAACTTTTACCTACTAAGTCAATTGAAATTTTAATGTAGTAAGTGAAAGAAATGATAAAATCATATATAGAAAACATATGATCCTGAACTTTTGTCTATTTTATATTTTGCAAAAAAAAAAGATTTTTTTATAGCTTAGTTCAAAAATAAAACTATACACCTTTTACGACTGGCTAAAGCAGGACAAATGGATAGATATGCATTATCAATAATATAACCCACAATTGAACGAAATATTTGATACATTATATAAAAGTTTAAGCTTCTTTATTACAATTTACATTTAGAACACTTGAATGTTTAATTTTACTTGATGAAAAATCATCTGATATTTAATGCTTCTCATCAATGAAAGTTTATTTTAATTTGAATTAAATGTTTTATTGATGTTCATTATCGTAATTTGAATAAATGTAAAAAAAATAATCGACGAATCAATATGTTCAATCAGAATAATTATAAATATTTTCAAGTATAACGTA